>JAAAKM020006971.1:147174995-147199147 GCA_010016025.2 Alatinidae sp. Z8VKAUB7J3 | reverse complement strand
GATCGTTCTAATTGAGTCAACAGGAAAAGGCACAAAGAAGTCTTAAATTAAACTAAATGGCAACAGTTTGTTGATTTTCTTAGTCTTAAGCGAGTTATGATGATCCAAAGTTGTTTACGGATGTCAAGTTTTGATCTGCTTTATTTAGTGATGGAAGGTAAGCGGATTTTATAAAATCGGCACGTCGTCAATAGATTAACATTATGTCAAGAAATATACTCAAGAAACAGACATCTTACGCGGCCATGCTTTTTTTAGATGGTATCTCATACGAGTCATGTTAGACATCTTAAATTGTTGACTATAGATGGCATTACATAAAGCAATACGAGGCTAACGGGAACAAGAGGTCTGTAGTTATATCCCTTAAACAGTTTAACGACGTTTTGTCTAACTTACAAATGTCACAGCAGGCTTAGCTTCTGTTTGTAATGATCCCAGCGTTTGATATAGACAACGTGTCTCCTCTAAGCTATTCTTTTAGTAATTTCGACATATTTTAGGAACGTGTCTGATTGTGGAAGAATGCCAAGGGCAAAATAGCTCCTATCCCATTTTAGCCTGATAAATAAAACTTTTCGATTAGATTAGAATTTTTGTAGCTTAATAAGATAAGACCATCATCAATACTCGTTTCTGCATTCTACTGCACAGAGAACTAATCTTCAGCCTTTCAGTCTCACAAGTATCAAATAAAATTGAACTAAACACACTTCATGACAACGTATTTGGAAAGGAATGTCGGGCAGCACTTAATCTCGCCTCCTTAAACAAGCAGATGCCACATTAGCAAATTGCAAATTCATTGAAGAACAATTATCAAATCATGAATAAGTTACAGTAAGGACAGATTATTAATAATACTTGAGTATTTGCGTTTATGGAGAAACCAGACTTTTAACATTTCCCTACTAAGCCTACACCTTTTTACTGTTTCCTGCCAATCTTACAAGTTAAATGTTTAATTTATAGCAAATTGTAGCTAAATACGAGCAATCTTCCTCTTCTTAGAACAGCAATCACTTCATTAAATCTAGTCCTGTTTGATGACGGTGCACACGAGGTAGAGAGCTTGCTTTAGCAACATGGTTCGTATGATGAAGCTACTGATTGAGAGGAGATCCATGAGAAAGATACAGTCGTGGATGACTTACTTTCTGCATCAAATGTGAGGCTTTTATTATCTCTTCTTCAGATTGATTCAACATGACATTGCCCGAGGTCCTTTCTACCTGAAATAATTATCCATCGTGTATGTATCTTTTGCACTCTTATTGCTCTACCCTTGCTGAAACATTAATAGAACGAGACGACTTAAACTCAGTTATTGATAATTTTGTTAGATATATATTAATGAAATTGAGGGTATAGCTGTTAGATTTGTATATCCTGAGTAGGAATTTGACGACCAGCGTGTGAGTTTGTGCTAATTTGTGCATTGATGCTACCTCACCAAAGACATAGCAAGTTGGACCATACTTAGTCAAATATATACCTCTAAAATTTTTTTTCAATTTTTGCTTCTAGCAATCCAAGGCCGTAATGTCACTGTTTGTTGTGGAAGAACTCTTGAGCCACACTTGAAAAAGATCATAATCTACATTCACTCTCCTTTCTTTTTCATGGTAGAATTATTTTTGTCACCGGGGATGTGGCACAAATTTTTTGTTAGTGTATGGCTGTTGTCCAATCGTTATCGAATAGAATTGATTCGACCAACGCTTTTGCTACCTAGTTGTTATAAAAGAGGCTTATTTTTCATTTTGGATCGTTCTTTGAACAAACCAAATTGAAGACACAGCAAAAAAGCTGTCCTCTTTGGTCTTCACTTATAGATACGTTATGTAAGGCTATTTAGAACTTATTTTCTTTGGCTAAAGATATGTAGCTACAGAAATGATTCAAAGGGGAAGTATTGTGTAAGCTTCAAATGACCAACTTTCTCAGCTCACTTATGGGCCTCGGAAACGTTGTTTCCAAATAACAAGCGAAAGGAAAATAAAGAAGGCGAGAGATCTTCTTAACTGTTTCTTTTGGACGTCATAGGCTGTGACAGGTTGCAATCCATCGTGTATTGAAAGTGATTACGTGTGTCTTATGTCGCTTTCTCCAACGTCTAAGACCTATCCTCATTTCGAAGCCTGTCCAAGTAAAACAAACAAGAGAAATTATTTCGAATCTCAAATTTTAAATATCAAATGACTGTGAGAAATATAAAGATGATCTCCGTTCATCTCTAACGTCACTATTAGAGAAAATACTTGGGAGTGGGTTAGTATACTACTTAATTCGTCCACGCAACCAGGCGTGCTATCTCAGCCATACAGGTCAGTACTTGCACTTCCGCTTTGGTGAGCCTAAGAGAAACCAAAGCCCAACCAAACACTAAATAAGCAAGTGTGATACCGCCATCACAAAAAACCGAGAGTCTACTATAGATATCTTCTAACTTTAGCAACCTTGGGCGTTGTATGTTCAGGCAAGGGCCAAGGAGCATAAGGGCTGGGGACGTCAGTTCCACCTCCATAAATTTAGCTATTTTGTTCTTATACTTAGTATTGTTATTTTCATGTCCATATTAACAGCGGTCAGGACCCCATCCCTAAAAGAACCCAAAGTCTCCCCGCGGTCCCGCCACGAGCTGATATCCATCATCAAGACCAAAGACTTGCACTGATGAAAAACAGTCGCGATAAGGTTATAGTCAGTGCTAGATGATTACTAATCCTTCGTGTCTGTAATTATGAACATTATGAAATTATTGTAAGTAACTAAAAATGTTCTCGCTTGCCTATTTGTGGTTAAATATCTCACGATGGCTGAAAAGCCAACACTTTATCTATGAGAAACAGTTAAATAAATTTTGCTCTGCGCAATGTGAAATTTCTTTTGTCTAATAAGTAGGTTCATCATGGTAACAAAGATCGTATGACTGGTCGATTTTACTTTCTCCCATTCTCCCTTCTTGCAATTAAACCTGTCTGTTTGAATACATAATTCCAACTTGACAAACATTCAACAATTCAAACGTTAACACCAAACAACTCCTCTATTTACCTTCTAAACCGCAATAACATGACAATTCTATACGGTAGGTAGGAGAACTTCAACCAATTGTACGGTTATCGATTACATAATCAGCGTTGTCTCTAACTCTTGTAAATGTTTACTGCTTGGTTGTGTTCATAAGGGGGAAATACGGCACTTTTTTAGACGTATAACTTTTGAAACTATTATGTTTACTGACGATAACAACCATTTTATGTGCATAAATATGTGCATCACTTTCAGAGCTCGACATTCTGTCGGTCTTATTTCATTACCATGTAATATAATAACACCAGTGAATGTACAGCAGCTTACATACCCATCTTTTAGGTTGTTAGCTGAGCCCTTTGATACAAAATGCCGATTAAAACCTGACAGTACAGCGTCCTTATCCTCCAGAATCCCGTCTCTAGGAGCCTTATTTTAGTCATAGCGTTCGGTAGACATTGGTATGTCATCAGACTCTGTTAACTATGTATCAAAATAGCAGAGCCTTATACGTTTCCAGTCACCAAATTCAGCGTCAGTTGTTGTGCAGAAGTGTGAGAAAGTGTAAAATAGCATGAAGGAGGAAGAAAGGAGAGAAAGGAGAATTAAGAAGAGGAAAAGAGAGCAAAGAAAACAAGTCATCGAGACACTGGAAAAACAAACAGGAAAAAGCATGATGCAGTATCTAAGCAAGTAAAGGGTTTTGAAGAATTAGAATAAGACAAGGCTGATTGTAAAAAAAATGAGAGAGAGCCACAATAAAATGAAACAGCGAAAGGAAAAGATCAAAAAGAGTTAGGTATCACTTGAAAAATTGAGCCAGGAACAATGAATCACAGTTAAAGAGTATGAAAACTGGCAAGTACAGTGGAAAGAGAATGGAAAGGAAAAGCATCCCGATATTAAGCTAAAACAAAGTGAAAATGGTAGCGCATGACAGCTCAAGAAAAGGTGTACAAAATGAAGGTATCATGAGCTAGTTTCAGGTAGTATGAGAGGCAGCGTCAAGAAGAATAATGTGGCACGAATCAGCATGTGGCAAAGTATGTAAGAGCAAGGAAGGTATTAGAAGTGGTAGGGTTTGCTAACAATTACTTGACACCATGATGGACCATAAGGGATATTTCTATTACACATAGTCATTCTTATATTTTAATCTAGGTTTACTACTTTAAAACTTTCAGTATGATTGTAGTGCCCATTTGAAAACAGAAATGTTAAAATCTGCACAATATAAGCTAATCATGATAAAAATAATCTGGATAGGCCCTTAATTGCAATTGAGAATAACTGATCGATGTTTAATATCGATGTAGAGAAACAATGGACGGAGGAGGGTACTTAGAAATTTTGATAGCTGGAGGGGCTAATATACTTTCCGAGGGTAAGAAATCCTGCGTTACGCTATCAAAATCACTGAACATCATTGAAGACGTGCTGAGGCCAAGCAAACGCATCAATTGCATTACGGCTCGGTAAAATAACGGATATTTTTCTCTTCCAATTTCTGTTCCAATAGTTAATACTTACTTGGATTTTCCATCACTTAACAAGCCAGTCGTTCGTTATTTTGAAGGGGGCCACAATCTCAGCATCTAATCAATCGCCTTTTACCATAATGACATCTTTATTCCTTCTGTCCTAGCCTTTCACGTCTTAAATTTATTCAACCGTAATCTCAGATAAAGAATTGAAATTAGACAAGTTTTACTGCTAACACTTAAATTTCCCCTTCCTCTTTTTGCCGTTAATGCCAATTTTAGAAATTTTGACAATTTAAACAATAAATTGTTCTTTATACATTTTCCTATCATTCCATTGATTTGTTTGTATATCTTATGAATGAAAAAAACGATTAACATGACAACTAGTCTGTTGCCTCCATATGATTATTTACTTCTTTTTATCATCGTTAAAGCTCTCTCCGAAGATATGATTGCTCGCCTCCTTCTAAAACAGCGTAGGAGGCATTGCTTTGTTAAAAATAACTATCTCAAAAAGTATCTGCTTTGTCGTGATTGGCAATATTACACTAATAAACACTATTATAGCGCGACTAAAGTATATACTAGTTAGGCGCAATGAAAGGTAAATCTTCCAACTTAACGATTTATTGCCTTTACTAACTCAGTAGGAATACAAAACCTACTCTGACTTCCAACGACGATTTTTCAAAAATCTCATGGTGAAGGTATTACTCAAGCTATTAAAACTAATGCGTAGGCGTTTAACAATGGCCTATGACTTGGCTCGGTCCAAGCCCCTACGACTTAATGACACGTCATAAAGTTCCTCAAAACAACACTTTGTGTGGATCTTGTCTGCCTCCGATCGATTCTCAGTCGAGTATTAGTGCAAACCGACGACAATCTAGCGTGGAGGAAAGATCAACGGAATTTACAGTTGATAAAGAAGACGAATATAGATTGTGGTTTATTAACGTAGTATATTGACTTTCTTAATTGTGCCGAAACGACAAACGACTTTATACTATATGCGGGGCGGCCTAACCAGACCCAAAGTGAGGGGGCTGACAGACAATGAAAAGTTTGTCTTTTTGTCCCTTTCAATAGTCAGGGAAGGTCTGACATCCTTTTACAATCAACAAAGGACATAGAATTCTCTCTCCCCCTTTCCTATAGAATTTTCTTTGTTCTCATTGCTAGAGAAAGCAATTGCTTGGCTAAAAGTGGAGAAACTGAAGTCTCCTGCCCCCTGGTGTTGCCACAGATATAGATGATGTGCGTCTTCTTGACGGAATGGACGCCTTTTACTTAGCATTATGACAAACGATCCCAAACCGTCGATGAAACAGGCGCTTAGCCTGTTCAGAAAGGAAGGAAGGTTACATCTCAGCCTGACCCCTTGGCACCAGTATTAAGAAAAAGTTTGCCATTATTTCAAATGAGAAAAAAATACCTGGACAGGTTTGTGTTTCACAGAACAAAATTGGTGTCGAAACGTGTTTGAAACGTGTCGATATCTCATAACCTGAAGATGGGTGAATTGTCCTTCGAAACGTAGCTGAAAACTCGACTGGTGACAAAAACTTTACC
The DNA here is from genome assembly GCA_010016025.2 of Alatinidae sp. Z8VKAUB7J3. Classification (NCBI taxonomy): domain Eukaryota; kingdom Metazoa; phylum Cnidaria; class Cubozoa; order Carybdeida; family Alatinidae; species Alatinidae sp. Z8VKAUB7J3. The sequence continues at coordinate 147,193,055 of JAAAKM020006971.1, read as the reverse complement.
ATCCGTAGAGATAATTGTTGGGGGAAAATAGTCAATCAGAAAACATAAAACCACTCGATTCCTCATTTAAGCACTTGATTCTCCAAGTCCAGAACCTCTCTACGCTACAAAATACTAAGCTACTTGCCTTCGCAAGTGCTCTTAAGAGCACAAAATCACAAGAAGATGTTTGCGGATCCGGAACTAGCGATATCTATAAGAAGGTTACCTACGTGAGGAAACAGATTGAGTCCTTAACCACATTGAAGACAGATTTAGCGTTCATTGAAGCCGCTGCGCACGAAACATCGTGTGAGGATGTCCACAATAACAAACAGATTAAGGGTCATTTAGACTGTAGATTAGGTGCATGCAGATACGGATTGCACGACTGTACATGCAACGCGTGCGGTTTTGCGACAAAGTCAAAATATATCCATCTACGAGGTCATGAACACGTCTCTGATGTGTGACGTCGTCGTTCGAAGATCAAAGGACAACGTTGATGTAGCTGCGATAAGCTGTTGAAACATTGACTTTGATGAGTAAGGCTGACAAGAGAATATAAGAGAATCGTACCGAGGATAAGCCTCCAGCCTTAAAAATTCAGTGTGACAAGAAAAGGTCCTTCGTCGTTACAACTAATTTGTTCAGCAAGAAAGTGAAGACAGGTAAAAAATTGAGGGCTTTTTGGTCCTAGGTGCAAATTAAATGAATGATTATTTCAGATGAAACTAGGTTAGACAAGCGGGATTTCATTTCACTTTAACGTTATTTTTGTATACACAAAAGTAATAAAGATGCTAGAATATTCGAAGACGTTACGTGACCTTTCAAAAAAATCATTACCTTTCTTTTTGTTGTTGTTTTTGTTGTTGTTGTTCGTCCATTGCGAGAGAAGATGACCAGGATTGATGGGGACTTGCGATCAACTTGGATTAAAGAAAGGAAGAGTTGCGCAGGTCGTCAGCCTCGCTCTCTCGTCACCAGACCACAGTGAACCAGTAGCAAGACAGCGTCGAGACGATTGGAGATGACCTAGGATGCAGTGGATGGCCTGCAATACACTCCTGACGGTACTGCGTGAAATGTAAGCCGATAACTACACCCACTGTTGTTGCTAGGTTTAGTAACTAAGGCAACCACTAGCCTCATTGACATTCATTGATATATCACGTGAGCACGTGTAACAAGTTAGTTGAGTTCAGTCGAGTTCGTTAATATATGTATGTTCATAAACTCACCTTTCGAGTCATCTCTGATATTACACTGCTCTCTAAGCACTCTACAGCAATGCTCGCAGTACCACGTTAACTGAAGTGGTGTCGCCAGGTAGTAAAGTGACTCATCTCTACCAGCTGCCTGGGATGAGCCGGATGACTGATAACACCCGGGTCCGCCTCAGCCAGGCTGCCTCTCCCTACTGCCAGAGAGACGGCTTGGGTGAACCTATCAAGGGCCTAAGCTTCCTCCTGCATAGCTGTCCGAGCCACAGGAGCACACAACATCCCCTACATCGAGAAGGCGCAACGCATTAGGTGTTGCATTTTCATTTTTAAAATAAAAATAAAAGTTGTTCTTTAATTTTAAATAAGATAAAAACACAAAGAAAGTAAAGGATAAAAAATTAGATGCAGCAGAATTAGGACACATACGAAATGGAGCATAAGAGTAAGAGTTGAGAAAGTAAAGATAAAGAGATTTGTGATGAAAATGACTTTCCAAATTCATGCCGTAGAGTTGAGTTTGAGTCGAATTAATAATTTTTTGCAAAATTTTTATTTGAATATTGCGTTGAGTAACGGATTCATTCTGCTAAACGTTTTCGCCATACACTGATCACAGCAATCGTATAGACTAACGTTCAGCAGAATGGATGCGTTACTCCACGAAATATTCAAACTTTGTACCACTATCCATCTTCCTAAATTTTTGATTCATTTGATTGAAAGGGTATATTATATAATATGAATGTGTGAAGAAAAGCTTGTGATATTTTCAATATGTCAGAAACGTATCAAGAAAAGTTCAATAGTGAAAGTGTCACTTTTTTGCCTAGTATTTTTTTACCTGGCAAAAGGAACAAAGAAAGCACTGAAGCAAGAAAGAAAAGAATAAGGAGAGTTTTTACTTTATCATAATGTCAAAAGAAGTGAAATTTTATCCGATGATTGATTGGAATAACATCGTCGAAACATTTGATTACATCTCAGACCCCCACTTTTTAATCCGTGGTACCATAGAACTTCAACCTACGTCAAATATCCCTGGTGGCGCTGTCCCTGTTTAAAGTGAACTTTCTCTTTACCCGACTGCGAATAAAAATTGTACTTCATATTACGATTTGTTTATTCACATTGCGTACAACATTCGGTATGATGAAGTACGATTTTGCCTTTCATCTTCGCTAATCAATATTTCTTTGGCGGGGAAACGTATCAGGAACAGCAACAAAAGCAATGTAAGGGCAGAAAAACCTTGAAGCAGATCTTCATCTTCTAAGGAAACAAAATTGCATGAAGGTAAGAAATGAGGCTGATAGATCGTACTGATGCAAAGAGACAACACGAGAATCTGAAGAAGAACAAAATGTTTGGAATTCGATTTTCCACCTCTTCTTTTCTGTACTAAATCCTTAAGATGATAACATTATAATAAATTTTTACTAAAGAATATACTAAATTGATAAGCGACTACGGTTGGCATCATGCCAACGGTTCCTTGCTACGACAACTATACATCCATGCTGTTCATGCGAAAACTAACGACTGACTACGCCTAAAAATTACTGACGTAATAACGTGGACCAGGGAGGTCTGGGACTAGCCCTTATCACACATACACAGATACCTTAACATTTTGTATAAGCCAGTGCATATAAATAATTTCCCGAGCATGTTAGCTAACTGAGCATGTTATTTGCCTCCGGTTAGTAGTTACGTTTGTTACATTGCTTGGTGAATCATACTAAAAATGTTTTTAAGAGGAGAGGATTTGAACGATTTTAAAAAATGATAGAAAAATAGACCTGAAGGCACTACTAAGGTTAGAATTGAAGACCTTACACTTACAGTAATGGGCTCGAATCTAAGCAGCTGCACATTTTCTATTTCTCTGCTATCTTTTGCAATCTTACCATTACAATTCCTCTCTTAATGATATTAGTTTCTATTGATATTGTTCAGTTAGAGCAACTGTGAGTGCTACACAGTTTTACAAAGAAAGGTACCTACCGTATTTCCTCTTATAGCGCCGGGCCTCAAATTAGCGCTGCCCTCTAATAAGCGCCGCAACAAAAAATGTGGCTCTAATTAGAGAAGGGGCAAAAACCATACATAAGGGTAATAACACAATAAAATACGTTTTTGTAGCTTCTGAATTATAACCTTTTCTTTCATACACCAAGCAAGTTTCATTAATTTTGCTACATCAGGCTCATAATCATTTTGAAGTTTTTATGAGCGCCGCCCTCTTTTTAGCGCCGCACATTGTTGTAATGTTTGAATAAGCGCCCCTTGCGCTAATAAGAGGAAATACGGTAACTAGTATTAACACAATCGGAAAATACATCGCTGCCATATAACGCCAATGAGGAGCATCCTTACGAATGAGGTTTACAACATCCTACATAGGACGTAGTGTCAGCTCTTGTTGACAACGAACCAGCGACGTCGATCCAAATTTGATACTACATTGAAATACCGGCTTGATACATAACTTCTTAATGTTTATATTCCTAAGCAAATCAGTGAATTAAGTTCTAAACGTGAAAGTTTGCCTTTAAGTACCTTTGAAAGCAAAGGTAATGAGTTTATAGAAATTTTCTATATCGCATAATACGGAAGAGATAATTCAGTCAAAATCAATGCTACAGTCAATTAAAGTAAAACCATACAGGCGCCATCTTTTCTCACGAACAAAACAGAGTTGTAAAGCTCAAACGTGAAAACGAGGTCGTTAAAGAATGCCGTCAAATTGAATTCAAAAAATATATCAACTAAGTTAATTATATAACATCTATATATTTAAAACAGAAACTGCAATTCATAAGGAGAATGTTAATCAAGGAAGGAGACAAAGTGGGTACTCTGTTCATTTCTCTAACCTGAGAACTTTAGCCTGACTCTATAACCTATGGCCTAACCAGCAAACTGGACTCACATAATTCCATGAAAGTGTTGACAGTTTAATATCCTTCCAAACAAACAGATAAGTGAACCTTTACCCTAGTCCTCATATGACAAGCTGATCATGTGATATGAACAAATACTATCCTGAGTAGCTGAGAAGCAACTGTGTGATGTATCATGACTTTGAAAAATAGTGTGATATATTTCTGGAGTGGCAGAGAAGTGGCACATTGCATTTGTGTTGTGGCAAGGTTTGAAACGTTGCACATTGCATGTGCCACTTCGGTGTGTAAGCTCCCAAAGCAACTTACTAAATATAAGGTCTGAACATATTTCTAAATTCTAGCATATCATCCAGTTGTTATCAGTAAATACAAAGATAAATAAGACAAATAGCCTTGCCTCAGTGTTCAATGGTCGGATAGTTTATAAATACCACCATAATTGAAAGATCCTTCTTGTAGTCTGATAAAGCATGTATGCGAAACCTAGGGTTCATAAACTGCAGTGATTTCATTTTTCTTTATTAGCTTTGCTTATTAGTATTAGACCCAATCTCACAGTATTGAGCACTCTTGCTACAGTATCAATAGTATTTATTAGTATTAGTATGTATATATATATTTATATACTATAGAATATGTATATGTCTGGTACTGATAAGGCTGAAAGCCAAAACACAGTATAGAATTAATTTATTTCCCAGTACCCACTAAGGGGAGAAGAATGATGGACACAAAAGATCTTCACCTTATTTCGGGGGCCTTGTGATCCAATGGTTGAGACATTGACTTGGTAATAATGAGGCTGTGGGTATAAATCCCTCAGTTCCCGAAAATTGAAGGCTATTTTGGTAATTGTTCACTCTGAGAATTATATATATATAATTGCAATGTGTCTACAGAGAATATGTTTATGTCAGGCACTCTTGAAGGCTGAAACACTAAATGATGATCAATTTTACTTTCCCCGTACACACTGAGTGGAGGAGAATTTGTGAAAGCTTGACATGATTACTAAACAAGCACCTCCCCAAATGGATCATCAGGCCCAAAAGCTAAGGTGAAGAATTTTAGTGTCAATCTTTCATTTTCTCAGTTCTTACAATCTACAAAAGTGAAATGTTTCCCAAGTATATACCAATATCCGTCCTCCCTTGCCATTCCAGGGTATTGGAAAAACTATTTTACATAGGTCAGGTTATAAGTATATATATATACCGTACTTTAATATAATTTTGCACAATTGGTGATTGAAATCAAAAGACTTTTATATTAGGCCTACAATATAGGAACAAGTACTTTTCTCTCAATTTTTCACTTTTACATGGCTACTAGATTGAGATTGTATGTAGGCCTAAACCACAAAAAGTATTTTTTAAGTAGTCTACTGGTTTCAATTTGGTAAGGATGAAAATATCTCACCAGCAATGTTAAGTATATACTGAAAATGTAGGTGATTGTTTGTTACATCATTGACTGGTACATTTTCTGGTTTGAAATGCTTGACCTGAAATATGACTTAAGTGATTCATCAACAGATTCTTTCATAGGGAAAGTAAATGGATGGAGACCAAGGTAGATTGAAATTGGGTCTATTTGATGGATGCAAAATGTAATTGACAAACATGTGCTTCACCAAAACTGCTGCATGGCTACTTAAATGTTTATATTTTGTAGGCCTAATGTTATCAAATCGTTTACAACACTTTTCACACAAGGGAATGGCACCACATATATTAGGTGCAGGAATGTGAACAGAGTATACCCAACTGTATTTTTGAAAGAGCCAATCAGAAATTGAACAACCGGAATGGTTTGTGTTTTTGGACCAATCAATGTCCACAACAACTAGCCATTTCTGTTTGTCTCTTTCAAAAATATAGGTGGGTATACTCTTTTGTCATGTTTTATTTTGGTCATTTTGATGATTGTACTCAGAGGAGTGTCAAACGGAAAAAGCTTTTACGTATACAATGTTTTTGCTATTTCATTTAATATTCTTGAGGCATGTGAAATCCACCTATTGAATTCACACAAAATGAAATATAAACAGACAGCTACTACCATTCTGATGAAACTTGTCATAGTTGTTGTCATCAATAGGCATACCCATGTCCACATGTCTTTAGAATTGGCATATGTAGCCAGTTTGTATATTTGAAAGGAACTTCTTTCTATAAATATGGAGTTCTAACACATCCTATCAGAAAAGAGGAGCAACATCAAGCACCAGCAGGATTTACCAGTTCTCAAAAAACTGTATTTCTATCTCTAGCCATATTTTCAACTTCAGCAGGTGTAGGATCTATGACTACTTAGCAGTCACTTCTTTTTCTGGTGAAAAAGAACTCAATAGCAACAACTTATTTACAGAGGAAAACCATGGGCATTCATCCTTTGTCATGGATGAAAAAATATTTTTACCAGCATATACATTATTGTAATATGGCCTGTTAAAAGTAAAATCAGAGTCTTCACCATGCTTGTTGTCAGTTTTTTTGTATACATAGGAGGGATACTGAGGGTTCAGGAAATAACTAGAACAAAGAATGGAAGTATTGAAATGGTTTTTAAAAGTTCAGGATGATTTCTTCATGATCTGATCAAGCAGACTAACATTTGATAAGCTCATTTCTGCTATGCAGTGAGCATATATGGTATTTGCTGTGGGTCATTAGGAATGTTCTATGGTAGGATAAAATTTTTGGTTCAGAGGGCCCCACAAATATGAATTTAAAACAGTTGGGGTGTTGCTGGGACAAGGTTAAGGGGGGGGGGGGGTATTTAAAGCTACAATCTTCTATATATAGAGGCCAAGATAGTAACATATAGAAAATTTGATGTTTTGCAAAGAAATGCAGTCATAGCTGTGCACAGTATGTATATACAAGTTTTGATGTACCAGTGCATGAGGACCTGCACAGTGGTCTGTCTGACTTTGTTAAATTATTTTAGCTGTTGAGAGAAAGTCATTTAATATCAATAACACACATTTAATCATTTCAAGTTGCTTAATGGAAAAGTATACCAGTACTGGAGTTCTTAAGATATTCTTTCACTTTGAGTTTAGTTGTTTAAAAAGAAATTTGTAGTTTGATGTATAGGCAAGAAAAGTGTATGTAGGCCCATGTATACATGGGAATACCACAAGGCGTTTATTTCTTCACTTTTATGCTATTAACTTGGTGTAAATTTTGCCTCTCTGTGTTGTGACACATACCACTACTATTATACTATCAACTTCAACTATTGCTTTCTTTTGACAATTTTAGTCTGTCTTTTGTTTCAAATAGAACCAAAGTCACTTTTGTTAAGATAAAGAGACTTTAACCTAATCAACTGGACTTTGGGCAGATAGGGGGAATTTCCTTCAAGTGAGATGGGGGACCAGGTGACAGATGGGGGCTGATCATAGAGGACACCATGTCAATGTAATTATTTTCTTGGTCTTTCTGCCTGTGTATATGTAGCCGCTAAATGTCTGTCCTGCAGAAGAATGAAGCAGTTTTTGAGGGCAATGAGTAACTATTACATTTATTGTTCAGCCCATCAGAGTCGCTTTGTGCTCAGTTCATGGCTAATGCAGGCATTTCATATATACTAGTCATGTGTATATATGTATTGATGGGTATGCAAAATTTAGGAAGCAAGCTATGTCCAAATTTAGTTTAAAGTTTCAACAAAGTTTACCCTTACTTAGTTCTCACAAAGTCATGACCTGTCACACACAACATATTTTAGAAGCAATGGCCCACTGCCAGATGTTAATTAAAGTGACAATTGTATTGATTAATAGCATTTTTTATATCTGGAAATTTTAAACAAATAAATAATAAATAAGAGAGATTAACATTGTTTTGCTTAGACATTGTAATATTACAACAGTGAACCATTCTACTCTAATCCACTGTGATGGAAGTAATGTTGCTCTGGGGAACTATTGAAGAATACTGTTTAAAATTGGAAAGTGACCTAGGAGGAAGAATTATCCTAGGCTATGACAATTAATACCTGTCTATGAAAGTTGAATCACCTGCATGTAGTTTGCATGAACTGTGTGAAATTTTGTTGCTTGCCATCATGAATTTTATGAGTATCCTGTAAATTTTATGGTTTCTCATTATAGGAACATCTGTCATTGTTTTAGAATGGGCCAAAAGACAAATCTAATTTGAAAGTCAGCACTATGCAACAGTATGAATTGGTAGTCTTAAAACTTTTTGTCTAATGGATATACATTTTTGAATGTGTATATCAGGTTTTTCTGCCTATCTATGGTCATCATTATTCATCTTGATAGTTAAGGGTCTGCTATGCAAGTGATCAATTATTGATAAACAGCTTTCAGATGAGAAGAGTTAGTCGAAAAACTTAAAATTTAAGGTTTGGTCCAATGAAAAACTTTTTTACAGATGTTCAGGTATGTTTAGATATCGAATAGTACAATGAAAGTATGGAATAGTGTTTTATGATATTTAAAGTAATGTAAAGTATTGACTTTATTAAAATGACATTTTCAGTAAGAATATGAAATAATATGATAGCTGGATTTAAGTGTATTTACTCTTGCTGCCACTGGTTCTGTTTATGCAGCTTTCATTTGGTGGAATGTAAGTGTTCATTCTCTCGTAGGAGTTTGTAGTTTCCCACTGCAAAGGCCAATGTTTTACTGTACACACTATTTATTATTACTTAATTTGTTGAGTATATACATATATTGTATTCTATTTGAGAAATATAATTTATAGCTGCACTGCAAATGTGTTCCCACCTGCACATGATTTAATGCCAGGAAACTTGTAAATAAGCACACAGACACAGACACACACAGACACAGACACACAAACAAACAAACAAACAAACAAAAAGATGCACACTAACAAAGAGTTATACCACAGTGTAACGCAAGAAAGTCACTGTATTCTTCAATATGAGTGTAATGCAATAGTACCATAAAAGATAAAAAGAACCTCTTCAGGTTATAACATGATTTCAAAAAATAAATGTATTATTCTCAAACGTAGGAGGACTATTAGTTTGCGACACAAATAATGTGTATGTTGATTGGATTATGATGCACAATGAGATGATAACAGTCAGAGATCACTCTCGATTTCTAATATTAAATCTATTCGGAACTTCCATACTTAACTGAAATGTTGTGTGTTGCGATCCTTGTTACATATTGTGTTTCATTTTGTGATTCATGATGCGTCTATGTTGCGATTGTAACATATCTACTATATGAAGATTATGTTAACACTAGTTCTATAAATAATAACAAATAAAAAAGATTAACTTGACTATAAGATAATGAGTTCTTACTGATCGGGCCTTTATACCAACCACCTTGCTGGATTTTGAGTATCTCAGCTGGGTGACTTCGCCTATACTAATTCAGTTTTTTGAGTTTACCTAATTTAAATTTAAATTTAAGTCTGCTGACCACTCACTGCAAGGTACTGCTTAAATAAGAAACACAAATGATGATGCACTATAGGTGTTGTATCCTGACCTGATCAAACAATAGATACAACAATAGGATAATTAGAAATGCATATTTACACATTTATGTCAATGGACCTTTATCACACAAAAATCCAGAATGAGGCTGGATCCGCAAAGAGCTCGTCCGGGCACAGCTTTACTTTAAAATTAAGGCATAAAAAGGAGGGCATTATATATGTTTGTGAACAATATTATAAAAAAAGGATGAATATTTTTAGTTGGTTCCTAATGACACCGATGTTCGTAAAAATGGAGAGCTTCAGCATCGCCGACTAAGTCGTCTGTTTGCTTGTGTGACCTTTGGATGCTCAGCAGCCTAAATTGTAGATCAGAAAGTACAGGACAATAACATTGACTAACATCTAAAGTCTTTAGCTATTTTTGTATCAAATATTTTATAAAAATGAAAGTCTCTGGATATGTTTTGTCTTTTTCTTGATGATGTTGCTTTTCGGTTGTTAAATAGTGTACTTGACGTATACGTTGTTTAGCTCCCAAACTAATTGCATATGTTCGACCTTGTTGCTATATCAATCAACGATATGTTGTGATAAATACCGTTCACCTTAGATGAGTGAGCTACGCAAGTGTTTTACACCGCGGTTTCCGCACTTTGTGAGAACTTGGCGTTACAAAATGAAAGGGATTGGAATAGGGGAGACTAGTCATACAGAATTATAAAGCTATCAGTTTTGTGTAACTTTGAGTTATGTTGGTACAATGCGCCAAATGCATCACGCCTTCAGGACGTTTAGACTATATTTCAGAAAATTAGTGAAATAGCGAAAGAAAGTAGTTTTAGATGGTTTTAAGTCATAAGACTAACAAGTAAAGCATTATGAAAAAGTCAAAAAATGTAAAGCCTTAAGGGAGTGGTTTTCAGAGACGTGCGAGCATTGATGTGTTCTAGAAATTTTGCTGTTGTTCTTAGCTGCTAACACCCCCATTGCAGTTGCTGATTCCCCAATTCTGGTTACAAACTGTAAAGGATCCTCTATATTGTTTAGCAATTGCCAATGAGTATAAACACAGTAACTAGAATGGAACTTTCCAATTTACTACGGCCTAATGGTGGCCGATTGTAAAGGGACTTAAAATTGCTGCTAATTGCGAAGCGGCCACACAACAGTAACAGATTGCAAAGCGAACGCCAAATTCAGACGCACAGCTTTTTGTCATGGACGACAGGGCTGGATTAAGGGCAGGTCCCAAGGGACACTGGCACTGGGTGACCCTCCAAAATGGAGCCTCCAACCTGTTGAGGGTTTGTAGTTTGAGCTCGTCTGTCAAGACTGGCCTCAGAAAGAAAGCAATGTTGTCTGCTGACAATAAGCAGCAACGATTAATTACAGTTTCGAGCTTCGTAATTGAACAGAAAAATATAGAACGGAAAGTTTCTTGTCTGTTATTAATCAGTTTATTGTTTCCCTTGACCAGCATCTGCAAGCTTTCATAGATCTTTATAGCAAATATAGCTGTTTTTGTCATCTAGAAGGACTGTCGTAAAAGAGATTCAGGCCAAAGTACAGCCATAGGGAGGACTTGTGTAGACCACTTGGACATTATATTTTTTGATGAATTGTGTCAGTATGTAATATCTGCTAATGTCTTCACGGACAAGGAGCTAAGATGTAACAGCGCCCAACTTTTTCTGTATATAATTATCATAGATAAGGGTGTAAACCACACTTTTTCCCATACAATTAGATTACAATATGGATATATCTTACTTTGATGGTATCAAACTGCAGCGGAGAGCACTTTTTCTCAAATCTCAAATTAATCGAGAACCAATTACAAAAATAGCGATAAAGGAGAAACGACTTATAAATTGCGCTATCACGAGTCTCCAATCAGATACAGTACGTGAGTTGGACTTTAGAGACCACATCAGCGACTTTGCTACAAGAACACCACAAAGAGAATCAGGATTCTTATGCTTATAACTTAATCCAATCTCTGGAATAAAGCATGCGTACGTGTTAGTTACAATATACCTTTCATTGAAAAATTAAACAAGGTATGAGCACACACCAGGAAAAGGGACCACACATGCCATACTGGGTGTGAGAAATATGATTCAGAATTTGACCAGGAGCAGGACGTGGAAGTGTCGTGGCTGCTCTTTGTCGATTATTCTAAGACTTTTGATTCTGTTTTGCATCATACCCTTTGGTTAGTCCTCAAGGAGTTTGTCGTACTGCAGCACCTCAACTGGATGGTGAAGAACCTATATGACAAGACAGCTGGTATGATCCGACTGTAGGGCGGGAACTCGGACCCTTTCCAGTTTGCAAAAGGAGTGACGCAAGGATGCTCGATCTCACCTTTGCTGTTTAATACAGTAAGCAAATACCTCATAAGCAGAGTGGAGTCGAACATGCGTTAAGTGCGCCCGGGTAAAATTATCGGAGGTAAGGCTGTTTGGAACCTTACATACGCTGAATGCACCACGCTACAAAGCACCACCAAAGAGGAAATAGAGAGCATGGCAGAAAAGTTGAGAAGAGCATGCCTGGACCCCTCCTCGTATGAACAGTACGAAAACAGTCAGCAATGACCATACATGAAGATCTCTTCATCTACGTTGAGCTGAATGTCGATGTCCACCAGTGGATGATTGGGAGCTAATGTGCCGATTAGAGAAATAAACGTATGTAACATCGGAGGTCACCAAGCTCGGTTGGTAGAGCGCACGCCGCGAAAGCGTGGATTATGGGTTTGATCTCCGGCGGTGGCATATTTTTCATCTCTTTCATGTTTTTGAAAATCGATGACACCTTCTCTAGTGTTCATTCAAAAGAGAAAAATGTCAGGACCCAGAGTGTAGAGATAGAGAATATCATGAAGTTTAAATTCCTTGGGTCCTATGTCACAATAGAACGAGAAAACAGTAACAAGATCAGAACTAGACTTGGCCAACCGAAAACTGTGACTAAACGTCTTATTAATATGTGGCAACTAGAAGATTCATGCTTGCTGATAAAGGCAAACTTTACGAAGACATTACTTTGTAGAGAAGAATTGTACGGATTTGAGAGCTGGGCTCTAAGAAAAACAGAAGAAAGAATGATATAGTTCTTTGAACAGCGGCTGTGGCGCAGAGTTATGCGCGTATTTAGGATTGATAAAAGAACAAATGAATAAGTAAGAAGAAAAGTTACAATTAACACCAGAACATAGCATGCTGGAGCAAGTGAAGAAAAAATAAGGAAACATGACTTCTGGAAAAGAATGGGAGACCGTCTAGTACTGGCAACAATTAAAGGAGACCTGTGTGCAAGGGGTAGAATAGGAAGAAGGATAACAGAAAGGGTCAACAACATTACAAAAAGGGAGAGGATGAATGATGGCTGCTAGGGACGCAGTGCTTGGAGGAAATAACTACTACGGTCCTCACCATGACTAGGCTTTACAGAAGATGTCGAGCAAACAAAAACAAAGGGATTATCTGTTGTCCATTCAATAAAATATGCAAAAGAGTATTGGAGTAAAACCAAGATATCATTTGTAAAGAGTACACAATAGTCGATATTGCATTTTATTCCTTAAACCATTGTACCGATCCTACAGGGAACTGCAACTCACTCGAGAAACACATTCCTAGATATTGCAATAAGGTAACAAAGATACCTGCATGTCTGGTTACAAATATAATATTTATTATAAAATTAAAAATTGCAATTTTTCAGTAAATAGGTGTGCATTCAAATCAGGATGTGAATGAAATTTCTTTAAAATACTATAAAACATCGTTTACGGAATGTCATATATATATAATACAATTTGTTCATCTTTATGAAAATATTGACAAGTAATCCAACTACTTTTCAAACCTACTCTTTTCTCAGAAAAGCAGTTTCCTTCTTCTCTAGTAATGAATTTGAAGTTCTCAATGCAATATCTTACCAGCCAATTCCTGTTGACATTTGACAATTGACTTTCAAATTATGACATGAATAGGACTGCAGTTATCACCCCGAGTCTAAATACATTGTTTTAGTATTTTTATCGGCTAAATATCTGGTATCTGCCCATTCTTGTTTTGGATTGAGAAGGAATGTATTATTATTCAGGAGTTAAAGGACTTACATGACTTTTCAAAGGGTTTCAGGTCTTGAACTTATACCATTACGCTGGTTCATAGAGTTTAGCTTGCTACCAATGGATGAAAATAGTTTTTGATAGACACTATATAGATCTTCCCATCATTACATCATTATGGCGATGATGTCATTGGACAAGATAGAAAATCTGCTGTGGTAAAACGTGTCAAGGTGAAGAGTTGGAACGTGTCTATGATGGTGAAAACCCATAAGCGCGGTATGTTACTGTTATGAGTCTACACTTCCCAGAGAGTGTATCAGGAAAAATTTTTAAACAGTACTTTAAGCTGCGGAGCAAATGTCAGTAATAAAGCAGAATTAAATTTACCAGGTACAAAAGAAGGGGCACTCTATTTTAAGATAGATCAACCCCGACGATTTTCAGCAATGCAGACACAAAATCTTACTCATATACACGAAAGTGCAAAAGAATTCTAGAGAAAATGTTTTCAATGTGCATGCCAAATGGTAAACTTGTTGTTTGTTGTTTTATGACACTTTTATAAGGAACTAAAATTAATAATAATAATTGAATTTTATAATTTTAAACTAATATTTGTCTTCACTGTTGTAAAATACATAGATAATGAAATTCATAAAGTTGTAACCAAGAACATCTTTGAAGAAAAGCGGCCAGTCCTTTCTTATCAAGTGTGGGATGCTATGGAGTCTTGCTATGAGTTGCTGAGAAAGGGTTTTCAAGATGGATTGTCAGTCTATTCATAATTTTTCTGACTCATGAATACTGACACTAATGAAGAAAAGAACTGCGAGATATAGTTGCAAAAAAGGGTTTAACCGTATCCGTTTTCATTTTTAGCGCGGTGTCGGATAATATCTGTAACTTCGCCAGAATTAGTATCTCTGTACTCAGCTAAAGTTTCATCAGTATAGATAACTCGTTTTTAGTGTGAGTGAATGTGCAGACTTAACCTAATTAAAGATATTAGTTCAAAAATCCCATTGATTTTATAGAAAACATCACATTGTCTCAATGCTCGTATGTTGTATAGCACTATGAGATATGTACAGTGTGTTAGAAACGTATGACCATCCATGAGGACCCAGTCAATTCTCCTATCCGATCAAAGAATAGCACAGAATTATTTCGGGTTATTAACTTCAAATATCTGAGTTCTTATGTATCTGATTGTAAGAAAGACTTCGTATCCCGGAAGGGCCAAGCATGGAATGCTTGTAATAAGCTACATCACTTGTGGCAGTCTACCATCCCTTTAAGACAAAATTGAACTTCTTCAAAGCAGTCATTGAAAGTATAGTGCTATATGGCTCTGAAATATGGACAATGACAAAAGATCTACAGAAACGTCTGGACGGCACATACACACGCCTTCTCATGAGGGTTCAAAATATCTCATGGATACAACACAAAACCAAAAAGGAAATCTATGGTAACATCCCCCAATTTCCTCCGTCGTAGCCAAAAGAAGAACGCGTTTAGCAGAGCATTGCTACAGATTTAAAGACCAAATCGTTTCTAATGTTATCTGTATACGCCCTCAACGTCCGTGCAGAGGGAGAAGACCACTCACATACCTTGACTGCATAGGCAAAGACACGAACACTGATGTGGAAGGTCTACCGAGATTCATGGAAGACAGAGACCAATGGCGCAATATTTTAAAGGCATCATCGACTGTGGTCGAGTAAAGTAAAGTAAAGTAAGTAAGAAACGTATTAGACATTTTTATCCTACCAATTTATAATTAACATCGTAAGGAAAACTAATATTTAATCGTTTATAATAAAACTTGGGGGGCTGTAGCGTGATCTAAGCGTAACTGTCAATGTGGGGAAATGTGCTAGTACCCAATGTTTTTGCAGAACCTTAAAGTCTCCTTATGTTCATCAAACAAAAAAGAAGCGATACTTGATCTCGAAACCCCGTGAATATGACGTTCTGATTTCGATTCATCAATGCAATGACGTCAAATTGTGAATACAAAATTATAAAAAGCATTCGAAGTTGCCGAAGTGTGTCTATGTTAATCATTTTCTGAGACGCTGTGTAAATTAGAATTTATTACACTAATTCGACCTTAATCTTTGTTAATTTCCATTTGTTTGTTATACGGTTCTTGGTATTTTTCTCAGCATTATTAAATACGCTTCTTCTCGTTTGCCTCTTAAGCTATACTTTTGTTATTTTAACACGATTCTTGTAAAAATTGACTCAATCTAGGAAATTCCGGTCGACACCTTTTTAAAATACTATGTATCTTTTTAGACACCATATGCTAAAATGAAATATTTACCAGTATACTGACAATGTGTTACAAACTCAGCAGACACATAGCAATTATTATGTATTGCTCAGAAGTAGAGCATTACCACAATAGAATGCTAAGTCCTTATATATCTCTGGCATTGACGAAGGCTCAAAGCCGATACGCAATAAATTATTATAATTAATGAATTTCCCCTTACCCCACTCAGTAGAGGAGAAAACATGTCAAGATTGACTTGAATATTTCTCAGCTTAATCGTTAGACTTGATGGTCCAATAGTTAACGTTTGGGTTTTCAAACCAATGGGCCTTGGATTCGAATCCCCTCAGCTCCCTTAGTGCACAAAGCAAGCCGTTTTTGTAATGCTCCACTCATGATGATTATATATATATATATAAATATTATATATATTCATAAAAATCATATATATATATATATATATTATAATCTTTTAAACACAAATTGTTGCAAGTGTGCTCGCTTCATAGCATCATAGATTCAGTCTCTTCACTCTGTACTGAACATATAAACTACAAAGGGCGAAACGATACTTTCTGCAAATTGTGTATGTTCGCTCCTATACGGATGTTTAGTTAAGAACTCTGTTTTGGACTCGTAACAAAGTATATTGAGGTTATGTATGTAAGTATACACACACATGTATTAAAACCAAAACAGATGAAAGTCAAAAATGAAATTATATGAAGGAATACCACACTAAAATAGATTTCCCGAGGGCGAGTTTTCGGATATATATATATACATATTCTCAGCAGACACATCGCAATTACATATAATTCTCAAAGCGTGGAGCATTATCACAAGAGCTTGCAATTTAACGGCGCTGACTGGATTCGAACCTACGACCTCATGATTACTAAACCAACGCCTCAACCATTGAGCCATCAAGGCCGTGACGTTGTTCAATTTCATTGACTTACATTGAAGTATTCTTTCTATTTCCAATTTGATTTTCCACCATAATATAAAACCCATCTAATCTTTCCTGGCAACAATCGCCTCGATTGGTTACTGCAACAGCATTGATCAGTTTTCCTTGTCCCAAGTTAACCATCCAGAACGGATTGTGTTCGCACTTTGTGTGAGAGCAGGACCCGTTAAAGAAGTTGGAATCCCTATTTCCATCTATTGCTTTTTGGGCAAAATGCTTCCGATGTGTGGACGATTGAAAAGCTTGGCCTCCAGCGGCTAAATTTGTAACTAAAACCAAATTAGTTAATTTCAGTTAAGTTCTTCAAAAGTTTCCCAAAATCTCTGGCTTATGACATGACAAAGGAAATATCCCTTTATCTGCATTTGAAACTTGAGGGTCTTAAGAAAATGTGCATTGCAGACAAAAAGAGTTTTGGTTTCTCATTGGGCCTTTCAAGTTAGCCATAGAGTTTGTTTCCATTATTTCATTTCCATCATTTTCGACTATGGTGCTCTAAAAAGCGTAAGATGATAGCTAGTAGGCCCGCGGCTACACATTTCAGCTCATAACTTTGTAATGCCTTTCCGGACTGACATGAAATTTCGTGACTTTTACTGAGAATTAGCATGATGAATAATTATTTTAGAATTTTTTTTAAATTTTGCGATATTGGCGATTTCGTGACCTATAGTGTAGTTTTTTAGCTTTCGGTTTTCTTACTTTTCTTTGAGAAACATGATTATTATATCTTTAAGCTTAGATTTCTTTTCTGAGTTTGTACCGACAATGTTGAAATTTTGCAAAAAATCAGAAAATATGTTGTGTGCAATAAGGTGAAGTTCGCTAGACAACCTTATATAAGAATACATGCAAAACGATTATAAGAAAATCACATCTTTAGATGAATTTTGTACAAACAGTGAATTAAGAGTTATATTTTTGATGTTTGGTGGATATTTTTTAGTCATAATGCTCAAAATAAATAAAAATCGGTGGATTTTAAGTAAGAAACCATTTCTGTAGCTTCAAAACTCATACATTTTGGAAATTAATTTTCTCAAAATCTAAAATATCTTACCTTAATACAAAGTATACATGCAGAAATACCATAGGGATACTAAATGCCTTTAAAAAAGCAAAAGGTAATTTTAA
>JAAAKM020006971.1:147144409-147162012 GCA_010016025.2 Alatinidae sp. Z8VKAUB7J3 | reverse complement strand
AGTTTGAATAAACAATCGTTACTACTTGCGGATGCCATGTATTTTCAGTTGTCTACGAATCGATTTTTGTATTTGTTTTTTCCATAAATACATGTATGGGAATCATTCAGTTAATATTTTAAAGACTGTTCAATATTTGCGAATCAGTAATCTGAAAGATTTTTAAAAGTTTTCTTTGCCTTGATAAAAAGGTGCCAAAGAGCTTGTCGTAGTCAAACTGGTTCTGCTCTCCAACTTTGACTTTGTTTATCATGCCATTTACTGTCGGTAAAAAGCTTATTTTGCGAGTGTGATTTAATAGCTTTGGACTGCAAAAGCCCCAATGATTTTGCTCCGCTGGAATAAAACTCTGTGTGGTAACCCATAGCCTCCCTGTATCTTTTCAAAGCTTGATAAGATGACGGTAACCGCAAATCTGATAAATGCTTATGAATATATTTACTCGGATGGCGAAATATGAGAAAGGACACAACCAATAGTTCCTTTACTCTATTTTCTGTTACTTTTATTTTCTTATTATTCCTTCTATTCAGGGACGTGTAAGCCGTCGTCTTTTGGATTTGGAAGACCTAACATTTAACGATGGCAGCCATCTTATGGCCAATAAGAAGTGTCAGCTGCCCGACGGCTCATTCAGGAAACAAAATAAGGGTTACGAAGAAGTGCATGTACCTGCATTGAAGCCGAAGCCTTTCAGAGATGGAGAGGTAACAGATTATCTATAAGTCATTATGACGTTTGTATTATCAAATTGTTCCTAAGGAAGACACAAATTTTTAGGTTTTGATGCATTGGCGCGAAAAAATCTGTGATAGTGTAACGTGCAAGTTGTCATTGGCCATGCCCAGTTTGGTAGCTACATTTTGTATGTATATAATTACGTGAAGTCGTTTTATGCAACATCTGTGATACCACGACAATTTCCTTTAGGACGTTCAAGTTCTTAAAATTCATTTTGACTTCTCAGTAGTAAACTAAGTAAGATTTCACATCAAATAGAATCAGATAGCAAGAATAATTTTAAATGTTTTTTCTACATTCTTTCCCCTAATGTAGCACCTTGAACATAAGTACTTTTTTCATTCTATTAGCCTCTAATGCAAAGCTGTCAGATACTGTAAGAGTAACATCGATGTAATCTTTGTTTTGTATTGGTTTCAATACAGTTAGTGAGGGCTGGTTGTGACTGGTTTGAAACTAATGTTATTGTGTCCAATTGAAGTACGGTACTTTTAATACAGTTCTAAAAGGGATTACAGCTTCCTTATGAAAGTTGTGCCATTATTTCGTAGTTTGGGTGATAAATTTTGTTGGTGGTATTGACACTAAATAGTGATCCAACTGGAAAAGGTAAACTTCAGTGTCTGGTTGATAAAGTATGTTCGTCGTTCAGCCACTGTTACCAGCTACCTAGGCTTTCATGTCTTGTCTGCTCAGATACTGTTACCAGTACTCCTCACTCTCTGAAACTAGGATGAAGTGTCAGTGTTTGCGTGGGCAAAGCTTTATACATATGCGCCTGTTTGCTAACACCAAAATGAGGCAGCACTTTACCGTAGAACACACTTGTAGATAGTAGGCCATAGGAATCAAAGATCCCTGGTGCCAATTTAGCAAGTTCTTACCTACAAAACGCATGAACATAATTTCCTATAGAGCCTGTTATATCGTTCAAATATATCCTTTGTTTTCCAGGGTCTAGTTTCCATTACGAACCTCCCGAAATACGCACAGGCGGCGTTTGAAGGCTACCAGAGTTTGAACAGGATACAGAGTAGGCTCTGCGATGCAGCGCTGAAGACGGATGACAACCTGCTATTATGCGCTCCGACTGGAGCTGGTAAAACGAACGTGGCTCTACTCACCATACTTCGGGAGATCAGTAAACACATTAATTTGGACGGTACAATTAGTATTGATGAGTTCAAGATTATTTACATCGCACCAATGCGTTCTCTTGTACAGGAAATGGTAGCCAACTTCAGTAAGGTGAGTCATTTTTCTTATTGGTAACCTTACTTCTTTCAAGTTTGTTTTTTGGTTCGCATAGCTCCTCCTATTTGTTAAAGCTCCAGTTTTTGTCTATTTGTTTAGTTTCAGTTCCGTAGTACGTATTTTGGGCTGCTGGATGTGGCCTTGGTGTTTCTTTCTTTTTGCACTTTCGCGTAAAGATTTTGGCCTGTATTACCCTTATCTTTGGCAATCCTACATAGTTTTGTAGCACAATCAGGGTTTCCTTTCCGAGCACGTCGTTGGTACTTTGGTTCAACACGATTCTTATCTTTTAAATATTTCGCTTGAAAGTGGTGAAGTGCATTCTGTAAATATGTATTTGGAGGTAAACATAACAATAACCAATAAATTAATCATGTGGCCAAACGTCCAAAGGTAATTCCTATTAAATTTGATGCGTTTTGAATCAAAGGTCCACTAATGTTGTTGTATAAGCTCCAGTGACTTTATAAGTCCATAAACATCAACGTAGGGTAGGGTTTACTCGTCTCACCTGTATTTACCAGATCTCATTAGTGTACCTTCATGAATAAAAATTGGGATCCTACTTGACTGGAAGTATAATTTTCATATTAAACTAATAGGTTAATATCATGAAACAAAATTTGAAAACTTGTGAAAACTGAACAAAAGTTGTAATAATAAATTATGATTTAGATCAGTTTAAATAATTTTAGCTTGTGACTACAGTCAAATTGGCGGATTAACAACCTCTAAATCTACGATTATCCCCTTACTAAGATTCAAACAAGCTGTACCGGCTTTCTTTAATCAGATGTAAAGTCACTCACTGCCCTTCCCCCCCTCCCCTAAAAGAAAACATCAGAAAATCCCTCCGTCTCAAGGTAAAAGTAACCCTTCCAAACTGCAAATGATCTACTGCTACGCCCCCCACCGAAAACTTGGGAAAGGTTAATGACATCCTCCACTGCCAAGAAAGCGTGACGTATGAGAAATTTTTAAATTCTTATGATGCGAGCTACCTTTTCGCTTAGCCTTACTAAAGGAAATGCGTGAACAAGCACACCGTTGTTATATCTGCTGTAGTACGACTAACAAGGTATCTTTTGAGATGAAATTTCTCTCATTCGGAAAGTGCAGGGTACAATATTGTATCTGGTTTCAGGGGGAGTCTCACTATGACAAAAGTTGGGGAAGTGTTGAGACGATTTTGGATCTTTTGACGTTATAATTTGATAATGGACTCTCTTGTCGCCTTTTTTCATGTTTAGTGTTTTCTTTTTTTTCTTTGCCCGCGGCCCCCCCCCCCCCCTTGATAATGGACTCTCTTGTCCTCTTTTTTTCATGTTTTAGTGTTTTCTTTGTTTTCTTTGCCTGCGTCCCCCCTTGATAATTGAACAAAAGCATGGAGTAGTGCATCAAGCCAGCAGTCTCTACCGTGGCCCTACCACTCGTACATGCTTGTGTGCTTTCTGAGGTACAAAAGGGACCATGACAAAATGTACTCCTGACATAGTATCCCACTATGTGGCTTCGAATCGAAGTAAAAAATAGACTGTTGTGGTTTGTAAACTTTGTATTCTTTTCTTTGCTTTTAGATGGGCCATTTAGCTCTGACGGATGTAGATGGATTCGGCATCTTTGTCCATTTGGACCCTGACAAAAAGTTAGCATTACGTCCTGGCCAGAAATACACCTTCACTTATTATACAGTGCTGACATATACAAGAAGAGAGGAATTGATCAACAATTATGCTTCGCCAGAAATGCGGCCGTATATCTACAGCAAGTTATCCTTTGAATTCCAAGAGAGGTCAAAAGAAGGTATGCTATGACTGTAAGGGATGCTCTATAGCTTGTAAGTAACTTCTAGGGAGGTATTTCCCACGACTCTAAGCCGGATAAAGGTTTGCTTATAAATTAGTGAAAAATGTCCATCATATCCGTCCTATATAAAGGAACACGAGTAAATAGAGCACTAAATGTGACGTCACAATTTACACAATACATTGCATCGCTTACAATCTTGGTGCCTATGAATAGGTTCTGCCAAGTTTTGATAAGGATTCAGTGAAAGTTAAAGAGGTATGCCCTCTTTAAATTTGTTTATGGACATCTTATGATTTCCTGGGGTTGCACCAGATGTTGGTAAGTATCGAGTATTTGATTTCTGGTTCGATACCTCTTTTATATTATGCTTATGCTTGAAAAACAAAATAAACAAAGTTGTTAAGATTGGCAAGAGTGATAAGAGTGACAAAATCTAAAAAGATTGACATTTTTTCTATTTCTCTAGTGTTCTTTTCAAAACTAACATTTCAAAACCTCTCTTCTTGATAATACTTTCTAACTTCAATGGGCTTTGTATAGATGAAGGGCCGGAGGCAGTTCTTCCTTGGTCAAGCACATGGCGCAGAAAGGCTGATCTCAAATTGCGTTGAGCTGGATGTCAATGTCCACCGGTAGATTATTGGCAACTAGAGAAATAGAGTATGTTAACATCGGAGGTCACCTAGCTCAGTTGGTAGAGCGCACGCAGCGAAGGTGTGGATGACGGGTTTGACCCCCACTGGTGACATATTTTCTTTTTATCTAGTGCTCTTTTCAAAAGGAACATTTCAAATCCTCTCTTCTCGATAATAAATTATGTGCTCAACTTAAAAAGCAGGTAACGCCATTACACAAAACTAGGACAAAGACCACTTACGCAAAGAAGCAAATTCCCTCTTCAAAGTGTTTTTTTTTTGCATTGCAGAACGTGTAAACACAATTCAGCGGGCAGCCTCTTGGTCGATTCAAGTCAGTCGATCTACAGTGGCAATGAATACATGCATAAGAGACTATTTATATCTAAGGAATGCAATAGAATATGAGATGCGGCAAAATGCAGACGTAGACAAAATGACGTTACCTAAATTGATCTTGCGCTGAAACATTCATAATTTGAAACAAAATCTCTCCGTTTTTCTAAACTAGACTTAAAACGCGAAGTAAAAACAGATTCTCAAGGGATAAATCCAATGTTGCTTTTCTCATTCATCGAATCTATACAATTACGTTTGACGTAAGAGTGGCCACAGAGCGGTTGCAGAGATTTAAATATCTCTCCTTATCTGTCGCTCCTTATCTGTCGCTCAATATCCATCACTCCTTATCTGTCACTCCTAATCTATCACTCCTTAAGTAAAAGAGCGATCACACACTTTTGAGATTTCCGTCTTTCAGATCGTCCCACTTTTAGCCGGTTCATTTTTGGAAATTTCAGGGAAGTAGAAATGGGGCGGTCGATCAGGGTGAGCCGCAAACTGGGCCTATGGCCGTTTGGCACGGGCAGGCTGGAAGCGGAGGCGGCAGAGGCATCCGCCGGGACCTGGGATAGCCGTCCCAAGGTGATTTCTCCCTTGGACATCGCCACGCTTCTCGGGCTTTTGCCCTTGCTCGCGTCCGGCTGGCTGCTGCCGGAGCGGTCCTGGCCACGCATCGGGCGCCTCTTGGCGCCGCTCGTGGTTCCGGCCATGACCTCCGACCGGCGAGGCCTGCTCGAGACGATCGCGCGGATGACGGACGGGGACCAGGTCGAGGCTTCACCGGTCGATATATTGCACGGGCTCGCGGCCGGCCGCGTGGAGGCCATGCTGCAGACGATCCGGGCCTGCGGGCGGGGCGGCTGGCATCCGGCCATCGACTTTGCCGGGCGGTCGCATATCGATGAGGCCTTGGGAAAGGGCAAGGGGGCAATTCTCTGGGTCAGCTATACGGTTCACTGCGATCTGATCGTCAAGATGGCGCTCTTCGGTCAAGGGATCATGGTCGATCATCTGAGCCGCGGTTCGCACGGCTTCTCCAAGACCCGCTTCGGCCGTGCCTTGCTCAACCCCATCGTGACAAATGTGGAGGACCGGTACCTCGGGGAACGCGTGGTTCTCGATGATGGCGATCAGGGGGCGATCCTCAAGTCGCTCGAAGCGCGCCTCAACGAGAATCGGCCGGTGACCTTTACGGTCCACCGAAATGCCGCCAGGCCGATCCGTGCCAAGTTTCTCACCGGTCAGCTGGTCCTTGCACCCGGTGCGCCGCTCCTAGCTTATCGCAGCGGCGCGCCCCTGCTTCCGGTCTTTTCGCACCGGGACGGAGTTGGACGGCTGAAGGTCAGCGTCGAGGCGCCGCTCGATGTCCCCGGCGAGCTTGGAGCGAAGGAGGCCCTCACACGCGCCGCTGCCGACTATGCGGCGCGCCTGGAGCCCCACGTCTTGAGCCACCCCGAGCAGTGGCGCGGCTGGCTGCACCTCTAAGGATCTGGCGCACCAGTCGATCTGGAATGGCGACCTCCGGCGGATGCAGGTGACTCGGTTTCAAGGGCGGACGATCGGTCACGCAGCGAGCGGCTCTCGATCCGGTGCCAGGCGGCGAGCCCCGGCAGGCTGACGGCGATCTCTCGGGCCCGCGTAGCCAGGGATAGGGCCAGGGTGGCCTCCGCCGGGAGCCCGAAGAGGCCGCCCAGAAGGATAAAGCCGCCCTCCTGAATGCCCCAGCCGTTGGGCACGAAAAAGACGGCGCCTCTGAGGGCCCCCACCAGGCTCTTGAGGATCAACGCCTCCAGGAGCGTGATCGGGTGCCCGAGCAGATGGGCGACCAGCCACACCTCCAAGGTCAGGGAGAGGCGGGCGCCGTAGCGTAGCAGGCAGGATACCGTGATCCGCATAGATCGGCGATAGAGCTCGCGGATCGTTTCATCGAAATCGGCCGCGTCTTCGACCAACGCGGCCCAGCTGGCGCGCTTGCCCCGTCCGATGGTCCGCTTGGCCAGGCCGCCGACCACCCCGGATAGCTGGACAGCGACAAAGCCGGCAACACCCAGGGCCAGCAGCAAGCTGCTCACCAGGGCCGGTACGACGAGGTCGTCTCCGGTCTTGAGCCAAAGCAATCCCAGGGCGCCGGTGAGGCTCCAGAGGATGATGGAGATCGCTTGAACGGTCTTGTCGACCACCAAGGAGGCCGCCGCGTCACTGCCCCGAACGCCCGAAAGCATGAGCAGCCGGACCTTGACCAGCTCGCCGCCGATCGACGCGAGCGGCAGCAGGATGTTGACCGAGGCCCCGATCCACAAGGCCCGCAGGCTTGCCCAGAACCCCGGCGATCGATGGACAAGGAAGAGCTGCTGCAGGGACCAGGCGGAGAGGACCAGATGTGGGGCGAAGAGCAGCGGCAGAAGCAGGAGGCTGGGACCCAAGGAGGCGAAGGCGGCGGCCAGGCTGTCGAAGCCTTGCCAAGCGGCTAGGCTCAGTACCGACAGGATACCAATGGTCAAGAAGGCCCATGCCGCCAGCTTGGTGTTCCGGGTCAATGTCATGAACTTCAGCGTTCCCCCTCATCGATCATGGATCGTGAATCGGCTGAATGTTGCCCGATCGGGGCTGATGCTTCATGTAGGAAGCTTGTGCTCGGGTGCTTGGGCATGTCGCGGGATGGATATGTCGGGGCATCCGCGCCGTCAACGCCCGGGTTGGCCGCGGGTGCCTTTGGTGCCAGCCGTGCCCGTCCCCGAGATCATTCGTTCGGGCCTGCTAGGCCGGGCCGACCGACCTGATGATTGTGATGATCCGACCCAGTCCTAGGCGTCGTTCAGGTGACAAGCGGAGATTCGCCCCGGCGCAATCTCGCGCAGCCGAGGTTGCTCGGCGCTGCAGCGCTCCGTCGCGAAGGGGCATCTGGGGTGGAAATGGCAACCGCTCGGCGGGTCGAGGGGCGAGGGGATCTCACCCTTGATTGGCTCGTAGCTGCGCTTGCGGGTGTCGATCCGCGGCACCTCTTCGAGCAGGGCCTGGGTATAGGGGTGGTTGGGCTGATCGAAGAGGGCTTCGGTGGGGGCGATCTCGACGATGCGGCCCAGGTACATGATGACGACCCGGTCCGACAGATGCTCGACCACGCCCAGGTCGTGGCTGATGAAGAGATAGGTGAGGCCCAGCTCCTCGCGCAGGCGCATGAAGAGATTGATCACCTGAGCCTGGATCGAAACGTCCAGGGCAGCGATCGATTCGTCGCAGACCAGGAAGTCGGGCTGCACGGCGAGCGCGCGGGCGATGCCGATGCGCTGGCGCTGACCGCCGGAGAACTGGTGCGGGTAGCGGCTCTTGAAGTCCGGGTCGAGACCGACCCGAAGGAGCATCTGATCGATGTAGCCCTCGAGCTCGGCCTTGGGCACCAGGCCGTGGACCCGCGGCGCTTCGCCGATGATCTCGGCCACGCGCTGTTATAAATAATCGTATACAGCGATTCATTATTACCTTGAGAATGGCGTCAAGATGACACCGAAACGTCGGGAAATTCTGATTGTCTTATTGTTCACTTGTCTTTGCGTTAGCAAATCTTTACTAATAAAGTATTTCTGTAGTCGCCACATTTGCTCCCTATTATCCACTGGTGGACATCGACAACCAGCCCAACGCAATTTGAGACCAGCCTCTCTGCGCCATGTGACTTGACCAAGGAAGAACTGCCGGTGGTGACACATCTTCTATTTCTTTAGTGTTCTTTTTAAAACTAATAGTTCAAATCCTTTTTTTCTCGATGATATTTTCTAAAAAAAGGATGTCTAGATCTCTTCCTTCATATAAAGAGCGTGGTCGTTTTGAGTTGTAAAGCACATAGTCAGCTGAAGATATTGCAACAGAGCATATATTTGGTTGTCTCTCCTTTGTCAAAACAACATAAGTTAGGCCTGTATCTATTAAATGAATTAATTGCATAATTATCATATCTCTCGAATATAGTTTTGAAAACTCACCGATGGTTTTTCTCCGTTGTATAACACTCCATTTTTGTTTGTAATATTCCAGAAGTATAGCCGAATTTGTTGATAGGATGGACGTATTCTTTCATCGCCAAGCTATGAGGAAAAATATTTGGATGCAAACTATTATTGATTGTATTATGTTGGTCGAATGCTGAGATCTTAACTCAAAGATTAAGATGAGCTTTCGATATATCCTAAGGGAAAATCTATGAAATTACACTATTTTCAGTACCTCTCTGGTCGACCTGAAAAAGGCATACTATATGACATCAATATGAGTGTTCTGTACTATTAAGAGTAGAAAAGTTAGCTTTCAAAAGACAAAAAGATGTGCAATTACCCACTTGGTACAGCCATAACGTCAAGGTTTGCAAAATTTAATGATTTACACAAATCAGCACTCTAATGATAATTATATATTTGCAATATTTTTGTTTTATCTCAACTTTTTCTACTATTGTTGAATTTTTAGAATTGGGCAACAAGACTGTCTTGTAAGGATAAATTGAAAGTTTTCCGACATTGGGATACTTCCATAGTAACGGAATTTAAATTTGCGAGAAGATTCGATACTCAAGTTGAGATATTGCACACTGATAGATGCTTAGTTATCAAATATTTCAAAGTAAAATGGGGGACACAGATGGCATGCAATGTTTTCGTGGCTTTGGTATTCCTTAACTGGAGTCATAAAAAAATATCGATGCTGACTTTTTAGGTAACGGAATTACACTTAAGTGGACATATTAATTAACAGGTTCTCATATTATTGAATGTTCTTCTGATATGGTATCTCAAGGGAGTTAAATGAAACTTGAGATAACAAAATAAGAAGTAAAAATTTAATTCGATAAACTTTAACCTTATCTGACACCTGAATAAATAGTAACGTAATTACATATCTCTGTAACGGAATTACATTTGTGAACAATAAAAAAAATTATTTTAGAATCTGTTGCAAAAGCAACATGAACACTGGGGCCGAGTTGAGAGACTTTTAAAACAATGCCGAGAAAGATTGAAGTAGCAACCAACTACCTGGAGTGACAATTGGTTCAGTGCTTGGTCCAGCCACTCAAGGTAACTTGTGCAAAATGACTTTGAACTAGTACAAACGTCCTCTGGAAGACCATCACAAGCACATAGCCCTGCCTCCTATTCTCTCCACTGCCCCCTTGCCATGAATTGTAGCAAACCTTTTTCAAGATCAAAATTTACCCAGCAGTGCAATAGCACTTAAATGTAAACCTGTATAGCACTTAATGTAAGCTGAGATGCTGCACCATCAGAAAATATATTAACCCTTTGCAAATCATTCAATACTTTCAAGATAATCAATAAATACTGTAATAGAGGTCAAAGCAGCATTTTGGTCATGTAATAAGTCATCAGAGGCTATCCATACACCTATGCACAGACTGTGAATAAAGCGAATGTCTTTGACAACCAATGTGATGACTGAATGGCATTTTGGACTTGTGAACTTTAGTTTTCTGAAAGGTCGACTTGGATTGCGACCTTGTTTTCATCATTAGCTACACTTTCTCTGTCCTCAGTAAAAGCTCTTGATTGCATTCTCATGATAAATGTGAGTATGAGAAAGGTAAAGCGAGTTTAGTCAAAAGGCCAAACATTCTTCTAAACTCCCTGAAAAAATTTTCTTTTGCTAATTTTCCTATTCTCACTTGCACCGGATTGTCACAATGGGACATCAGATGTGCTAGTATCTGGTTTCAAAATATCAATTGTTGGACAGCTAGGGCACCATCCAAACATGCATTCCTCATTTTCCTGGTTGCACTTAATTCTTTCAATAAACGTATGAAATGCTGGTGTAATGCTCTTTCTATTTTTGTTCAGAGCTATTGATGTGCCATTAAGGTACATTATGCAACAGCTTTACGTCTGGAGGCTGCAAGTCACAAAGTTTTGAAAAACCAACTTTATATTAAGAGTTTTAATTCAAAAAACTGAATGTGCTTCTTTTAGTGTTGTTAATAAAGAATGATTCTGCCTTTTCGGCCTTATACCATCCTTCGTAATGATTGTAGTACTCGCTGTAGAAACAATGAGCAGTTTATCCAGCAAAAAACCAATCCAAATAAATATTGAATCTGCTAAAAAGTATCTTTCTGTCATTTATTTCAACTTAAAGTATATGTTCCATAGCGGCACAATGTAAAATATCAAGGGAATTTTGTGAATAAAATGAAGGCAGAAATAGATGCTCCAATGCTACCATTATGATAAGAACATAGTTCATTAATAAGAATTGAAGTTTGAAATACAAAGTATTTCACATCTCTCGTATGGAATCAAAAAAATTTCCCAAAGTCCTCGATCATGGCTGACGTCTTTTACGTCACTTTCAAAAAATGTTGATAAAGATTTAAAAAGGAACCCTTTCAGTTCCCGTGTACTGTTCCAATAGTATAAATTAAATTGAAACCATTAGCATTTGTTCCAAATCTACGCTGTTGAGGAACATGTTCAGATGTTTTAAGGTAAAATTGAACTATTTAGCCATCAATGAAAGGTACTTCAGGGACACCAGAATAACAAGGATTAGGAGATTTAGACAGAAACAGTCGTACTTTCTAATTGGCGGAAAAAAGGAAGTTTTTGTACACAAAGAGAATAAATAAGAAGGGTAGGGCCGTAGGCTTATTCCCTTTTCCGTTTAAAACAGGGTGTAATCTCCTTACCTTTGTGTAGTAATTATTTAGATCCTATTATTATATTAAAATATTTAAAAGAATTTCAATTGTGAAATCGGTTACCCAAATGCTTGTTAATTTGACCTGCACAACGTTAACAATAAAATAAGAAAAGTGTCCAAGAGATTCTGCGATCTTAAATTAGCTCAAATCCACGATTAAGATATAAGATATAGGAAAGAATACAGTAAAGACCTGCTGTGAATTTTCTAGCATAATTGGAACAATCCGATATTAATGACCACTTTGTGTCATTTCTATGTATATTTCCAAATTTAAACCAAGTTTTCGATTTCATTGCTTTGTTTAATTGGGTCAAGTGGAACTGCATTTTACATACCAAACTCAAATAGAATCAGAGCAGCTGATTAACTAATAATGAGTTCGATATATCAGAAGGAAAACTGTTAAATACCTAAATTTACACTTGATTTTGAAATGTACTGTGGCACTGCGTTGTTAGGAATAATCTTTGATAGTTATATCGAGCTTATTCAAATCATACTAAATATTTCAGTGGCATGTGCATGCATTTTAAGATTACGCATACGTATACCTCGGGTTTTTTAATGACTCAGCTATTTGCCACGGCATGCGTAAGAAATGTTTTGTTATTTCTGATGCATTTACAGACATTGATCTTGTTAAATTGTTTTGAGACATGAACAGTAAATTTGCATGATAAAAGTGACCAGAACAATGTTGAATTCTCCTTTTATGACTTCATGTTCTTCATTAACGTATATACGGGGGATACAAATAGAGAAAGTGAGAAAGAATGGCATGAAAATGTTGTGTCACATTCGAGCGGCTGTTCCTTACTCCTTCTCAAGTATCTTTATCTTTGAATATTTTCTATCTTGGTGTTGTCTCTTACCTCTTACCTCCGTTGACGCTTAACAACAGTTTATGCAACTCTATTAAGGTCGCTATCCAGTGTTATTAGACAACCCATAATTGCTCTCTGTTGCTCCTTCTAACAAACTTACATTTGGTTTGCTTACAAAAATAATGAAAGGAACGCATTTGTAATTAAAAGTTATTCTTTGGAACGTCCATCGGAATCTAGAATAGTAACTGCGTGGCAAATCAAATATGAATTTGCTAAGGTCTTAATGTGCAATAAAGGCCCCATTTCAGGCGTAGTAAATATAGTAAGCAAGACATTTTTAATGCTCATCGTTCTTACCTCCTAAGGTTTAAAATATGGTAAGTTCTTAAAAATATCTAACAATGTTGTTCTTTTATATCTCGTTAGTGGCAATTATCATTTCGACTGCTGTCTTGGTCTTCCTTTCATCACCGACAAGAATTATATGGTTAAATGTACGCTAATCATGTATCAAGACGGGCATGTAGTTTTTAGAAGAAGTACCTCCGTAAGGCCGGAGGAGACGTAACTTTGCCGGTTTTTTATTCATATGATAGTAGAATTCGCCCTGTTTATCCTGGATATATTGTATGCCTACATATCAACTATACGCTTTATCAGATTGTGCTTACGTAACGGTCAATGCTGACCTTATGTATTGTTCAAACATTGTTTAGGGGAAATGCTAGAAGAGGAAACTGTATTGACAACGAGACGTCTTCTAATCAAGTACAAATTGGCTGCTGGAGATAGGCTAACAGGTTTAAAGAGATTAAGAAAATTTCAAGCCGCCAATTAGCAGATGAACGGAGGGAGACTTTCAGAAGAAAGAGGGTTGTGAGCCCTCTGTCAATTTTTAACGTTTTTTTTACAGTTTCTTTTTTTTTTGTCGTTGGGCAACTTTACAGTTTCTTTTTTTTGTCGGTGGACAGGGGTGTTTTTTGTCTGTGGAGAAAGTTGGGTTTTTTGTCGGTGGGCAGGATTTACTTTTGTCGGTGGAAGATATGTTACAATTGGAAGTCGAACGTGTAACCAACGCATTGGCGGCGTCTGCTCTACCAACATCGCTAGACGAACCCGTTTGTTAAAAGGGCTCCAATCGTCCAGTCACCATATTAGTCAATTATTCTCAACAAAAGTGTTACTGCACAGTAACTATGTTACTTCTAAACGTATCCCATAACTTGTAACCTTTTCTTAACTAATCATTAAAACAGTGTGGTAAGGAATATGACGTCTGCCATTCAGAGAAAGGGAACAAAATTACATGGCATTTACTTTGCACTTGGAAAGATGTATTCATCAGTCAGCGTTCTCACCGCCATGATAACATGTTTTATTTCTCTAGCAATTCTTCAAAACTTATAATTCCAATCCTATCGTCGCCAAAGTACAGGAATTATGTTACAGGAATAATAACTGAAGACGACATCAACGATTGAAGCGTGTTTGAAGAGACGTTCTGCTTAACGTCAATGCTAAATCTATTGCAGACTTGTCTTTATTTAAGATTAATTTGGTTTGAGTATGAAGTAGCTCATTAGACTCATAGGCGCACGGCCAAAGGGGCCGAGGGGGTGGCAGCCCCCCAGTTTGTTAAATGTTTTTTTTTTCGGTAAAAAATTGTTTTCGGGCCCTATAATAATTCCTTAATAATCAATGAAAATGAAATAATTTTAAGTCTTACCAGCCCTCTGGATTACCGTCGGCATTCCTGCCGAACTGAAGTGCTTTTAGTCTATTCGTGTCCCAATAGAAGAGATGTTTTTCAGTATGATCAGGTATTAAATTCTAGGTATCGAATGCATAGAAACAAGATGTTCTGCCCTTCGCGGGGATGCAATGCAGAGAGACTCAAAATTTACATTGATCTCTTCACCAGTGTTCTAAATCATGGTCACTACTAGCATGGAGGAGGCATTTGGTTGCTTGTGTAACACTGTAGCCACGTACGAATTTCTAAGCTGAGAGAAAATTTATTAAAAATCTGACTTTTTTATTTTGCTTTACCCCCACGCTTCCCCGTACGATTCCTTAAAATTGCTGTCTGCAAATGTCTCACCAGGTATCTTTGACGTAGTTTGAATTTTCGGCTTTCAACTAGGGAAAACCTGTCGTAATTATAAATACCTCCCCCCACCCTCCGAATCTCTGTCAAAGCCATGTTGATCGTGACATCATAAGAGCAACCTTCCATACCCCGCCCTAGATCCCTATGAATGCACTATGGATCAGCTGGTCACAGCAATACAAACGATTTAAGATGGAATCATATTACACCAAACTCATGTTTATTTTGTCAGTAGAGCCCTCCTGTCTTTAACCTTTTGTCTGTGTACTGAAGTGCCCTTGCAAACTCATTGTGTAAATGTGCATGAAGTAAATCAACTGCGCACATTTTTCAATGTATTCGCTTACAGAGCAAGTCTTGCACACATATTAGGAATGGACTGAAAATCCTCAACCCCACATACTCGCATTGCATAAATCACTTTTGCAGTTGATCTTGAAGCTACAATTTCTCGACAAGCCACAGAGTATTGCTTTATTGACCTTTCTCGGATTTCCACCAAGTTTTGGAAACAATGAGTATACCAACCGTTCCTATCATGTTCGTTGAAGATGAAACCCTTGTGGACCTTTCATCGGACCACTGCATAAATACCATCGAAGAAGACGTCTTTGATGCAAACACTGAGAACACGATGAATGAAACATCAACTCAAGGCAGTAACGATTGCCTGGTGTCTTTTCCAGCTCCCGAGCACTATAGATTAGATGAGCAGATGGAGGGAGAAACCGCGAAATGTAGAGTACAAATTGTCGAGAACAACTGTGGAAAACAAGGACCTTTGGCTAGTGCTGCCATGGTAAGCATGTCATGTCACATGTTTTTAGTGATCTGTATTTCAATTGTGTAGTATCAGTTTTTTTAGGTTTAAAAGCAAGTACAAGCAATGTGCATCCATCAAACTAGTGGAGAACCCTGGACATA
The DNA here is from genome assembly GCA_010016025.2 of Alatinidae sp. Z8VKAUB7J3. Lineage (NCBI taxonomy): Eukaryota > Metazoa > Cnidaria > Cubozoa > Carybdeida > Alatinidae > Alatinidae sp. Z8VKAUB7J3. Next base: position 147,146,659 of record JAAAKM020006971.1, on the reverse strand, counting down.
CCGTAAATGTGATTGAATGTTTATGGTCAAATTGTGGATGACATCGGTTAGATAATTTGATCAAGACGCGTTCAAGCGAAGCTTTATATTAAACAAGCCGTTTTAGGTTGCATAGCTTGTGACCTTATAAAGTTATATGTTGTGGTGTAGGCCTGTTACATTTATGTGCATAGGCTTAGATTGTTGGTTGAGGTCGGACCTTCGTTTGCGATCGTACCATTATGCTAGTTGCAGGACAGTTGACTGGACAATAAAGTGATCAACTATAAAGGCATGTCTCAAAACATTGCCTGTTGGGTAGTGTCGTAGCGCCCCCTCCTGACCGTTTGGGGTTGTCTGATGACCGAAGTTGTCACTTGTGTGCCAAACAAGGCCACCGCTGGCCATTAAGTTATTTGTTCTAGGCTACAGTTGCAGCGTAAAATGGATATATGGGCCTATTCAAGAAGTCGGATCAACAGTGGAAGTTACGTTGCTTTACCGTACCGAGACAGGAGCGCAACCCACCATGTTTTTTACACCCGGTTGCCCATGTAACTGAACGATGACTTTGGGAAGGCAGGAGAGGGGACCACCCACAAATCCATACCTACTAGTGCTGTCAATAATCGATTATTCCTTGAATCAATTGATGCCAGAAATTTTGAAAATTATTCAATTAATCGGTTATATCGTTTATCCGGTGCCGCCGGAGGGGCGGAATGACGCCAATCCTTGCAGGGATGGGTGGGGTCTGGTTCCTTATCGGGGATGTGCATTGCTCCTCTGTGAACACATACAAATTTAGTAATTGTTGACAGGCACATTTTTTATGTGCTTCTACAAATACTTGAGTAAAAGGGTACAAATTATTACTAGTGTTTGCCCATAAAGTAATTTTTGATTTTTCAAAAAGCCACATTTTCACCTATAAATCGGCTCTGTCCTTGTAATTGTTTGAGTGATGTGTTTTATCTCCTAGTACACATCTGTAACTATAGTCTTCAATCTTTTGCTGTTCTCTTTATCCTCAAAATGCCTTTTAAACCCCTTCCTTGCTGTTTAATGTACCCTGTAGGGCCAAACATTTTGTTTAACTCTTATCTTATTTTCTGGAAATTTACCACTGACATGAAGTCATTTATATGAGTTGGTGTGGTTATTTTGTCTTTCTCAATTATTTATTATTTCTCATTATTTTTATTAAACTTCAAATTTGATATAGTGTCGTCACAATTGCCCTTCTAAGAATCCTTCCCAAATTTATAGCATTAGATACTTCCCTAGGTAGGAAAATCCCATCTTTGAGTCTTGTGCATTTCTCTAGAATAAATTAAGCTTAATATTTTTGCTTTCCTGGGCCAGTTTTCTTGGTTACTTTAGGCACAAGTAAGCACTTAAAGTTAAGTGAGTTTCTGATTTAACCCTAACACTAGGTATGCACCTAAATGATTTAAATATCAAACACCTAAATACCGGACTAAGGTGAGCAGATTTAGGTCTACTCCAAAGGTCACCTAAGTCCTCCTTTTTCCTTGTGAAATTCTCAAATATGGCTGAGCTTATGCCTGTGATTGAAATTAACGAAGTAGCTGAAAGATGCTTTAAGGCAAGATAAAACACTCTTAATTTATGGAGTGATTTGGGATTCAAAAGTAGATTTTTACTCAATGCGGAGTATTTTATTTTATTGTTTGCCTTGTTTCAAAATGGACAGCAAATAATCAAATCTATGGTTTGGACATTGTCTGATGAACTCCTGCTGGTGATAGCTTTACTTTTTTATGCAACAGGGTCTTTCATGGAAATCATGGGAGACTCTGGGTTTGGAGTGACTAAGTCAACTGTGTGCAAAAGGATACATAAAGTATATGTATAACCAATGTCATTGCTTCAAATCTAGATGAATTTGTTGTGTTCCCTATAGAAAGAAAGGTGTTCGACGACATTACCAAATGTTTCTTTGACTACGGAATATGCCCAACATAATGGGCTGTATAGATGGAACACATAATAATTCAGGCTCCATCAGGGGATCAAGAGCCTTATTATGTCAATAGAAAGAGGTTCCACTGTATTAATATACTAGGTATATGTGACAATTTCTTAATATCATAGCCAACTCGCTTGGGGCGAACTCACAATGCAAGGATACTTGCTTCCAGTAACCTTGCCACTGAGTTTGCTTATGGCCACCATGATGGTAATTTATTGGGAGATAGTGGCTATAGTTGTGAATGATGGCTACTGATGCCACTATTGGTATGTGAA
>JAAAKM020006971.1:147125932-147144309 GCA_010016025.2 Alatinidae sp. Z8VKAUB7J3 | reverse complement strand
ACCATGATGGTAATTTATTGGGAGATAGTGGCTATAGTTGTGAATGATGGCTACTGATGCCACTATTGGTATGTGAAGGGCCAAGCAAGGAGGCCTATAACAGAGCACATAAAAAGAGGCGTTGCATTGTCAAAAGGACATTTGGAAGGTGGAAAAGAATTTTTCATGTTCTTCACACTGAAATAGGAATGATGCGGGTTTAAGTGTGTAGAATAGTGGCTGCTTTCACAGTGCTATATAATTTATTTGTATGATTCAACAAGGACAAGCCTGATGAAGAGATACCTTTCAACAATGTCAATGATGATAATATATTTACGGGAGATCAGGCAGGACAATTATTTAGAATCAGTTGCATCCGCCAACACTTCGCCTGATGGACAAAAATAATTACCATTTGTAAGCTTGATTATTTATAAATGTAGTCAAAAGTCTAGATTAATATTTCATTAAGTCACCAGCATTTTTGTCCAATAATGATATGTTTGAAAGTTCATTGAGGTTAATATCTAATGGTTAATGTGATAAATTTGTTGCACGGCAGAGATGACTTACAGGTCTCTTTTCTTCTACTACGAGCGGTTAGCATTGTATTATGATAGCTGAATAAGTCCCCAAAGGGCCACCTGGTAAAAAACATTTTAACTCTTGGCGCTTTGATACTGTTAACTTTCCTCAGTTCCACTCATACGTGATCGTGTTCCTTAGTTATTCTCCACGGCACAACTCAGAAGTGCAGTTGTATAAGTAAACATACAACTGGCAGCAGGCAAGCATGCATTCAAAGAACACAGATAATGATGTGTTCTGCTTCAAATTTAGTCCTTGTTGATGTGTGATCATAAAAATTTGGAGGACCAAACTTTGTGCGTTGTGCGTACACCAAGTTGTGTGTATGCCAATGAGTGCCATTAATGAAAGCAGAAAAAACAGGAAATGTAAAATAAGCTCACAACAGTTTATGAATATCAATGTATCATAATACAATGTCATCATTACACAGCCTCATTGTCTTCCCTGTTTTCGTCACAGACAGGGGTGATAAGAAGACAGGGATGATAACACCAACCAGTGACAAGTCCCATTTTAATTTTAAAATTTCTAAGCTAACTTTCATTTGTTTTCAGCTATTAATTGCTGATTTTCAGTAAATAACGTTTTTTGTTCTATTAGAAGGCCTCACTGCAGTTCTGTTAAATTCATATTCATTGCATAATTTCTAGCTAATAAATTGATGTGCCGCCCCCGTGTCAATCAGCAAGTGTCAAGGCTACTGGGCTTGAACCACCCAATGATTCTGTGTCTGCTCCCCTTGTCACCTTCTCTCCGCAAAAAGAAATCCTTTCTTGTTCCATGGGTCCTATTGTTTTAAAGATTTTGACAATAACCGCATTTCATAATAATCTCCCAATATGAGGAAATTCCAACATTCATTTAATTAACAGTTCTCTTTTCATGAAAGTTAACGCCAAACATGCTAGATTGCCTGTACAACTTCCTGTGTTATTGGGAAATGACAGGTGGGATGTGTTCTTGTTGAAGATACATTTATCAGAACTGATGACGAAATTGTGATGTGAATATTGTTGAGCATTTTAATTTTAAACTTTATGCTAATGAATGCTCAGGGCTACCCAAACCAAAACAGTTATATACATGTTGGGGTAAATACTGAATTCAAAAATATTCCCCACTTTATTGTCAACCCCTCATTTTATAATATGATACCAAATTTCCTGAGTGGTCTTTTATCATGAGCCCCCCAATTTCAATAAATTTATGCGAGTATGCATGTGCCCCTAGTCACTGATTCCCCTACGGTTTTTTACACAAACAAGACTTAGTACTTTTGAGAAGATAGGATTTGTCAGTACCAAACAATGCTCCAGTTTGCATGTTTATTCACTTGAAGTTGACTGAATTCAGCAATGCTTTGGATTGTTGCTGATTCATTTGGAATTGAAGTGACTTAAACAGGAGCTGGTTTCTTAGGAATTTCAATGATAAATCATTATAGTTAAACAGTCTTTTTGCCAATTCTTTGGTGTGAGTCATATAAGTCGACTCTTTCTTGAAACGGTTTGTATAACAATTTATCGGTAGGCCTATGGCTGACATAAGTCCACTCTTTGTTGAACTGTTAGTATGGATAGCACTAATAAATACTACATCTTTGTAGGTTAGGAACTATTGTTTGTGGTGCACGTAGAGACAGTCAGTTGGAGGGTATTTGTTGAATGTAATTAGTATTTCCACTCCCACCCTCACCCCATTAATCAAGCCTTTGGATCATACTTCAGCAGGATGTAAAACCGGATGCCCCCCAAAATGTAGCCTTGCCCCCCCAAACCTGAAGTGCTGGCTACGGGCCCGGTCTGTCACCGAGTACAGCAAGTCCCGCGTCCCGCTATTGCGGATAGCTATCACAGTAACGCAGTTACAATGCTAATAGTTTGAGAAAAACACCAGAGAATGCTTCGGAAATACGCATCACTGTCTTCAGCAAACTGCAGTGTATCGTTTGGTTATAATTTACAATACGGTATTTATTTGATATATTTAAAAAATGCTTGTTTTATAGTTGAGAAATAGTGAAAACAAGGCGATTTCTTGGAGTGATAGATTGTTCACTTTGCTCGTTTGTGGCTGTGATATGAAATCAGCGGTTTAAGAAATTGCTTTAGTTTAGATTGTGTGTGGATATAGGGCGAAATTAGTCAAGAGTAAAGTAAGGAAGGGACGCTTTTCGGGTTTTCAGTAAGAATGCGAAACTCTGACAATAGATGGATGGGCAACTAACGCTTACATGTGGCAAGAAATCCCGATCGATCATGATTAACGTCAAAACCAAAGGTAATAAGCGTAAATTTGATCATAGATCTACTTTCCTGGGCGCTGTTCAACAAATAGTTCTAATTACTTTATCCAAAGCCTTTTTGGCTTTACAATGAAGAAACGCAATAACAATTAGAATTCATCTAATGGATTAAAAATGACACTACACCCAAGATATATCCTTAAAAAAGAAAAAACGTAAAGGGTGGAAGGGAAGAGGTTTAGGATAATGTGATCGGCTCTTGATACATAACGCAAGGGGGCGTACGAGTTCCCGTATGCTAACATACAGCCCTGTGAAGGTATCCACACGAGCGAGCGTACAAGTAACTCTGACTCATCGAAGTCTCATGATGGCGTACAGTGACATTTATCACTTCGACTTCAACAATCCCCATTACATTTCCTGCAAGCTGAACATCTTAATGGCATAGCAAAATTATACAAATTTGTCACTGACAAAAAACAATACGAGTCGGAAGGGATTATGAATAGAAAGGAGAAGTTAAAAAAAGTTTCATGCACGAGTAAATGCAAGCCCAATGGGTTATTACAAAGCCTTGCTTGCTAGTTTGAATTTCAATCTTGGTCAGGAAAGTTTGATTTCCTGGGAGCTTATACTGGTACTAGCATTAGATAAGATACGAATAGATACCATGTATCAAATGCCCCGGATAGCCCAAATCTTGCAGGCAATTCGTATTCTTATAAAGTTGGAAGAGAAACATTTTGGCAAATGTTTCTTCCTTTCAACGGACGATGCTAGTAAAATTGTCCATGAAGGTACACGCAGTAAAATCAGAGATTAATTTGTTTCTGAAGGCATCGACCGGGCTTAAAATCATCTATCGAAATTAAAAGAAACGCTAACCTCATCTTTAATCTCAAGATATCCCTTACTGAGGTACAATAACAGCATGATAAACAGTAGAGGACATTTAAGAACAAATGCCTTTACAAATTGATAGCAAAACGGTATTATTTTACGATTAAAATGATAGCTTTTATTGACAACACCCGTAAATATTTAAGCATTTATACCACAGTCATGGAATCTGTTTTCCTAACCTTTATATCTAGTTTCGCGGTTTCTCTATTAAATTTGGAAACAAATTAAGAACAGATATATCTACTTTAATGTGTTTACTCTGTTTATGTTTTTTCTTCTTTCACAGCTAATTCCAGTGGTTTAGATATTTCCTCTTCAAAAGTATTCCGCACTTACTATATCATCAAACGTATTATTAGAAATAGTATCTAGAGAAACGTTCAAACTTACCGTTTGCTGTTCCTTCCCTCCTGAAAATGGACATGACTGCCAAGAAGAGAAGGAGCATTTTCAGGTGTCGAGTCGAGCTAGAAATAAAAAGGAATTAGTGTCTAGTCACATCTGCAAGGTTAGAACCAACAGATACCCTAATTGTGATGCAATCGACTTTGGTTAGCCCCGTGGTATTTATTATGGTGAACACCGTATATATACGTAAAACAAACAGCAAATTAACCTTGCTTCACGCAGACTTATAACGTACGTCTGCAAGTCCTTAGTTGCAAAATAGAGCTGTTCAGATGTGTATGCGCTCAAATCCATAGATTTAATATAATCATTTCACAAGCAGTATAGCGAAGAAGATTTGTAGCCTTGGTGACATCAGCTGCTATTTCAAAAATAATGCGTCAATTCCTGCTGCTAGAGTCTTAATCTCTGGTACAGCACATGAGTATATTGCTTCGTGAAAGGAAAGCAAGAGCCGTATTTAGTGCAGTTATGGACATAAAGCACTCGAACGAGGATTAGGATGCGAGGAAAAACTTCAATTTCAGATATGAAGTTTATGTTTACATACCGGCTTGTGAGAGAGTTGACTATCCATGGCCATGCAATCACATGGGCGTTTTCGAGAAACACGCCATGATTTTCCAGATAAATGCACTCTTAGCAAAACTTAACGTATACACAATTTATCGGTTAACTTCTTAAAGATCTAACGTCGGAAGTATTTTTTTAAGCTTTTCTGTCTTTAATGAAATATAGAAATTAAATTTTCCTCACCGATTCCTCAAACTGCTTGACAAAATCAAGCAACATCTTTGACATTTCTACTTTTTTCTAAGTTTCTACAGATCTACTACTTTGTCGTGTGAAGGAAAATCAAACTCTGTCCTTGTCAGAAAATGTAACAAGATCTGCGATGTTAGTACCGTACTAAGGTTAAAACTATTTAAGGGCAAAAAAGGCAGTCCTATTGTAGGACACGCAACATGGCACAACAATGAGAACCATTGTCCTGAAAACAATGCAAAGCAAGACTGACACGTTCGTCTAAGTTTAATACCTATTTTTAACAAAGTACAAGTAATCATCTCCTTTCGACCGAAAATATATTCGCGTAAAAAAATATTGGGAATGCCCCTTCGCTTTCTATCTTACTAGGTAAGCGTCAGAGAATGCATTAAACCAGATCAACTTATAGGCTCTGGGGCCCCTATGTTTCGTCTGGAGAAGCGATGAAATGTCGTCTCCTGGTTCACCAATTTAGCACTTATCAAAGTAAATTTCTTAAAATTCTTTGTTCCATCTTCCTATCTTCCTAGTACTATATCAGATCTGGAATCCGGAGCTTTTATCACTTGGTCCTTATTTGGTGTGGCTTATAGATAAATAAAACTATCAGAGACGTTTTTGAACAGTATAAAACTACAGAGATAAAAAAGGAGTAGCATATAAAAAGGTTCAAAATTATTGGGGTTTTCTTGGGGTGGGATAGGGGGCTTGAAAAGGAGAAGGCTTGTTTCCAGCGTCGTAGTTCCACTCAACATATAGACTAAAGGGGTGCCATGGAATGGTGAAGTAAAAGATCAGAGAAGGTTAAGAAAATCACTTCGTCCAATATTGTGGACAAAGATAGTGCACCAATGGCAACTAGAATTAACCGTATAATTCAAAATAATCCACTTCCGTTAATTCTAGGGTCAAGGGCTTTTAGGCATTAGGCTTCCTGCTTAGAAGACCTTAAAATAAAGACGGAAGACGGAAGACGTATGATCTAAGTTTCCCTGTCAACAATGAGTAATTGATTTCAGAACCATTTCAACGTGTTTACAGCGTTAAAGCAGTCTGGAGAACAGTAGCGTTTGGCGACCAAAATGACAATCCTTTCGTATCAATACGTATCAGAGGTTATCAACACTTATAGATTTCAAGGGCAATCATATCTTTTAATAATACCGATACAGAAGTTTTCTTTGTCTTGTCCACTCCTACAATTACCTTACCTCCATACTTTTCTATCATAGAAAACAGAAAGAAATCGCAACTCCTAAGGGCTCGAGTAATAAATACCTACGTAAGAAACATATCCCTCTACAATAGTGGAACATGGGCATAAACATTTTTGACATCTTCCAAATAAACTCACTCAAAAGATCTATAAACATTTTCAGGAAAGATAAAGTCAGTGGCAAAGAGCTATATGTGAGAAGTAAGACCAAGAAACGGAGTCAAGATATCAAGTTAATACGATTAAAATGGACTGGTCACAAGTATAATAATCACGATGATGATGATAATGTTAATGATGATGATGATGATGGTCGTAATGACGATGATCCTGATGGCGATGTTTAAGGTCGTGATGATGATGAATATGATGATAATAGTACTACTAATAACCAGGATGATGGAAATGATGATGCTAATGACGATGATGATAATGATATGTTAATGATGATGTTCAAGGTGATGATGATGATGATTACGATAATGGCGATAAAAATGGCAATGGTGATGATGATCATGATAATGATGATAATGATAATGATAATGATGATGGCAATGATGACAACGACGACGCTGGTGATGGTGATGATCATCGTAATGATAATAACGATGCTCCTGTATGACGTTAATTAACTAAAGTATTGTTAACTGGTTCTCCAAAAATTGATCTATTTTTATCGACATGATATATAAATTTAATTTCTAAGTGAATTTTTGGGGTGCATTACCTGCTGGAGGAAGGCTGTATTTTTGTCTTAAATACAACGTAAGACAGCCGATCAGCTAAAACGAAAAAAATTGACATGACCGAAGCGCTCAAGAAATATTAAGATAATTGGTTCTGCTTTTATAACAGAATGCAACAGCGAGCAATACGACTGTTATTACAAATATGGAATGAACCCTATATCGATTCTGGTAACGGCAGAATTTCATTACCATACATTGCACGAATATCCCTAGAATATTGATCGGGTAATAAATTAAGAGGTAGACAGAGTAAGTACATTCGTCTGTTTGTTGAAGGTCTTAATAAAGAGGTATTAGTGTCTATAGCACTGTAATCGGTTTTGTACGATTAATACTAGAATTGCAAAAACTTGCGTTGCCGTAGACTATGATAAGCGCAAAAGTTTAATATGGTGCCAATTTCACAATTACAGCAATTCAGTAAGTCTCCTTTACGTAATCCCTATAAGCTGTCTCTCTGATTATAGACTCCAATACCACTTTCACGTAAAGTAAAAAAACGCCTCTTCCTTAGTATTCGAAGGAGTATGTTCTCTTTAAGTTGCTATACGACTACGATATAATGATATCTACAAACATTATGCCTCGGTTAATAAAAGTAATGACAGTTTTGACACAAGTTCTTGAAGGACTATGTTCTCTTTAAGTAGCTATACGACTCCTAAACAAAGATCAGTTCCGATAGTTTGCCTTGATAAATAATAGTAACAGCAGTTAAGGTACAAAAATTCGAAGGACCATGTTCTCTTTAAGTGGCTATACGACTACTGCGTAAAGATATTTTCAAACATTATGCCTCGGTTAATAACAGTAACGGTAGTTTCGACACAAGTTCCTGATGGACCACGTTCTCTTTAAGTAGCTATACGACTGCTATACAAAGATAAGTTCAAATAGTTTCCCTTGATAAATAATAGTAACAACAGTTAAGGTACAAGTATTCGAAGGACCATGTTCTCTTTAAGTGGCTATACGACTACTGCATAAATATATTTTCAAACATTATGCCTTGGTTAATAACAGTAACGGTAGTTGCGACACAAGTTCCTGAAGAACTATGTTCTTATCAAGTAGCCACACGCCTGCTATACAAAGATAAGTTCAAATAGTTTGCCTTTATTAATAATAGTAACAACAGATTAGAATGCTCCCAGACCCCACAGTTCATTGCTGATAATTTGCAATGAAAATTTACAGCTACATTCGTAAACTGCAACGTATTAGGAGATTCGTGTTTGCTTGTCATAAGTTGATGTCATGTGGAATTTTCTGACGTCTTTCCTTTTCGCTCTAGGTCTCCCTATTATCCATTCGCCATCAATTAGATCAATACAAATTGTAAAGCAATGCAATGATAAATACTCACGGTTCTAAAAACAATAATAAAACGGGTTAGACGTAGGGGTATAATGGTTTTGGAATCGTTAAAGCTAATATTATCATGCGTGTAAGATAAAACTGAGATGGAGAAGTAAAATATTATAGATAAAAATACATAAGGTAAAAGCAAGGGTTCCGTTATTGTAACAAGAGGGGTGGGGAGATGGGGATTAACGTCGTGTGCAATTTTGAAATTTTATATAACGAACTGGATGTCTTTCACTGTGTTGAGAAAATTCTTCAACGGACGCATAACGTTCAGAGAACTTGAGCGAATAGCAATTAAGCTTGCCAAAGCAAAATGTGATATTGACTTTAATGTCTTATGTAAAAGAAACGAGGTGCTTCCCAATTATACAAAATTGGAACAACCAAAACAAAAAGTCAACAATACCATTGCCTTCTCAACACAAAATGGATTGAAAGTTCCATTTAATAAATTCGGCTTTTCTACCGGGCTTGAGGCATAAAACGATACTAAAATACGCGACTTGACATTTGAACGAATTCGACGTCATCCATGAAGAATGGAGATTTCAGCACGATCAAATTCACGTTCGCAACGCATAACGTTCGCGCAAGTTAACATTAAACCACTTTAAAAAGAAAGGATAGTAAGTCACAGAAGACAAAAACTGGTGTAAGAAAATAGAGGGTTGAAAAATAGAAAAGCCAGAGGAAGAAAGACGGCTTAAACCATCATGAAAGCAGTCCCGAATTGCCTGAGTTATGATGCATCCGAGAAAAGTACGGGACTGTTGCTTGCACACCATAGAAGGTACTACTTTCTTTAGCATATATAAGGCCCCATATTCACAAAGTCACAACAAACTTGATAGAATCGTAAATTATTTTACAAAAAATATCATTCTCAAAACCCGAAAAGAAACCAGAATGAATAGAACACCACAAATAGCGCCATGCACCAGGAGACAGAGAATACTTAGCCCTAGCAGCAGTATCCCTGCTAGAAGAGAAAACACTACAGACCAAAAGCCTCTAGTATACATAAAGAAAATGAAGATATTTTGACTCTAAAAAGGGAACGACATTGGACAAGCTTGTAACACTAGAAACTGTTACTTCATAAACGGGAGGTAAATGACCGAAAGAACGAGGACGAAAGTGATCACGAAAACGCTCCAAAGTCGTATTAAGGAAAGGCGCATCCAAAAACTAGCCGAATAGGACCCCGTTCTGAAATGTAAATCAAAACAAATCCTGAATGAGATACTTTCAGAGCATTGAGTTTTATAAGTACATCACAAATATTGCGTCCTCCACTACAAATAGGAAGGAACAAGTAGCTTCTTTGTGAGTTGGTATTTCCCAAACCACAAAAACGAGCGTATTAGCCTAATCTGGGCCGCAAAACACGGTCTTAAAAGGAAAAACAAAACCAAAATACACAAGATTTCAGAGACCAAGTGTATTTACAATGGCAATTTGACATTTTAACGATAGAGCCGTAAAAGACCAAGAAATTCAAGAGATTCTCCAACTTACGAAATTTGTCTTTCCAACAGTTTTCAACTGAAATACCCGGATCAAAAGGAACCTAAAAAATATTAATACTATCTATCTATTGGATATCAACAGGACCGGTAAGTTTATCAGACCGACTTCCAAACCAAATGTCAATGCATTTTGCAAGTTTTAACTGCGAACCAGAACCACTACTATAAATATCGACAACCTCAAAGGCTTTTGTGATACTAAAATCATCAACAGCAAATATTGTCGTATCGTCGGCATATGAGGTACACGGACCTTATATTTACTACTTAGAATAGGTAATCGTCTTACTTTGGTGGATTTCTTTACAGTAATTGCTAACGTTTCGGCCTCAAAACAATATAACGAACAACCTTGTCTGACACCACGCAAAAGATAAAAGCTTTACGATCTGTACCCATTATTTAAAAGAGTGGATCAAATTTGCATATCATAAAAATTGAACCGAGTACAAACTATCGGACTAACTAATTTCATTTTGTTGAGCACTTGCTTTAAAATCGATCAATTAACTCTGTAAAAAGCTTTTTCCTGATTCAAACATCACAGAGCAAGAGAAATTTGTTTTTAATTAGCATAAGAAACGGTATCACGAGTTAAACAAAGATTATGTAAACTTGATTGGACTGTAACATTGTGTGTTTGATCCACATGCAAGACAGACGGAAGTACATGTTTGAGTCTCGTAAAACTAGCTTTCGAAGCAATTTTTATAGTCTACTTTTGATGGAAATGGGACACAAATTTCTATGACGTGTTTTGGTCTTCTTGTTTCCTATAGATTTATCATGAAAGCTTTCTTACTTCACTCCATACGATTACTGTGATCGGTGTATGGCGAAAACGTTTAGCAAGATAAATCCCTTACTCAAAGCAGTATTTAGGTAGCATACTTTTAAGTCCGAGCAAATAGTACGAACTGCCGATGAAATGATAAGATACTGCTTTCCCATACTTGGATTGACCTTTGATAAGTTGGTTTCATGCCTGTATTCTTCGAAGATTGTCATCCCCATTAACAATCTGCAGAAAATACATATTTAAAGGTAATGAATGCAGAGTACCAACCTATCGAAATATAATTAATACTTTGTCTAATCGATGTAGACAACAGCTTTGTTGACCTTTTTCCATTAGATATTACGTAGGTTTCGAAACTGCTTTTCGTGCTATGTTGCATGTAAGATATTCACAGCACGCCTACACACTTTTATTTCGTTGTTTCACAAGGATGAATGGTCAGTAGAGTACACGAAATAAACGGGTGTGCTTTTAAACAGAGAACTGAAAGAGATAACGCGGGGTGGGATTAGTGCTAATTTGATAAGTAATTTAAGTGGGATAGGGATCAGCAAAACAGTAAAGCACCCAATCAGCAATACACTATTACCTAACATAATCATTCATACTGACTTTATGTAATCTGACGTCAGTAGACGTAATCAGTTAAGCACTATTTCTCAACCTTTACGATCCCATTTTACACTTGACAAAAGATTCTTCACCATTCATCCCGGGCAATATACGTCATCATATCACTGAGATCAATACGTTTTTGATGTCAACACTCTAATTGTAGGAATGTGCGATAACTGCAGATGGGTATGCCATCGTTAACCGTCCATTCATACAACTGGAGACATAATATTTAGAATATTTCTCGGAATATTAACTAATAAAAATATTGACCAATGGCTCCTCATAAGACGAAGTTAAGAATGTTCAACTTTTAGTCTACAAATTCAATTCATGCAACATTTTTCTGGAAGCTGTATCAAAGATTCGTTTACGTTTGCCAAAACTATGCAAAATCTAAGGATCGACCAGCAAAATCCGTTCATGTGCTCTTTTGACATCAGTATTCTATCTAACAACGTTCCTTTGTCTGAAACTATTCAAATTTATGCAAACACGTTGTACAATGAAGAAGTTCAAAGCCCTGCTATTCTCAAAGGACGTGTTTATTGAATGAAGAACGCCGCTACTAGGTCGACGCAATGTTTAGACAGGTTGACGTAGTTGCTATGAGCTCTCCCCTTGGACCAACTTTAGCTAAGATTTTTGTTGGTTTCCATGAAAATAAAATTTTTGATAAAACTAGTCGTTCACTTGTCTATTTTCGTTACGTCGATGATCAGATAGGTCCAGTTTTCTCTCTATTGTTTACAAAAAAACCTCATATATGGAACAATATACGTGTTGGGACGCCTTTCCCCCTGACGTGATTGGATGATGACATAGGATGAAAAGCTCAATGGTGAAAACGTAGGACCACGAGGAATCGAACTCCGTCCTTTAATGTTGCAACGTGATGTGCTACCATTACACCATGGTCCCATACCATTGAGACAGAAATTTGGGATGTCATTTGTTTCGATTGACGTCACTACACAGCCCCCTTGCTAGAGGTGAAGGCATGAGGCTCAATTATGGTGTTGTCTCTCTAAGCTAACCCGACTCCAGTGAAGTGTGAATTGAGTTGAGTTACAATGCTGGCGTCGTAGAGAAAGAGAGAGAGAGTGTGTGTGTGTGTTACTGAGCCGATCATTGGAGCTGTAGGCTGAGAAGCGTTTTCACATTGCGGGTCACCATTTGTCATGGGTGACTGATGATATAGAATTAAAAGCTCAATGATGAACACGTAGGACCACAAGGAATCGACCCCTTTCCTTCAGTGCTGCAACGTGATGTGCTACCATTACACCATGGTCCCTTACCATTGAGACATAGAAATTTGGAATGTCATTTGTTTTGATTGACGTCACTACACCCATAAAACTGGCAAAACCAATCTCATCGCCACTTTAGCTCACTGTGCTCTAATCATTTGCTCAAAAAGCAAACTCGATGAGGAATTAACCAACATTAGAACCATTTTTCAAGAGAGCGGCTACCCAGAAAATGTCATCAACATTGTCATTTCCAATCAAATTGACAAGTTTTGGTCTGACCTAACATATGGCCCTATAAATTGCCCAGTATATTTGTGAATACCATGGATTGAGAATGTTTCCTTAAGTTTTGACAAAAGAATAAAAACGGCAGTGACCAATAGTTTTCCCACGGTACAACTGCTTGTTATTTATTCAAACCAAAAGCTGTTGCCTGTTGCCCCCCAAAACGTACTACCTGTGACGCATAAAAATTTATAAGTTTATAAATTCACGTGTCGCTGTGCGAGCGAATCTATAGGCCGTACGTTGCAGAGGTTACATCACTGAATTGCGCAATATGTGCCGGCCTTCATTAGTAGACGCAGTAAAGTTTCCCAAATTTTACCGAATCACGTAAACAAAGACAAGTCAACAGATTACAAAACAGACTCGGCAATAGGATTTGATTTGATTGAAAAACGCATCATGTGCTGACGACTATCAAGAGGATTTGTTTGAAGTATTAACCAAAGGCCGATCTCCTCTTCATCATGCCGCTTTAGAAGCTGCATTTATCGAAACAAAGATGACGTTACTCCGTCGACAAAAAGAATTTTTGTTTACAATTGACGCCTTTTCCAATAACACGAGTGTGAGAAAACGTGTCTCTCTCGTGACTGTTACTTTCTAGGATGTTCTTGTTTCCTATAAATTCATAGTGATAACCTTCTAATTTCACTCCATACGATTGCTGTGATAAGTGTATGGCAAAAACGTTTAGCAAAATGAATCCGTTTACAGATGTGGAACGCCCCTGTGACATCTTCATAGATCCATTTAATTTGTGACTAAATTCAATAAACATTAGAATAAAAATATAGTGATCTGTTTTGGTTTCATGTTAAAATCAAGAAGTGTTCCTTTCACCCCCGAAGTATCTTAACTGTTTCCGTCAAGACAACTAGCCCTTTCTTCTTCAGATCCATCCAGATCGTTTCTTTGTGATAACTTCATCTAAGAATACCTGTCTCGACAAAATTAACCTTCCTGGTTTCAACAGAAATCATATTCGGGCTTGGCGGATATTTAGGTATTACGAGTAAGGCTAATTGATGCTCCCACACTTGTTCACCAGAAGGGGTCATAAAAATGGTAGAAACGAAGGCACGAAAAGACCATTTAGTATGACCCTGCAGGCGACCATGTTAATTCTCCCTATAACACATTGTAACTTCGCAATGTACTACCAAGACTTTTAAAAATGTAATTCCATTTCTTGTTAGAATATTTCGTAGACAAAATCTTCATAAACTTACCAATTATTTATTATATAATTGAGGTTGGTTGACCGAATTAAGCAGCATATACCATCGTATATTCGCCAAGCATCTACTCCTAAAAGGAAACAACCACCTCGAGTTTCAAAGACCAAAAACGCTTGACAAGCTCCACGTATTTACCAGCAGAGATCTGTGCCTTCCCAGTTTTGCAGTCAGATTTATATAACTGTTCACAACCAGGTATGCACAAATGAATTCTCACTTAGTAATTTAAAGTCAGTTAACGTTTGTTTGGTTACAAGGGTTAGTGTTCTAGAATTAATAAGTCAAGCAAGAGTTACTGTATTGGCATCAGAGTTTGCTTTTGCGCCTAAATACAACCTTTAGGAACATTGTGCTTAGTGCACCGAGACGTTATTTGCATTTGGATTAAAATAATATTACTAGTTAACGTTCTCGATTTGCATCTGATTTCGAATCCAACCCAATGAAATAAAAACTTTAGTAAGAGGCCTTTTAATAAAGGTAAATAGGTATCTGTGTTTGTGTGTGTCTGTGTGTGTGCGTCAGGGGCGGTTTTCCGACGTGTGGGGCCCTGGGCACTTTTCCAACGTGGGACCCTATTAAGGAGATGTATATTTGTCAATATCTCATCCAATTTAGCTGACATAATATGGGGCTTTCACAGTACCTATCGTGTGTTATAATTCTTGTATGCAGTGCAGCGTGTGTATACATCAAAGAGTATAGCTTGAGCGCCGGGCCCCTCTTGAGCACGGAGCCCTGGGCATTGCCCTGTCCACCATACCCTAAAACCGCCCCTGGTGTTCGTATGTGTGTCTGTGTCTGTGTGTGTCTGTGTGTCTGCGTGTAGTTATGTGTGTAGGTATAAGTGTAAGATTATGTGAAAGGAAAATGTATGTGTGATATCCGAGATGGTAGTAACGAGAATGAATTGGCATTGCTTGTATTTGAGGTTACTTTTGATCACATCAGAAGGTGACTGACAAATATAACGAACCACAAATCTGTGAGTTTTGATGCAGTTGAGAGTTACACTTTTTGTGTAACTATCTGATAACTTGCGATTCTAATACTCCCTGTGTCGTAATTCAACATATCAGATATGCTTGTTACATTTTAGCACTCATTTTCATCGATGCCCGTTACAAAATGTTCCTCTGGCATGGATGGTGGCCAGTGAATAGTATTGAAGACGATGATAGTGGTCCAACAACTGATGCTGAGAGACATCGGTTTGATGTTAACAGATTGCTTGCCATGCAGAGCATTAAGGGATATGCAGAAGGTAAGAGGAAGCGCTGCTACTACGAAGGCACTGGATTAAAATCAACAGTATTTCGAGACATATTCTCCTTGATACTGTATCTCCGCTGGGCACCTACCTCTTAAGTAAGTGCGCCTAAGGAATAAACCAGTCCCCATGGACACAAAAATGCTTATAAGTGCCCATATTTTTGGCCTCTACAGTAGAATCGACCACGCCCATTAATGTGGTCCCATTATTTGGTCCGTAATGGTGCAATACACAGTGATAAGAACCAGTTATTTTTATGCCGGCTTATAACATTTACTGAGCGTGAACTCATATTTGCTGAATGTAAAAATGTAAATTCAAAGGTTGTAATTTATTTTCCCAAGTTCCCCCATTTAAATACGCCAATATGAAATCACGCCCTCCAATTCCACCCCTAATTTTGAAATAGTCCTCCACTGAAGAACCGTGCCGTCAAATAGCCCAATCTCTAACCAGCCCCCTTCATGATAACACAAGTAGTATCCAGCTTAATGGTGCAAGGCCTTACCATATAGAGTAGGAGATATCGTGCAAGTGATCGATTTGAATATCATTGCTCTCAATAAGGTTCCATTTTCAATGATAATCCATTATTCTTGAGTGACACCGAGACTGTTGGAGTATGCGGACTGAAACAAATGTTCCCTGGCATTAACGATAATTATGCGGATTTTTCGTATCACTCTTGTGCATGGTATCAGACTTCAACGATTGAATTAAGTACCAAGTTCAAATCAGAGTAATTTTTGCTATAATTTTACTTCAAGTGGAAAAATTCGAAGTAAGTGCGGTGGATATAACCTGTGAATAGGTTTTAGTCCGGAGGGCTCTTCTGTGGAGCCAGGGTTGTCAATTGACCAGATTGTTGATTGCCAGTTAATAATACGTTCAGAACTCTTGTTTTAAGTAGTGAGGTCTCATTCGTTGTTTAGCTGACGAGGGCGTTTTGATAATAATGATAATGATGATGGTAACTTAGATGATGATCGTCATGATAATGATCGTAATGGTATTGAGATGATTTAGAGTTTGGCTATTATCTGTTCTTTCTTGTAACAATTTCTAAGCGTCCATTATTATGTAAACTAAGATGGTAGCAGTTAAAAGACGTAGCGTCTCTCATGTTTCCTTCCAAGAAGTTATTGTGCAAGTGCAGACTTAACGTTATGCGCAGCAACTTAAAAACAGAGTCATAATAGGCTGTAGCATTTCTAATGTACTCTTGCCGTCTTGAAGGTGGCATAAAATAGTTGACTGAACCTGTTTCAGAGTTTCCTGGAATTCTACGAAGTGCCTACAAATGTCTTCTTATGTGTTTGGCTGGTACACTGCAACATACCCTTCCAGGTTTTTTGTACGTTCAAGAACTTAAGATGGTATGCTTTCAAACTTATTATACATTTGTAAGTATATGTTGATTATGGTTATACCTCGTTACATTTCGTATGACTTCAATACAACATGGATATCAACTTGCTTGGCTCACGTGGTATTATTCATATGTCATAAACGCACTGCAATCTGAGATTTTTCATCCAACGTTTGCGATATGGAAGCTGGAGTTGTGCCCTGTCTTCTCAAGGTAACCATACAGGTGATCTCACTGACCTAATGGTCCATGGCCTCGACAACATATATTGCCATCACTTTTATCAACAACTCTTTTGTATCAACAATTCATTTGTATCAACAACTCTTTTGTATCTAAGCCGTCCCAGTTGTGTTCAATTCGCCTATGATTCACAATATGCATGCCTCGTCACATACATCAGTGATCACCGAACAACCATGATATCATTTGATAAGCTGAGCAGGTGTGTACGGTGCTTGATCACAATACAGGTGAGCTAGACAGGTCAATTTGGCTCAAACCACTTCACGGTTTCCAGGATTTCGTGCCTGAGCACACTCCAGTGAAGAAAAGACTTTACCATTCCGTGGCTACACTTCAAAACTTCCTAGAACAAAGCATTTGCATTATGGTGCGAATCATTCGTTCATTTGCCACCCATACCTTCTGAAACCTCCATCAATTGCAATTATATTAAAGTTGACATTTAACCGTTGACCTTTGCTCCACAACGAAGCGTTACTTGTAGCAGGCGCTTACACTTTATTTTGAGACGACTACACATATGCATATTCTTTTACAGCGACCTTTGATTCCCTGGATTTGGAAGAATTAAAGGATGAAGATATCGGTACTAGTGCGATACTCTGACTTACAGAGTAACAATGCCTTACTAACTTTTACTAACCCAACTTGCTCGTCCTTGCCCACTCTATTGCGGATTAAATTTAAAGTGGTCATAGGTGATGTTTACCATGATGGAATCACTCCCTTAGACAGTCAGCGACCTTTTGCTTTTTAGTGGAGCTGTTACTTTGGTCATGTAGCTCCATAATTGTGGTGAAGCTTCATGGCATTCAGACTTGCCAATGCTGTCATTATAATAGTTGAAGGCAACTAGTAGTTAGTGGCATTCAGAGGGACAATCCCCTTAACATTCATACAAGGAGGTTGGTTTGATATCACACGGAGGTGAAAGACGTATCATTATGTCCAGAAATTTTACATTCATTGTGTCAGGTTGTTGCCAGAATCAGTTTAAGCTCGGTAAGGAATGCTGCATTTGGGTAGCAGATTTGTTTCAGCGTAGATGTGTTGTTGGTATGGTAACAACAGCAGTTGCGCACTATCAACCAGGGTCTTGTGGGCTAAGGTTTGCATATGTAGTGAAGAATGGCAGTCATTCATCACAATTTGTTCTTGGTATAAGTGCATTGTAGTTTAAAGTTTTCTTGTTTTTCAAGCACGAGAAACTTGTATCCGCTTTCTTTGCTCAGCTGTTTCAATTTTATCTTTAACAGCTTGCCCACTCACTCTTTTGCTGTTTTAAACTTTCTCTTCGTGTTTCATTGATAACTTTTGCTGCACAATATGTAGACTCCCATGCTAGTGTGAGATAACTATTTACGTATTCTCCTCTTTCTGTTCTCTTTATATGGATTGCTATTGCACTCACTTCTCCCGATTTTCCTTAGTTCGTCTCCTTTTGCATATTTCTCCGCTTTTCACGAGTTTTCCTGAGGTTGGTCCTCATTTCCCCGTGTTCCATTTCATAAGTCTGCTAATAGTTGGGCTA
>JAAAKM020006971.1:147105228-147125832 GCA_010016025.2 Alatinidae sp. Z8VKAUB7J3 | reverse complement strand
TTCCATTTCATAAGTCTGCTAATAGTTGGGCTACTAACATTGTCATCTAACCTAAACTAACAAATCGAAGATGACCGTGGCAGTCTCAGATCGTTTTGCAAGAATACAAAGTGATCACGTATTGAAGCCTAATTGTGTTATCCTAACAGATAAGTATAACATTATTTGAAGATTCTAACTTGTAAGTTATATATGGGCATGAGAGTGCAAACTGAGCTTGAAATACCTAAGACATGGTGGCAGGAAGAATCTTGTTAAAGGAGGAAAGGTTTGAGCTTGAGCGCAGTATTAGAAAACATGTTTCGAGGTGATGAGTCGTTTCGCAAGTAAAAGGGTTACGTTTATGGGATCTATTTCTCGATTTTGAATGAATTATTGAAAGAGTTATATTAGAATGAAGTGGTGGTATTCAAAATGGGTATCTATTTTGGAGATAAATGATTATCTATGATTATTAGAAGATGTATTTGTCAATTTTGTTTATTGTGCTAATAGATCCAATACAAGATGAAAAGATGGAGATTGAAATCTTAGGCAATAACATTTTGTAATTCTGTTTCGGTTTGGCTAACAACGTGTACCTACTGGTATTTTTAAGAGGTTGTAAGATACGTTCACCACGTGGAGGCAGGTCGGGGATCATAGTTAATGGATAAACAGGACTGAATGGAGAGAAGTTCAGTTTTGAGCAGTACATATACGAACTCACCCAGTTTGAGTATTTTTAGATACTGATCATTTAAAACGTGGTATATGGGAGATGCTATACTTACGTAGCCTTGCTCTAAACGCCCGTTAGACTCCCTCTAGATACAGTCTTTGAGGACCATATTTTCAGATTTATACCACGTGTAGTACTTCCTGGAGCATAAAAAGCCTAACGAATCAAAGTGTATGAAATTTTGTTGTAAAGGTTTGTGTTGCGATTTTGTGAAACTGGAATATGCTTGTAAACCGACCAGAAAGCAATTCCTCCATGTGCTGTCGTGCACGTTTTCTAGGCTAAACTGTTAAACCAATTTGACATGGCCATATTTTACACTATTTTGTTTAGCAGGGGATTACTGTGCTCCATCACTGGAATGAGTAGGATAGGGCACCTTGAAAAACAACTGCATCACAGGAATAAATGGGAAAGAAAAGCCCTTTGCGATAACGTGATTATAAATAGCTGGACGTACCCCAAATCATAATGCTATACAGTGAACTGAGCTTGCTTACACTCAATGCCCATATGTAACTCGCTATACGACACAAGTATAGGTTTTTTGTAATATATCTGATATCTTGCCTTTTTCGTCTGTTATAATTATAATGTGTATCACATATTCTAACTGACTCTAATTATCCCCTCTTCTAACGTCATAGGAATTTTAATTTGGTTGCAAGCTTAATCTACTGATGAGGCTTCAAGAGAGCTAAGACTATGGCCGCCTTCTTATGAGATTTAGAAAACGTAGTCTTTCAGTTAATTTTGTTATGTGAGGAAGAGGAGTTTTGTGAAGACAAGGCATTGTTTTATTGACAATGAAGCTCTCTAATTGGTCTCTCTGTTTCTCTTTTCTTTCTCCTTTCAGTGTTCTTTCATTCTCTTTTCCAGAGAGGAAAATATTACTTGGCCAAAAAGTGGAGGGACTAAATCCCTCAGTCCCCTCTTTGGCGCCGTCAGTGAGTTAATTTTTAAAGCCGACGGAATTTCCTTCATATAGTTACGATGATATCTAACCGGTGACTCATCTACTACTTGCATGTAGTGAGATTTGAAGAAGAAAAGGTGTATTTGCTTTGCTTAATTGCGTCATCTCAATAGCATAATCACTTTAATTGCTTATCAATGGCTTTTAGTTTTCGCATGTTGTAGAGGTACGAGTGCTTTGAATGTTGCACCCTCGCCAGAAAGTCAAGCTAACTGGGGTTTATGAAGGATGCACAAGATCTGCACATTTAGCTATTACGTGTTTCAGGTGCTGATAGTTAAAGCACCAAATCTTTTGATACCATTGACTGCAACCTTAACTATTTTTAACGAGATATTGTTCAGTAATTTCTCCTCGGTAGTTTTATTGCCAAAGACGTCCCAGGACATAAATGGAGATCTACATTTGCCTTGTGTTTAATTTTTGTCGTCTACAACCCAATGCCCTATCCAAGTACGAAATTTTGAAAGAGCCCTTTGTCCTAAACGTGTTTATTCTTTGACTCGCCTATCAAAATGTACGATGTTTTTCCGAAGTGTATAGTCTTCCATGAACATATTGTTCCCTAGAGAGAATTTAACTTGAATTGTTTAAGCTGAAACACCATTGCCTACACACATCTCTAACCATAAACAAAGCACACCCGGCCAGACGTAATTCAAACTTAAAGACTGTAACGTAAAAATATAATCCAAAAGTGGAGAGCCATTTTGTCAAAATACCAAAATTTTCCTTGGGGACATTCCTTCAGACCCCAATTCATAAGCTCTGCAGAAGGTTGCCTATTTGGTTAGCTGTGCACGGGATTAGCTCTTTCATTGTTCTGCAGTTTTAAAATAAAAACATTTCTATTGATAACAACAAAGCGAGAGTGTTGCTAGGCCAGGCTGGTTGTTAAGTTTACTAGCAGGTAACGGGACCGAGAGGAAACATTTCACAAAGACTTAACATTGAAAACAAAGTAGTCAAGCATATATGGCAAAGTACATTTGTAGACGTGGAGTCGTGAGAATAGGAAGTTGTATGAGCATTCACTATAGACGACGATAGCAGCCTTTTGTTAGCAGAAATCGCTCTTTTTCTAGTTGCTAAGCAAATTCAAAAGCCGGTGCTCTCCTTTCGTGGAGAGGGCTTTGTGTTTTTGAGCCATTAAGTGCAATGAAATCCGATCTTATGTGCAGCAGTTTAAATAGTGGATCTTAACAAGAGAAATGACGATGGAAGGAAATACATCAAGGCCATAAATGATTTGTATCACCTAATCCAGCTATTTATCAATTCAGCTTTAGTAACGTTGAAATAGCAACGTGGTGGACTGTAAATTCTCCAGGGAAATGCCGTAGTTATCGACGCCGTTCTTATCTTATTTCCATATAGCACTCTTCTGGCAAGGTATTTCAATACTTCTGTACTTACCTCCAAGTTTCAAGATGCTGACAGTATTCTAGTTTACTTTTCACTTCGACTACGTTTTCTGAGATGGAAACCCCAGTACACGATTTACAGCAATGTGAAAACATTAACTACGGTTTGTTACTACCTAACATTAAGAGCCGATAATTTTGGGCTCGAAGAAGTGGAATGAAACGGTTCATTTATCATGACTGGATCGAGTTCAGAATTTCCCAATCCATTGATAGATGATCTCTGTAGACGGATGAATCGAATCGACACCAAACAGAATACGATGCAAGAAACCATGCTGATAGAACGAAAGTGTTTAGAAGCAAGACTTGACCGGCTTAACCGCTTGAAAACTTCCATCGATTTGGAATTTTCAAACTTTCAAAAAGATGCCGATGCAATTAAGAAGGCTTTCCGAGAACTTGAGGAGACTCGATTGCGAAATGCAAAGACTATTACATACCTAAACAAGCTGTTTCATTCGAGGACTGACATTTACAATCGATCGGTTACCACAAAATTACAGTTGTTAGTAGCAGAGAATAAGAAAAATGTAAGTAGCACAAATTTTGTTAATAAATCATATGTTCCAAAGAGTGAAAAATTATAAAAGGGGATGACATAGTTATTTATATACTTGTTCGTAGTAGGGATCAGTTTGTGGATAGTACAAACATTGAGTTGTAACATATGTAAATTTGTGTTTTATAAGCTGCATTGTGACACTCTGTATTCCGAAGGTACCACAATTAAAACAGCGTACTAAGGTGTATTTTACAAAGTACCTGTTTCCTGATGTCAGTAACTGGGAATACAGTGATAGAAACTCGATCTTCATTCATTGTCTCCCTCTGACTACACTAAAATGAGAAGCCTTTCGTTTCTGACAAATGCCGGTTTCATAATTGGTCGAAACACGAAAACTTTACGTAGCACAATTTGGTCAGCCGTAAATATTTTTAAGTACAGTATATGAAAGATTACAAAGTTCTTAGCGTTGCTGAAAGTGTCGTATTTATCGTGACATGCATATATTGCTAAGGAAGGAAAGACTCTACTCGGTACTTTTGGTTAAAAATATAGAACCCGACAAAAAGCAATTGTGCAATGTTCCATCTCCATGACCTTGTAAAATATTTCTACGAGAGTTTATGTCAAAAATCGTATCAAATATCAAGATATTTATCTGTTCACAGCACATAAACTGTGTCCTGCCATGTCACCTTAGCCTGTAAAGATTCTGTTTGCAGAGAAAATTTCAATACATGTATTATGTAAATGCATCGACTATGACCACCAATATCTATTGGCACCTTGAGTAGGTAGATCTTTCCTAAAGAAAACAGAGTGTAGTAAACAGAGACGATTGTTTGGAATCATTGACCGTTCTATCAAAATCAAGTCCGCTGCCTTTTCAAAATACTGACCCTTACCACATGCTGGATTTCGCTTAGTCGACCTGTAGACTTGAGCGGCTTAAATTGTTCCTGCAGCACCAAATGCAATAAAAATAACATGGTTTTTGTGGCATTGAGGTTAAACAAGACTATAATAGCGACTGTTTTGTTGCGCAGAGGTCACTATTTGGGCATTCGTAGATACAACATAGTTGTTCCATAAGCTTCTCAAATCCATTCAGTCAGGCCTTGTCACTACATCAATATATCCTGGAACGGAAATAAAGTATGCAATTACAATTAGGCCTCCATATGATTGGCTATTTACCTATAAGTCTTATTTGTGTTTTGTCAGATAGAGTGTCATACGTTTACGGCTATCATACGTTTCCCTGATGTTCTCTCAATTATCAACTTGGTTTTTCCTCTACTGCACCGATGCACCGTCTACTCTCTTTGAGCCATTGTTTGCCCGATATACTACCAGAAGAGTTGTTTTGGGTATTGAAGTGGGAAAGGAGGTTGTTTGGGCATTTTTGATACCCGAAGTACCCACAGCAAATGCTTTGAATATATAACTGGAATAGTCATGTAGCCTACAACTGGAGTTGTAATAATAGATATATTTAGATAGCTAACTATCTATAAAATTACTAACTTTGGTAATTGTAGGGTACATATCATTTGACATTTTGCATTATTCTCTCAAACTGGCAGCTCGAATAATTTTTTACGTTATTCATGAATAATAGTATGCCATCCCAATTAACTTGGTAATGTACATACAATGATCTAGATGGATAGAGACAACAATAGATCACTATCTTACAATACAATTTATGAGTGCAATTTATGGACCATCTATTACCCCAACGCCATTAAAGTGCAGGGCTCAGTATGCCATAGAGGTATGTTAATTTCAAGAGGAGCTAAGAACATAGGGACAACCTTTCTCAAATAATCCGTAAAGCCTGAGGTGCAAGTATTTGTAAAACTCCTTACAAAAACATTACTGTTTTTCAGCGCGTTATCTAGCATTGAGACGTGAAAATTCCAAGCTGCTGCCATGTGCCCTTCTTTACAAGAGCACAGAGTATGCTCTCCACCCCACAAGTATATATTATACTCTTTATACTCAGTTTACGTCATACTTGTAGAGTGGAGAGCATGTTCCGTAGGCACCTCCACCCAGCACTGCTTCTGGTATTTGTATCAATTATGTGACTCTTTGCTTTAGAGTCTTTAATGTTTCATATCATCCAAATGAGGGAGGAGAGTAATCAAAAATAGCTGCAGTTTAAACACTGAAAATAGTTTTAAGAAGTCACAGTCACAAGATGATTTGTTCATATTATACTAGTGCGTGCTTCATATTCAGCCTCTAAATATAATCACCATCTTTTTCGTTCTCCGCTTAAAGCAGATTGGGCATCAACATGAAATAATTGCTCCCACAAAACTCGATCGTTCACCACAAGATTCGAGTTCAATTCATAAATGAATATTGTTATGCCACCTTCAAGACATATATAGTTGACTCACGTGGTTGAGCGTGTTTCTATGCAATTTAAACATCGCACATTTATTTTTGCTTGCATTTAAGGTAGGTTCAGGAGGAAATATTATCAGTGCCCCTATCTACTACCTCTTTTGCTGTAACCTACAGGCTTACTCTGGCACTTTCTCACTATTGAATCGCTACCTTGCTAAGAAAAGCACAATGTTCTAATCTCTCGCACCTGGTGCACCAAGAACCTTTCTGGTACTACTTTTAAGAGTGTAAGGGCTGCATAGAACAAATTGGAAACAAATCCCATTCAGTGAAGTGTGTTACAACAAAGCTGTTGGCTGCATAGCATTTAACGGGATTTTGAATGCCATTTTTTCGGTAAATACAATGCATTGAAGACAAGGTGTAAGCAGATGTCCTTGGATGTTTGAAAGTTTTCTTGACTAGGTGTGAAATATACTTTAATCGATTTAAAAAGTGTGAAAATACGCCAATAAGCAATACTGTCATAACATGTCTTAGAAATCTGCGGGAATTTTGGGTACAAGTAAAGTTTTGGTTACTTTAAGATTACCAAAAGTTACTGCAATCCCATGAAAGGTCAACTGTTTGGACTCACATTTTGAGTTACAAGGTGTTTCTCAGGTACGGAAACTGTGTACCTATGTCTTTATATTTACATGGCAAATGACTGAAAATGGTTAGTCTCAAACTCCCAATGTGTATAATACTGTCACGTTTATGCACATACCAATAAGTACTGTTGATACCTTTTCAAGAGTGCTCAATACAGCAAGGTAAAACCTAGTACTTATAATGAAGGAAAATCAAATTACCATAGTAACGTAACAATATGCTTCACGTTTGATGACGCCCATCAGACTGTAAGAAAACTCTTTCAATTTCAGTGCTATTTAGTAACTATCTTACCAGGTATCATGGGGGTGACATATTTTCTATTTCTCTAGTGTTCTTTTCAAAACTAACTATCTATCATGGATCTGGAAGCGTGGCTATTTGTCCGCTGTCTTTGCATTTACTGATAAGAAAAGACTCCTATGCCAATATTTTGAGAGTTCAGAGTTCGGATTTTCTACTTAGTAAGATACTCTTGTTCGCTGGTATAATTGTATACTTTTCACTGATGCATAAGTTAAATTTTTACCCGCCCCCCCCCAATTGTAGGGTTAGGCGATTCTAAACAATATTGCGTTGGGTTATTTTGACATTACGCTCTTTCAGGTGCCAGATGTGCGTAGATAGTTCAGTTTCCAGCCTTAACTTCATAATATTAAAATATTTAGCGTGGTTCCTAGAGGTTCTTTAAATTCGATACTACTGTCGGCAGTACGCTGCTCTTTTTAATGATGCATATTGATGACTTCGCCGGCATCGCGGGAATACATCAAGGTTGTTGATGGCATGGCATTTATATTTGGTGCGATTAAAATTGAAAGAACTTGCAAGGGGAGGATAGAAAGTTAGGGTTCAAACTTGCGAAAGTCATTTGAAATATTATTCTAACCAGTGGTTCTTCAGTAGTGATAGACGTAGAAAACCAGTAGCAGCGCGTGTTCCTTGTGTCATCCTTCAGTACAGTGTAGATTAGATACGTGGTATGTATAAGCGCGAAAAACAGCAGTGAAACCATTTTCTCGCTGCACTAAATATAACATTATGTAGCTAATGTGACGAAAATTTATTATGTTTTCTCATTTCAGTGGTACAAAGTTGAGGGCCAATGTTACGAAACTGTGGCAGTATTGTAAACATGGAGTACTGAATCGTGTTCTTAGGCTCCTATGTGAGTGCAAATCCATTCGAATTAATACCTTTTTTATTGATAATAGAAGTGTGATTTGGGTGAAAACTGGTCTTTTCTGGGTCTGTTTGAGAAGTCATGTTTTTATACGTTTCTTAACATGAATTCGTGAAGTTTTTGCTTTAAAAATTACAGAGTTGAAAAAACATAGTACGCTCGTTTTATGAGTAAAGGACTCATAGAAGTTGACGATGTTTTTGTACAGCGAGGTAAAAAAAATTTTTTCCCTTTTTTTTTTTTTCTTCCGTCCCCCCCCCCCCCCTCATTTTTTAATGTTGGACGACAATTATTTATGCGGAGCACGAGTTTTTATGTTTTTCTTATTTTCCTGTCTCGATTTTAGCATTTGCATATAAAGTTGGGTTTCTCCACAAAGTAAAAGTAGTAAGGATGTAGTGTATTGTTCTGAGCAAGCACTAAAAAATATTTTTATTCTTTCAAGTCGCCTCTACTAACCCTTATGTGTCACTGTTAATCAAGGATACGAAATATCGTAAAACCCCTGGGCTTATATAGGTTCGTAGGCATTTTGGGTGGGCTTATATTCGAGGGGCTTATATACAGGGGGTTTATATTCGGAGGGTCTTTTTGGTTAACAGGTGACTTGTATATTCCTAACAATTAACCATTTGGTGTACAATCAGAGAGACTAATAACAACATGTAATGTGTATTATCTCACAAAAGAACAATAGTAAATACATAAGCTCTCTATATACTCTGTCCACCTTCATTCAGTATCATCACCTTTTGCACTACCAATTTCGGATTCAACAAATAGAATCCCAAATGTAAGCCCAGGACTTTTATACGGGGAGGGCTTATATTCGGAAGGATATTTTGGTTAGTTTACAGGGGGCCTATATTCGGGAGGGCTTATATTCGGGGTTTTACGGTACGTAAATGACATAAACTAAAGTAGGACACTTAAGGTCGAATAGGCCGTTTGATGATCTTATCATTCATTTCTCAAAGGAAATTCAACAAAGGGAATCTCTGCCTTTGAACCAATAAATGTTTCTCACGAAACGTTTTAGGAATGTCATAGCCTTACTTTTGTAATCTGTAAACCGAGTTTCGAGCAGTCACTATTATAAGAACATGGGTTAACCCCCCAGATACCACCTATCCCAAGTGCCGCCCTCAAGGTGTCACATCCCCTTCAGATAGCAGCTTCTCCCAGTCACCAACTTTCCCAGCAATCGTTATTCAATTCGAGTCATCATCACCATGAAGCCTTCTATCTTCTATATTATTTTTGGGCTAAGTGATGTCTTTAACCAATACTATTTCCTATTTCTGATTTTATTGGTAATAGACCTTTATTTCTACAAAGTTTTTTCATATCTTTTGATCGGTTGTGAAATCATCTCTCACAATATTCCCACGCATTTATTTCAGTTCAAGGCTGCAGTCCTACAGAACAGATGCGTCGGTTGCATTTGAAAACACCTTTGCATATTGCTGCGGAAGAAGGCCACTTGGATATTATGATCTGTTTGGTCTATAAGGTAAGACACTTGTACCTGAATGTTTTGCGTCTCCTGGACGTCGATGGACTTACGACGATTTTAAACATTCACAATAATGATTAAACGTGATCCGACTGCAGAGAACAGAAGAGACCCAACCACAATCAAGTAATTTTTTGGTTAAGCCAACGTCGATGTATGGATTGTCTGGAAGCGACAGTATCTGCTCAAGACCATGTTATTGTTTAGCATCACGTGACATGCTGAGGGGATGGTGCCTGGAGAGCGCAGCCGAAATATGAGTGTTTTGAGCAGCGGTGATACCGCACGAACCGTATATTCATTCTGTAAGGCTCAGTGACTAATAGAGGTAAAAATTAGAAATGTTTAGTTACATTTACATTCCATGAGTTGAGAGAGCTATATCCTTTAGTTGAATCCTTTATGAAAGTTTGCGTTTCCCTCGTAAACTTGGCCGTTATTGATTGGTTGAGTGAATAATGGAATTAGCAATTAATTTGAAAACTTCAGGGAAAAGAATGTATTTTGTCAGCCGCGGGATTTCGAACTGGACATCAACCTATCGCTACAAACATGGCGGACTAGTCTCTCGAGTTTATCTTCATCAATTTGGTGCCGTGATGGAGAGATAACTGAACAGCAAACAGCAACTGAACTGATTTATTGAAACAATACATATTCACAAGGGGTAAGTTTATTGACGTCTGCTATTGTTCTTACCATCGTTCAATTTGTACATTTATTATGGTTTTACTGTGCTTACAACCACTAGTAAAACATTTTTATGAATTGTTTGTGTCTATATTGACCTGACTTGAATGCTGTTATGAAAGACAGGCCAATTCCCAACCCATGCTTAGCAGCAGGCATTGCATAACGACGTAATCTGCGCCACTGCTTACGATTCTGTGCTGCCTAAAATATGTCATTCCAAAAAGTGCAGAGGTCGAAAGTACCGCACCATGTGATGTCCCCGTTATTTCTTAGGTACATCTCAAGTAGATTTCCAGTTATCTGTCCAATATTATTTTGCCCCCTACTTTAATTGTGCATATTTTAATTTGGTCTGTCTTGTTATCTTTCAGAGTGGAGGTGTGGTGGATATCCCCGATTTATATCAAAGAACTCCACTGGTTAGTAAACCTTGCTAATCTAGAGCCTTATAAGTAGTCACATGTCCTTTTAGTAACATTCTGCTGATTTTTCTGATTTAGAATTTTCCAACGCATGATCCACTTTCAAGTGATTACGTGAAGTCAGTGGCGTACACAGGCTGTTCTGAAAGGGATCGCGGCATGGCAGCTCCGACTCCATCCCTTGTATCTGAGTTACTAGGGATATGTCATATGTTTAACGACGTTAAACGGACATGGATTGATCACATCATCTTGTTGCATCTGCTCACAATTTTAAATGTACCTTTGTAGATAATTGTATCAAAGGGCCCGTGGCAATATGGCCTTCTCCGCTCAGCGAGCCAGTGCCTGACGTTATGTTTGTAATTCAGAAAGGTACAATTATCTGTAAATACAGTAAGTTCTTGGTCTAATTGATGACCTGTTGATGTCTTTGTAAATTAGAAGCTCATAGAAGAGGGTGCATGTTAAATTCATGATCGGTTATCTTTATTTGTCACCTTTTTTTGTTTCGTAGCATTAGTTCAATTGGCCTGGAAAGCTTGAAGCCCCCGCTTTACGTCCCCTATGAAACATGCTTACTTGGTCGATCGGAAGTTATTCTATACTCCCCTTGCTCTTGCGTTCCGTCTTTTCCTTAAAAGAAAAGTACATCAGTACTGAGCATGTTTACTGGGAAGTGACACGATTGCATCACTGCCAGAAGTGCCCAGCTTTATTTTTAACTTTTCTAGACTTTTGCATCTTTTTCTCGTAGTATTTAGCGGTGGAATCGAAGCAAAAAGAAGTGGCAGAATTTTTGCGAGTAGCTGGTGCATCCATGTCATGCAAGGTAATATTTGTTAATATCTTCAACATTTAAGAACTCTCATTTTTGTAACTACTAAGTTAATTAACGCTCTCATAAAGCACTACCTGGATCTAGTATGAGCATGTAGCTTAGGAGACTTTAGTAGGGGCGGCAAAAAGTATCTTGCATTGGAGGCTAAAATATTGTGAGTTTTAAATAGCCAATTTAGGACACCCCCCTCCCCGCTCTCTGTGAGAAGACTTTTGGGGAGTGGTACTCTTCTTTTGTATTAGGACATGGTTTTGCTTTTCGTGTATTTCTTCACTTTCTACTCACAACTCACGATGTTCACAACTCTCATTGTATAAAGACATTGTTTTGAAAATATAGGGCATTCCACAGCCCTGTTTTAGGAAATTGTTAGCTTGTCGCGAATTTGTTACTTTGACTTAACTCGTCAATGTGCCAACAAAGAGACATCCAACTTCGCAAATAACATTAGTTTAAGTGAAATATTGTAGGTTTTGCTCTAAGAAAATTTTTGGTATTGGTTGTTGAAAACATGGATGGGGCCAAAATTAGGGTATCAACAATTTATGAAGCTAGGTGGAGATGTCTTATAACTGTTCTATTACAGTATCTAAGAGTGCAAGAGCCCTATTTTCTTTAGAAAAGGACAGTCGATTAATATTGGCCTTGTGATGGAGTGGTTATAATTGAGAACTTACGACTCAAACATTTTCTGTTGGAGTTACAGTGTGCTCGTTTGAGATATTATCAAACGGATTGTGAATTTTGCTACCCTTTGTAGTCTCCATTGTCTTGTCCCCTTTGGAAGGGCATTTTACGGCTATAAATCCCATCAATAGTACCAAACATTTGAAGGGCATAACTTCGTTCAATATTTTAATTTATTGGGAAAAACTTGTGCCAAAACGTTTGAGTTTTGTTAAACGTTTTCTGTAATATATTTATATACATATATATATATGCGATGAATATATATTCTGACTACATTTTGCTCCCAAAGAAGTTTGAACTGATCCCTTGCAGCTTGTAGGTACTACCTCCGTAGTTTTTGGTAAAAATGTAAGCAGATATGCAAGAACTGTTTGAATTTTAGTATATAGTTTCATATTATGACGAACTTTTCGTTTTTCTCACGACATAAAATTTATGTAAAGCGCCTTTGAGCAATAGCGTAGTGAAAATGTTTTGTTCTTTATTTCTGGGAGAGAAAGTTTTCGCGATGTTGGACACTAATCTCACGCTTTTGTTTTATATTGACACGCTTCCGTTTTAGAATTTTAGTTTTAGGAAACCTGTAACGATGATAATATCTATTTTTCTTCATCTATAGGATTTTAAAGGAGTGTCACTGATCCATGTTGCTTCTTACAAGGGGCATGCTTCGTTAATAGAATGGCTTGTAGAAAATTCTGTTGATGTCGATACAGCGGTATGTTACCTTGAAAGCTTGTAAAAAACTTTTTCCTGTTAATTGGTAACATGTTTATGTCAGGTGACATATGTTCGTCAACATTACTATATCTAGAGACTTACTGTACCTTACAGTAGCTGTCTTTGCTGGGATACACCCATCGTATGTCTAAGAGAACAATAAGAGAAGCAATAAAGGAATGAGTGTAAATTATGAGTTGCACTAGAACAGGGATCCATGCTGTTGTCTCCCTAGGGACCCCCACTCCATGGACATACTGGTTTCTTACGGATCCCAAATTCCCAAACATTCTCTCCTCGGTTAAACTAGTTGCTCTACGTAACACTCTAACACCCTGCTACGTAGGTATACAAGGCCCCAAAGCATTACGGCTTCTTAGGCATCCCGGCTATCCAAGCATTCTATGCCTTAGAGCACCCCCGTACATTTAGATCACTCACACATTACACTTCCTACCTACTCGCTTCATCACAGGAGGGACACATGAGGCACAGAATGATATAAGCATTCTAGCGACATGTCAAGAAGCTAAAAAAATGGGGGGGGAGCTGTTAGTGATATACATCAAGGCCTAGAGAGACCTAAATAACAATGAAAGTTATTTCAAGAAAACATTTTTTAAATTTCTGTTCCACATATATATCTATATACATATCATCTTATTGTTTGCACCCGACAATAACTTGAAGTGCAGACAGTAAAATTCTAGGAAGCACAAACTTAATTACAGACTCTGAAATAATTATTTAAACAGATAACAAAGCAAAGCGCATTATTACGATAAAGAAAAATTGGAACAACACAAAAAACATAGAATTTATAAGCTGCGAGAAAAATTTAGAAGAAGAAATAACTAAAACAAAAAGGAAATCATTAACAAACATACATAAAAAGCAAATTGGAAAAAGATCAGGCAACAGCGACGAACTATCCAAAAATTTAAAAGAAACTAATAAAAGTCTAGAATAATTTATTTAAAATCTCCTTCTTTACTGTTATTCTCTTACTTCGTCTAGCTCAATTGCTTCCTTGATTTGTTGTGTGCAATAATTGAACTGGAATCAGGTATGCAGGGGGAGGGAGTATCTATCAAAATACCTAGAGGATGACATAAAACTTGATTACGATCTAGTTAAATTCACCTGCGCCCAATGTACCATGTCAGCAAAAATAGGTGTATTAATGTAGTATAAGAAAACTAATGAAGGCATTAAAATTGAAAACTATTAATAACTATTCTAATTCCTCCAATAATTGACTACTATTAGCACAAATGAAATTTGACCACATTATGGAGATAGTTGCTTAGAGAAGGATTGTAAAAAGTTCATTTCATTAAATAACTTTTTTAATATTTTTTTTAGTCGGATATTTAGTATTTGTCATGGAAAAGGAATAATTTGCATTAACTTTCAGAATACCTAACATCAATCACTATTATGTATTCCAAAATTGCAATCGATGAACGTAAAACTAATAAAGTCCACGGTCTTTGTCTGCGTCTTCTTAGACTCCTACATACAATCATCGAATTTTATCCGAAAAATGCCAAATAGAATACAACATGTCTTAGTCAGCTTCCTCGGCACAGGTCTAGACTCTATAATTCTGGTTCTCTTCTTATCAGGTAGCTTGGCAGTGTCAGCTAAATCATCAGAAGCTGCAACAGATGAGGATACTTCCAATAAATTGATTAAAATGAACTTTGAAAGAAACGAATCCAGCAAATCTGTCCGGTTTGGATACTCAATTGCAGTTTCTTTAATTTATTATGTTTAAATCATCGCCGTCTATTTCCGTTCAATGCAGAGTTGGATGTACTGATCTTCCATGATCTATGATGTCTTGCTGCAAATGATTCTGAGCTGTAGTTCATAAATTATTAATATTCTTTGACCATGTTGCTGTTGGTCAACCACGCCCTTTCTTCTAATTGATCTTGCCATCTAATAACAATTACTCTAATTCGGCAAGTCGCTTGACTTGTCTCTTGCTAAGTCATAAGAATTGACTTGACATACTGACGTGTCAGCTTACTCTAGAGAACCTTGCCACTTCCGTTTTGAGAACTTAGTTCCTTCTGATCCTATCTTTTGTCAATCATTCTACAGTTAATAGGGGCAGATTGGTGTTGCTCCTTATGTGTTCAGACCAGCGTTTCGAGCATCGTCCTCGAGGTCTCGTTAGGTGAAATCTTCTTTGTAGACTTTTTAAAAACTAATTTCAGAAAATTCTGTTTAGGTGTCCAAAGCCTACGTTTGTGGATGACGTCTATGATTGTGTTGTCCACACCTAGTCTCCTTCTGATACCAATATTACGCAGTGTATTACAGAGATTGACACCCAGTATCATACGCAGACATTGTAGCTCAAAAACCAGAAGCGTGCGTTTATCTTCCTTCAGAATTGTCCATGTCTCACTAGCATAGATAGTAAAAGGGGCAATAATAGTGTAGTACAATCGGATTTTGAGTTTGCTTGAGATCTCTCCTACTCCAAAGATTCTGTTTGAGACAACCAAAAGCAATCACAGCTGGACCAATCCTCCTCCTGATCTTCTAAAGATCAAGGTACTACGGATCCAAGAAATACAAACGTTTTTTATTTTTTCAACTGCTTTATCATCGATTATAATATCTGATGCGCAATCAGAGATTATTTTACATTTGTCATGGTTCAATTTTATGCCCCATTTGTTGCAGCCATTTTCTAATTCTTCAGTAGAGATGGTTTCTCAAAGATGACTGCGATCAATGTTGTGTCATCAGCATATCTGATATCAATCGAAAGTTCTTGAGTTAAACAAGTGATTGTTGCAGACTTTTTACCTCTGACATACAAATTCAAGGAATAAGTTTAAATAGTGTTGGACACAAAATGCACTCTTGACACACACCTAAGTTGACTTTAAACCATTCTGTGAGGTGACCATTGATAATAACGGCTCATTCAGTTAATGCATACAGATTTTGCATCACGTTTACTATCTTCTCATCTATATTTTTTTCACGCATCATTTTCCATAGAGCATTGCACCAGAACATGTCAAAAGCTGCCTTGAATTCAATAGATTGGAAGTGTAGACTGACATTTATCTTCATTGCTTTTTGCATTATCTGCCGCACTACGTATATCGCATCTACAGTACCTCTTCCTAGATTGGGATTCTTGGGGACCAGTTTTCGATAAGCTGCTTCATTTTTGGAGTTAAACGTGGAGAATGACTTTTCCTGGTATGAAGAGTAGTGTTACAGCTCGTAAATTGGCAGGGTTGTGTGTAACAGCTTTTTGTGAATAGGGTTCACAATCATCCGTGACCAATCCTTCGGTGGTCTATCTACTGACCAAACTTTCACAGTTATTTTATGTAGCATACCAACCATTGGTTCTCCTCCAGCTTTGAGTATTTCTGCAGTAACTTGATCGATTCCTGGTATTTTTCCAAATTTCATTGCCTTTATTCCTTTCCTGATTTCTTTTCTGCTGGTTTCCAGTTCAGTGGGTGCTCTATCATTAAAAACAGTGACATTATCAATAACTTTGGGATCATGATTAAGCTCAGTGTTCAGGTGACAGTTGAAGTGGTCTTTTCAGAATTTCAGTAATTCTCCCAATTGATTATGGGTGTTACCATTTTATCTTTTACGGTCAGTAAAGATTTCTTTGGTTTACCCCGAAGCTCTCGTAATGTTTTGAAGAGATTTTGGGTGTTATTTTTAACAAAGTCTTGTTCCAGTTTCACGGTTTTTGTTTCCATGTTTTCTTCTTTAAGTACTTTGACGGCTCTTTTCACTCTTTGTTTATATCTTGGTCTATAGTATTTGTATATATTTTGTCGATTTTCCTGGGATTGTGACAAATTCAAAATTTGCAGCCTCGCCTTTCTGCGTTGCTGACAGATATCTACCAATTCTTTATTCATTCATTCAACTTGTTTTCTCGGTTTATAGTTTCCCACAGTCTCTGTTTCAGTATTGATAAGTGTTTTGAATTGATCGTTTAGGTAATCGACGTCAGTGTTTAAGTCACAAAGAGGCTAAAAAGAGCCTCCGATTCGAATTTGGAACTCCTGAGCAAGCCTATAACTTTACATTCTTAACTTCTACATCCAGTTTTCCAATAGGCTTTTGACGACTCTCATTTCAGCGATATAAAGATACAGGTTGACATTAAGATTAAGACAATTTTTCAGCTGAATTACAAACTCTGAAATTTGTTATGCATTTCTTGATATGTTCTGGGAATGTGATGAAGTCGATTTCGTTTCATAAAAATTATTGTGTGTAAAAAAGAGATTTCCTTTGTGTTGTTGTTATTTACAACACTTACTTGCAATGGTGCATAAACAAGTAAAATACCGGTGTAGGTCAAGTTAGGAGAAGTGGTCGCTGAGAGGAAAACATTTTAGTAAAAGATAAGGTCATGCATAGAACTGCACAGAGGAGGTAGTCTCTTAGATTGGGATTGCATAACGGAAGAGTTTCTGTATATCAAATGATATTCCGACTTATGCGGCCTATTTTTGCTTTCAAATGAAATGTACGTAAGAAAAAAAACTTGTTACATACTTTAAGGTTAGGTAATCACTAACGGCAGTCTAGTTACCATTTTAAACTATGAAAATTGTTTTGTTTGAAGTTTTTATCTAATACATCAATGTCGATTGATGGACTTTTGTCATATGTTTTGCCAATTCAAGTAATATGAAATAGTAGATCTTTATCTCCAAAGTATTACAATTGAAAAGTTAACTTCTCAACACACTTGAGACCTGAATTATCTAGCAGCTAAGAAAATATTCGGTAAAATGTAAAAGCATACACAATACAGTAGTTTATTGACTGTATCAAAGGAATATCCCGGTCCAAAACCAAAAACGGGAGACTTGTCTGTGATAACTGGTTTAAAATTCAGCAATTCGTTGAACACTTAAGTTAATCATGAGGCAACGGGTGACATCTCTGAAATACTTTCTGTGTCAACCAACAATTGTCCTAGGTTAGTTCTTGTGTGTAAGTCTTAACATCGCTAGTTTTAAACCTTCTCACAAATGGCCAGGAGATTAATTCTCGTGTGTACGTCTTAACAACACTAGTTTCAAACCTTCTCACAAGTTGTTAGGAGGTTAATTCTTGCGTGTACGTCTTACCAACACTAGTATTAAACCTTCTCACAAGTTGTTAGGAGGTTAAATCTTGCGTGTACGTCTTAACTACACTAGTTATAAACCTTCTCGCAAGTGGTTAGGAGGTTAACTCTTGTGTGCACGTCTTTCAAACACCAGTTTGAACCTTCTCACAAGTAGTTAGGACGTTAACTCTTGCGTGCACCTCTTTGTAACACCAGTTTTGAACCTTCTCGCAAGTGGTTAGGAGGTTCATTCTTGTGTGTATGTCTTAACAACACTAGTTTTAAATCTTCTCGCAAGTAGTTAGTAGGTTAATTCTTGCGTGTACGTCTTAACAGCACTAGTTTGAACCTTCTTGCAAGTGGTTATAAGGTTAATTCTTGCGCTTACCTCTGTGTAACACCAGTTTTGAACCTTCTTGCAAGTGGTTAGGACGTCAAATCTTGTGTCTACGTCTTTGTAACACCAGTTTTAAACCATCTCACAAGTGGCTAGGAGGTTAATTCTTGCGTGTAAGTCTTAAGAGCGCTAGGTTTCAAATCTTCTCGCAAGTGGTTAGGACGTTAATTCTTGCATATGCGTCTTTGCAAAACCAGTTTTGAACTATCTCGCAAGTGTTTAGGACGTTAATTCTTGCGTGTACGTCTTAACAACACTAGTTTTAAACCTTCTCACAAGTGGTTAGGTGGTTAATTCTTGCGTGTACGTCTTAATAACACTAGTTCTAAACCCACTCATAAGTGGTTAGGAGGTTAATTCTTGCATATACGTCTCAACAACACAAGTTTTGAACCTTATCGCAAGTGGTTAGGAGGTTAACTTTTATTTGTACCTCTTTCCAACAGCAGTTTGAATCTTGTTGCAAGTGGTTAGGAGGTTAATTCTTGTGTCTCGAAAGTGGTTAGGAGGATAACATTTGCTTGTACCTCTTTCCAACAGCAGTTTGAGCCTTCTTGCAAGTGGTTAAGAGGTTAATTCTTGCGTGTACGTCTTAATGACGCTTGTTTCAAATCTTCTCGCAAGTGGTTAGGACGTTCATTCTTGCGTGTGCGTCTTTGAAACACCAGTTTTGAACCTTCTCACAAGTGGTTAGGACGATAATTCTTGCGTATACGTCTTAACAACACTTGCCTTACATCTTTTTCCAAGTGGTTAGGAGGTTAATTCTTGCGTGTGCGTCTTTGCAACACCAGTTTTGAATCTTCTCGCAAGTGGTTAGGAGGTTAATTCTTGCGTGTACGTCATAACAACACTAATTTTAAACCCACTTACAAGTGGTTAGGAGGTCAATTCTTGCGTATACGTCAATAATACTTATGTAAGAATATTTAATGACTGTAAATCGAAGCCAGTTGTATTCAACAAATAACAATTATCTGTAATCAACCATTTATGTCTTGTTGATGTCTGTTTTAATAAGGAATGGGTGGTGAAGTGAATAGCCAGTAGACAAACATTGCGCTTTCTGACTGTCTATCGCCAACCGTACCTCCAGAACAGGTCAATTACACTTAAAGATGCAGAGCTTGATGTGATTACTATTTTAGCCCAAATGGGTAACCGGCTAATGGGTTAACGGTTAACAGGCCAAATTTGTTTAATAGATTTCTTTTTACATACGATGCTAATTGGTCAACATCATTGGTTACCCTGCTCCAGATCAACTGTCTCAAATACAGCAAACAAACAAGAATGTATCAAACCAAACACAATAAATAATCGGTTGGAGCATTTCCAACAACAAATAGAGATTAAAGGAAATAATGGCTTCTACCTTGAACAACATACTGCGATATTATGGAATTCAATTTGATAGTATATCATCTGGTTAAATTGAACTGTAAGCCAGAAGTCAACAAAACGTATAGAGTTAAGGGGGAACAAAACATTCTACTAATTCTTGGAAAAACAAAAAAATTGTAATTTTGATTTTGGACCTTTAAATTTAAAGATTTAAATTCGCGCACCTAGTTGCATATAAAATAGTATCGCGCGAATTTAAATACACTTAGGTATGTAACATTATGACAGCTCCTTTTTATAAATCAGTCGTATATTTACAATGTGGTTTTGGGGTTAGTTGAATTTTTACAGCAACTTGATATGGCGTTGTTGTTTCATAACGTTTAAGCAAAGATCAGAGGTGAACTTAGAAAAACATCAGAAGGAGTGGAGGTTTGCATAGTGCAAAAACTTTCTATATACATTTGAAGATGAGTCTCAAATGCTAAATAGGGACATCACTGAACAGAAAATTGGATTTTTCAATAAGATTTTGAAATAATGCGGTAAAGTCTCCAGTGTTAATATGCTACATCTCCAATTCAAAAAAAGGCATGTTTGTGGGATTGCCCTTATGGAATTCTTACACCAGGTAGCAACTGTAAACCAGCTTGCTTGCAAACTCATTTTGCAATGGCTAGCACGATCAATCCTGCACAAGGGGGAGGTTTGTATCAAGCAAAATCAAGGCTGTTGCATCATCATAATGTAGCAGTGGAGAAGACGATCAGTATTCATGGGTTTCTTCTCAAGGAAGGGTCGCCATACTCATTCACTCGTATTACTTACCATTATCAAACACTCGTTTCCAAAGATATAAGGAGTCATTCAAGGAACGCAGGCGTAACTAAGAATCCCACGACGGGGAAGTGCTGTCTTGGGGTTTTTCAATGCTGGTAGCATAGATTAGAAAAGTGTACTCGTAGGCAGATATTTTTAAAAGGAAGACATTAAAAATGTTAATTGTTGTATATTTTTATAAAA
>JAAAKM020006971.1:147079575-147105128 GCA_010016025.2 Alatinidae sp. Z8VKAUB7J3 | reverse complement strand
TCAAAACAGAATATAGTAAGGTGGGTGTTAACTGTATCTCTGACAACTAAGTTCTATGGTCTCACAAGTCCATCTTGAACGATCAACAAAGCTTTTGCATTCTTATGCTCGCTTCTTTTGGCAGTGTGGAAAAGTTGATCACATAAATTTTTAATTGTTACTCGACCCATTCCTACAGTACCTGTTGTTTAAATGTATGTGCACGTACATTGGAAAAGATTTCAGCATCAATTTTACTAATTGCAGTGAAGGGGAATATTTACAAAGCACAATCAGTAAAAGCATTAAAACGTAACTGTAAGGGCGTATATTTACAGATAATGTAGAAAAATAATTAAGTCTGTTAAACATTTAATCTCAGTCGTTGTTGGGTGAGGTGTTAAAGAGGTGTTAAAACTAGCAGGATCAAATTCAAAAGCATGTGAAAACTAGGGCTAAAACACTAACAACACAAAAGAAGAATATCTTAAGACAATAGTATTTGTTACGGATATCTGTTCAAACGATAAAATAGTTAACGAAAGTGTACCAGATTTCCTGAGAGTGATTTACCCCTCGGCGAGAGCGACTTTTCCTTTCAGCAGGGCAATATTGGAGGTAGCATCGATATTGAGAAGCCTTCCCCAGCCCCTGGAAAAGTATCTACCTTACTGACCAGCAATGCCTTTGAAAGAGGGCCGAGAAGTAATAACTGCCAGCATAGGCAATGGCTCCGTTACACTAATCTAAAGAAAGACACCCTAAAATTTTACAATAGAATTCGTATACAAGATTCTGCTACTTTCCATTAGACCTAACATAACCTTACCATGAGGGCACCGCCACCGAGGCGAGTGCTCTAACAAGTTAGCAAGGCTTTTACATATTGACTACGGCCACATTTCCACCTTTCCTTTATTTTTACAAACCTTTACCACTTATTTCGTGTTGCTTGTATAATATTTATGTTTTTTACTTCTTGATAATCATTTAGACCCGTTTCTTAACCAATTAAATTATCTTTCTGAGGATGCCGAAAGTAAAATTTGACGAAACTTAAGAAGTAAAGATAGAATAACCAAATCATGTCTCTTTCGCTGCACATTTGGAGCCTGACTGCTATATTAGCAGATTACATTTTTCAACTGGCATTTCCATTCTTACAAGTAGACTAAAGATGAAAACACAAAATGACTTCAGTTTGCTTGTGTTGATTGATGAAGCATTTGCTTCCCTAGTCCCCTTTTTGGACGCTTTTTGACGTAAGGCAAAGGTAGAAGGTTTGAAGGGAAAATCTAAAGTATCATAATAACATGAATAGGTTCACAACAAGAATCAACAGAGTGAAAAACCAATTGATGGGATTCTATTATTTCTGCTTCATGTGACAAGTTTTAGTTGTACATCAAGCATGCCCAAAAGACAGGGGACAAGGGTGCTACGAAAAGAAATCATTAGGTTTCTGTGATTGCTTATTTGGTCTTTATACACTTCACTGGCTCTCCCCTTGAGCCTATTGTCTTCTTGTTGTAAATTGTTTGCAAAAGAAACTGAAGTATGAGAATTAGAACAGAATGAAATCAGAAGGGAATTTTGTTGCCTAGAAATCTTGGAATCTCACTTGTAAGGGGAATTAATCTTAGGACAGGGGAATTTGGAGAAAAGAATTATTTTTAAAGAGAATTAACATCTCTTCCTTTCTTTAACACAATTTCTTTAAGAATGCAAAGACGGATTGAAAGGAGCATGCAGCTGATGTAAACAAACTTTAAGAGCATGTTAGTTATAATCGGACAAAACATAATGACAACAACATAGCCTACATAGAATCCTAAAAGATATCATTAATTTATTTGCCCGATATCTTTCGACGTTTCGTCATTTGTAAGTAGACTTCCTCGACAAACCCAACTGTTTATTTACAAAACTAACTAAAAAATTTCAGAAAGTCATAGATGATAACTCCAAACGTGCTTAAAGTCTTGAGTTTTTTACAGGCTTATAAATTCCAGCACCGTGCATGCCAACCACGTAACCTAGTCAGTTTGAATAGAAGAAGAGCTTCGGTCGCGTATCAGCTCAGTTTCCATTATTGTCAGGCACCGTCACGAGTCACCGCAGGTTCCCTACCCACAATAAATGCGAGTCAATCATCAGTAGAAAAAAACGAACAGAGATTACGTTACCAGCATGTACTAGTTAGAAAGGGATCTCAGGAACGCTTTCTTAATTCATTTTATGGGTGCCCTTCCCGATGTCATCAAAGGCCTGACGGGAAACCATAGTTAATTTTCTGTTTTAGTTAAAATAATCCCTTGGTCCACAGGGTCCCTCGCCTGGTGTTGGAGGTCTTGCTCGTTCTGTTAATACATGGGCCAAAGCAAATCTATTCAATGAAAAATTCAGTTTGGCCTCATTAGAAAAGTGAGACCTGAAGTCGTGCCGGATATTTTGGGGATTCAATGAAATTGAAAAGGTAATGCGAAATTTCAAAAAAATACAAGAAAATATCAATATATCTGAAATAACACAGTGTTGCTTCGTCACCTTCACAATTAAAGACAGAACAAAGGAGTTTTTGTCTTCTTTTCTGTGGCTAAAATACAAGTTGGGACACTCGGTTACTGCTACAGAGCCCAATTTAGCTTGCGAGCCGTCAATTTAATAAAAAACCCCGAAAAGTTTAAAATACTTGTTCCTGAATAGTTAGATGTTTAAATCATTCCTTATCCCCTTGTAGCCCTAGTATTTATTTTGTATTCCAAAGGGGGATTTATTGAGATAACTTATCCTGAGGCCTAAAGAGAAAAGTGGGCCGGCATATGTTGAAGGTTTGAAATATTTATCAGCTTTCGTAGTTGCCTTGTCAGGCCTGGTCTCTTCAATCGGAAAGGAAAGTCGAAATAGCAAATCTGTTGTGACCATGATTAAGGATTTTAGACTTACATTGATTTTCTCTACTGTGATTAACGCATAGTTATAAAAATAGCAAAGGCTATTTTTTATGACCATGAATTTACAAAATGGTTTGGAGTAATGCATACTACTTTATAGTTTACAACTGTGATATCAACTTTGTATTATGTATGCCTCCTAGAGCAGTCTCGGCCTTAACAGGTTCCTGTAGTAGAGCTGCTTTAGTAGGGTATTATCAAACTTGTTCTAGCGCTCAATTCTTATATAACTATTATAATCTTTTAATGACTCGGTAAGGAATATACTAGTCACGCTCAGGTCAGTAATACAATTAAACAAATCGGATACATGCTTCTCTTCACTCACCATGGTCTAATAATGTATCTGACAAAGAGATTTGACGTCCTTGCCATTGTAGCCTCCTTTCTCATTAACCACTGTTCAAGTTCGTTTACACGGGCGGTGCCACCAAATTAAAAAAATGGGGGTGGACGCTGAGCAATAACAAAAGGTGTTTTTTATTATCATTTTCGATAAGCATCATTTAACACTATGATTTGA
Organism: Alatinidae sp. Z8VKAUB7J3; assembly: GCA_010016025.2. Taxonomy (NCBI): domain Eukaryota; kingdom Metazoa; phylum Cnidaria; class Cubozoa; order Carybdeida; family Alatinidae; species Alatinidae sp. Z8VKAUB7J3. The sequence continues at coordinate 147,101,672 of JAAAKM020006971.1, read as the reverse complement.
TAAAGAACATTCTTTGCCTCTTTTCATTCTTATTTTAGTTTTTTCTTTGTTCTCTGTTGCCAGTAAAAAGAAGTACACATCATCATGAAATCAGAAGTAGACAGCTGATAAAGCTTTAGTTTAATTCAATAACCTCGAAGTGATTTTGCTATCACACAAAATCAAAGTAATTTTGCGCCTACTCGCTTGTCGATTCTGTGACATTTCCTATACGTATACTTAATATAGTTAACACTAACTACATTTCAGACAAATAGAAGGTCCTGTACTTTTTATGGTTGCAGATTACAACAGCCTCTTGTTTACAAGTCAACAGGTCCATTTTGAGCCAAAGAGTGAATGCAAACTATTGCATTGTTCAAACTTCCTAGAAATAAAAACTTACTTCCCGTTCGTATTGTTCCTTCTCCGGTTATGTAACTTACAGTATCTACGCCGCGTCCAATTTCTTTTCGATGATGACTTGAAAGGTTGAAAATGTCGATAAAATTCCGTTAGTGTAAGGCCCAAATTACCTGCTTCTTGGTAAGGATACATCGGAAACATTGAACAAAGAAATTCCCTTAACGCAAAAACCCTTCTATTGTACACAACTAGGACTACACCTAACAAGTTGATGGAGCTTCGGGAGCTTGATTAGTTATGTGCAGGGTGTAGGAGGAGGGGGTTGGGGCATTTCTGGAAATTTTCCACTTGAAATTAATTGGCGCTTAGCGCTCTACAAGAGCTGTCGTTACTATATGTCCTGTATCTCAAACCGTGGTCACTTTTTACTTATAGCTTTTGTCAGTGCCGCAGGTGAAATAAACAAGGATCACATTTGAGAGCCGCAACAAATGTTGATTCTAAACAAAGAAGAAAGGAGGAAAGGCTCGCAGTCTGCTCCAGGGTAACTACGGCAGCTTGAGATTGCACTTTTGAATCTACCACAAACTGTGACATAATCTATTTGGTTGCGGACTCTGTCTGCTGGACTTTTCCACGTCAACAGATGTCTTGGGTGATTTTCGAACCATGTGTTCATGATGCACTGATTGTTGGCTTGACACCATTCAACCCACTTCTCCCCACGTTCATTTCTACATCCTAGCCCATATGGCCCAACAGTTTTCCCATGAGATTCGCTGCCACCTTTTGCGTTTAAATCTCCTATGACTAAAATGACTTCTCTTTCTTTGCATTGTCCTCCTGCACTATCTAGATCATTGTAGATATCTTCTAGGTCTTCATCCGAAGAGCCTGATGTTGGAGCGTACACTTGAATAATGAAGATATCACACGGTTTGGCTCTAATCTTCAGTAACAAAACTCTATCTGATATTGCCCAGTATCCTAAAACACATTTTTCCATTTTCTTAGCTATCAGTATTCCTTCTCCACGCTGATGGTCTTCTCCTCCCGAACAAATAAAAGTGCTTTTACCTTGTGTAATCATTCCTGACCCTTTCCATCTGGTTTCGCAGAGACCCAGTACGTCAATATGGAGGCGTTCTTTTTCTTCGAGTACATTCTCCATCTTTCCACCAGGTAGCAACGTACGCACATTCCATGATGCAACTTTCATGATGCTATTTCTGCTGACAGTAGCTTGCTGACGGTCGAGTGTCACCTGTCGCACATGACTTCCTCTACCGGGTGAGGTTCCGTCACTGCTCACTGAGGTACCTTTTACACCATTTACATTTCTACTTGTCTTCCTGACCATAGTTTTCTTGACATTTACACAGCAGTGGTTTGCCATTGCCTTCTGCAGGTTTAGAGTTTACTCTCATTGCCGTTGGGGTATCCATGAGTTACTTTCATCCGGCTAGCGTTGGGGTGTCGGTGAGGGACCTTCATCCGCTTTGACTGCTGGCCATTGAGACGTACAATGTAGCCTTCACCTGCCCTCTTAGTCTTTGACCGAAGACTGCAGTCTGTCTTCACTGTAACCCGAGCAGGGAGGCCCACACCGAAGTATGTACGAGGGGTGCTGACACTTGCCGTGACCAGTTTATCGTTCCTGGAATTTAGTGCCTTACCCAGTCTTACGTTCCTGCAGTTTCGACGTTAAAGTTCATTCACGATGTCTGCTAAAGTGCCATTTGATTTAGGGGAAAGTGGAATATAGTGACTAAGCAGTTTCACCGAGAACTTCCTAGACATGACAAATGTAATTACCTAGCAATTTGTTTTTGATGTAATGTCAACGCAGTCTTGTGTATACGAATTGTGTAGGCTAATCTGGCGCCCTTTCGGTCTGAGACCCATTTTACACGGGTGCGGATCCAAACTGGTACGGATCGGCCTCGCGTTTACACGGGACCTTGTGGATCCGAATTCGTTTGGATTTGCTATCCGCACCAGTTTGGGTCCACTTATGAAAGTGGACCAGTTTGGATCCGTACCCGAAGGGGTCTCGTGTAAACGCTTCGGATCGGATCCAAACTGGCACTGATCAAAAATGAGGTGAAAAAATACCACTACGAGGTAAATTTGAATTAATCCTTATTCAAATTCTATTTTCGTCCTTGTATTGACACGTTTATCCATAATCTCCTATTGTTTATATTTCAACCGTTGCCACTTATCGCAGCTCGTATAATAATACAGCAAACCGTTGATTTGCTAATTGCATTAGCATGTAGAGTTCTGGATCCAAATGGATCTGATTCCCTCTTTAGGGTGTTTATACGGGATCGGATTTGGATCCGTACCAGTTTGGATCCGTACCAGTTTGGATCCGTACCAGTTTGGATCCGTACCCTTGTAAACTGGGTCTGAGTCTAAGAACGTAAAAGCCACAATCTATGTTTGATCCATTAATTGTCTATTTGATAATTGCGTTATTTCCCGATCTCTTTAGCGCCAGGAAGAACGTTGATACAGTATATAAAAGTATGTGTTTCTATTTTTCTTTTTAATTGTACACTATCAATCTATGCAGAACGATTCCCACTAGCATAACTTTTAGTAAGAATTGTCAAAATGTCTAAAATCTGGAGGCGGGGCAGTGCACAACAGGAGTTTCTTACCCAAATGATACTTGTGATGTTGGCTTTTGATTTTTGAATGGCATAAGTTAAGCGCAGCTTGGTCAAGAGAACAAATCCTTGACTCCAGTGACTTTCACAAACTGAAGTATTTGTTTTACTGAAGTACACTAGAGAAATGGAAACTATATCAACACTGGGCATCGAACCAGTAACCCCCGCTTTCGCGGCGTGGGCTCTACCAACTGAGCTAGTTCACCTGCGGTGTTAACATACTCTATTTCTCTGGTGGGCACATTAGCTCCTAATCATCAAACGGTAGACATCGACATCCAGCTCAACGCAATTGGAGATCAGCCTCTCTGCGCCATGTGACTTGACCAAAGAAAGACGATTTGTTCTAAGCCGGTTGAAGTTAAAAAGTATCTCTTCTCGATGACGTATTTGTCGACGAACATAAGCTGTCCTGAAGTTCTTATGAATATTCCTTTGAGTTAAACATTGCCTTATCAAGAAAAACTAAACGATGATGTAGTTTCGGTAAACCCTTTCCCTATTTAGTGACCACAACAATGAAGAGCAATTTCGTATCGCAGACATCATCCGTCATTATGAACCAATATTACGCTGCATCCAGCATGAACTGATTTAATGGTTGTAGGTAAATTGGTTGTAAAACCGTTTTAAGCAAAACCGTTTCGACAATCAATGTTGGTGTGAACACGGCTTTAGGCTTTCCTTAAAACGGTTTTGAGACCACATCCATAACCTATATAAACTACATCGCTTGTAGAGCCGTTTTTGGTACGATATTTATTTCATATTTAAATTTTATAATGGATGATTTACGTTTTTATAATATTATGCATGAATGCATGCTCGTCCTATCTTTGCCTCAAGCATAACAAACATGGTTAATGTTTTGGAATTAAGTAAGATTTATCAGCTGCGTGCTCCACCAAAAGAGACTTGTTGCACTTCAGTCTTGACGCACTTCAGACTTGACGTACTTCAAACTTGACGCACTTCAGACTTGACATACTTCAAACTTGACGCACTTCAGACTGGATGCACTTCAGACTTAACGCATATCAGAAGTGACGCACCACAGACCTGACGCATATCAGACGTGAAGCACCTCAGACGTGATGCACTCCTGAATTGACAGATATCAGACTTGACGCATCTCAGACTTGATGCATATCAGAATTGACAGATATCAGACGTGACGCACCTCAGACGTGACGCACCTCAGACGTGACGCACCTCAGACTTGACGCATATCAGACGTGAAGCACCTCAGACTAGATGCAATTCAGAGTTGACACTCTTCAGACTTGACGCACTTTAGACTTGACGCACTTCAGACCTGACGTACTTCAAACTTGACGCATTTCAGACTTAATGCACTTCAGACTTGACGCACTTAAGACTTGACGCACCTCAGACTTAACGCATATCAGACGTGACGCATCTCAGATTTGATGGACTTGACAACAGACGCATTTTTCTTTATAATAAAAGGGCAATTGAAGACTAGCCACATAACTCCTTTGTGTTGCAAAAGCTAACAGACTATTAGCTCCTAATTGTAGCGTTAAGAAATACTTTGGTGGTTTACACACTAGATGAGACTCCTTTCACCCTTCACGTCAAACCACTGAACTTATATATACATTGATTCGTAGAGTAATAAGGATTGGCACCGCTCAGAATGTTGCTCATCAACGTAGTGTGTTGGGAGACATTCTTTTAGAAATTGATTACCCATGATGCTTAGTTGGTTATTGCATCATCAATAAGCCTAAATCGCATAGCAATACTCCTGTGCTTGCTCCAAACGATTGCCTAATTTATCTCCGCCTTCCGTAGATAGCTATTATTTCGGTCAAATATAGTAATTTGCTTAAGAAGACAGTCGGTTGCTACTATCACCCTAATAAGCCTGTTCTGTTGTTTATATCAAGTCTTCTCTTAAGATCAAACTACCCATCCAAAAGGGGAAATAATGTCGTGTATGAATTTAAATGCTGGTGTGATGCCAGTTACAAGGGTAAAACGTCCTTAAAGCTCATCGAGAGCATCAAACAGCATGTTCGTTTTGAAGCACTCCAAGATTAGCGACAAAGAGGCTGCTCGTAACCACGTTGGCAACTGGTCTTTGCAGGTATATCAGTTCGGCTATTAGTGCCCATTTGTTTGAAAACCCTGAATGCGCCGTACAGTATTCCAACACTTTGTTTAGAATTTTATTTGGGCGAGATCATCTTCTCTTCCAAGAGTTCTTGAGGAGGTCACTATAAAACTGCGGAACCGTTCTTTATGCCTGCGGAAAGAATTTGTTATAGAAACAAGCTATAGAGTACTTCATGTGTGACGTAATGTGACGTCATGATTTTCATTGCTTTCTTCTTGTTGACATAGACGGCCTGTCCAAATTTGAGAACGATACCTTGAGCAATCGATGAGATACGCCCTTTCAAACTTATGCCTGTCAAAACCGTGTTAAATGAACCCAGTTCATAATCTTATGAACTGGGTTAAATGAACAGAGTATCATCAATCCTCTCTTCTCGATGATACTCTGTAACTTTAATGGGCTTTGGATTGATGACGGGCCGGAGGGCAGACCTTTCTTGGTCAAGTCACATGCCGCAGAGAGGCTGGTCTCCGATTGCGTTGAACTGGATGTTGATGTCCACCGGTGGATGATTGGAAGCTAATGTGGCGACTAGAGACATAAAAGTATGTTAACATCAGAGGTCACCTAACTCAGTTGGTAGAGCGCACGCTGCGAAAGCGTTGGTCGCGGGTTCGATCCCCGGTGGTGACATTTTTTCTATTCTTCTTGTGTTCTTTTCAAAAGTGAAATTAACAGTGTTTTCTTAAGGCCTTTTTCAAATTCAAATGGCCCATTCTCGCAGTTGATATGAGATCTAAACGCGATATTTTGTATACGGGCATTTGGTGGAAGGGTTAACACTTGTCATATAGTTGTAATTACGATTCCTGGAAAAACGGTTTTGTGACGTCATCACTTCAGTACTCTATAGTCGAAGTTTGTATTGTTGTACAGCAGTATTAAAACACCCCTGTGAACGCGGATTAATTTAAGGACCTAACTCCGAAATTACTACACTTAGGCGTAGTTTACGATTGTTGGGCTTTTCCTCAGTATTTGTCATGTTAGAGTTTATTCACATGTAAGGAAAATTCGTTACTTTCGTGTACCTGCGTATGGACAGGAAACGGTAAGGTAGGGTTTGGTTTTGTTACTTATATTATGGACCTGCCGAAAGGGCATATTATCGTCTTTAAATACTTTATTACCTAAATTTGATTGGTCTGTGTTTTTAGTTATGCTTGTTTGTAGCAGTTAAAGTAGAATGTATTCTATTGCAAAGTGAGACGCAAGGAGACGCAAGGAGCCCCAAGGAGACGCAAGGAAGCGCAATGGTTGTATGTTAAATTTGGATGTCGTAGAAATTACATTGAGAATTTTATCTGCTGACTCATGGATCGCGTGTTGCTGCGCCCAACAAATATCTTAAACCAGCAAAAGTTAGGGCATAAAGTTACGTTAACCATTTTAAGTGTCACTTCTGAGGCAGCCTATTTAGGTCAGACAATACGTCAGTTTCACCGACGTTTGTCGGATCATTTGGGAGTTTCACCTTTAACTAGAAAAGTCCTCTCCATTAAGCATTTTTAAACAGTCCGTTATACCCTCTAGGGTCCTACTTGACGTACATAGTTTGGGAAGAGGTACTGCAGGCATGCTTTTCTTGTAGCAATGGAAACTTAGTAAAGAAGCAAGCACCAACAAAAGATACCATCTCAATCATGTGTGATTTCCCAACGTAGGCGACATTTGTGAAATACTGAGAAGAACGCTCCACTAGTAAAGCCTCGCATTTTCTTTCTTCATCACAAACACATAAAATCACTGTCCGTTAAATGACAGGAAGAAAGGAAGTTAAAGGTCGTAAAATAAACGTCACCAAGATACAATAAGAGAAATAAGATAATCTTTGAATCACTGCAAGCGCAGTAAGTCACCACTTTTTGATAAAAAAGTTCCCTACGCAGTAAAAATAACACAAATTTCTATAAATAAAAGAAAAAGCAATAGTTGCGATCCCTTTTCCGTCGTAAGTACAAACGACAAGCACCATATCATTATAGTGACTTCCTGTTTCCGAACCGTTAAAAAAGTATATTTATAGAATGTTACCACAGTGAATCTTCAAGGCAAAGTTGACTCAAAGCACATGTAACACATTTACTATTAGACAAGCAGCTCTCCAGAATCTTATCATGTAGAAATATATCCTTTCTTTCAGCATTCTAAAGACGGCAAAAAAAGTGTGGTCGTGTTTTATCGTGACAGTATAAACAAAACTTTCGCAAAGGGTTATTTTTTCAGACAAGAAAAAACGGAAACACCACTATAGGGTAAGGAAATGTCGTCACCAGGGTCGATGTACAGTAATGAGCCACCTAAGCTGAAAGCATGAGCTTGGTTTCTTGTGGCTATATATTTTAATTCATTCTTCATCGACGGCACGAAACTCATAATGGCTGTCCTTGTGTTTGGTACGGCATCTTCCGAAAAAAAGAACAAGAATATTTAGGTACTCCTTTAACTTATTAAAATAATTTATTTTTTTCTGGCTACTTCTTAACCTCTTTCTAATTATCTATCTGGATAATCACCAATCTTCTAAATGCAGCAACCTATGAACTTTCATTGCCTAGCGACAATCTGTCTCCCTACTAGACACACCTTAGGACATTGAAGTTTGTGACTCTGTCCACGGATAGAATGCATAAGATGTATTTGTTGAACTTTTTTCATAGGCTTCTACGGTACGCTCTGTTTCAGCAGTAATTGTCCACGATCCACGACCCATGTGCCAAGGTCGATCAGATATAGCATTTCAAGAGATGTATTTTAAGGACAATGATGTAGAGATGTCTAGGTCAAGGTCTGAGGTCTGAGATCTTTGCCATCCATGTTGACCTCTTTAAGATATTGTCATGCTTTCACGATTGAATGCTGTTTGATGGTCAACAAACACAAAGTACACACTCGGCTATCACTCTCAAGGTGAAATTTGTATTTCTTGCTAGAAGGTTTTAATTAAGCAAAATTGAATTTTTGGAAGCAATCAATGTTTTATTTCACAAAAAATAATGGCAAGAAGAGAGGATGTGGAACGAACCTAATTATTCTTTCATTACAATAAACCAATGTACTAGAAATTATCAGAGGGGCAATAAAGAGTGAGAAGACTACCTCCTTTGGGTAAACTCTTTCTTTGCATACCTAGAGCATAGTTCAAACATAAGCTTCATCGAGGAAGAGTTAATCCTGGCTGGTCGAAAAACTCTTTAGGAGGCTTCAGTAGCAATACTCCTGAAAAGGGAAGTAACTTTGAACAAAACCCAACCAGATAGAAGAAGTTTAAGGATACAACTGGGTAGAGATTTTACAATCTTAAAGTAACACTGCATGGGGCAGAAGCATTGGCTCAGTTGCGAAATTATAAAGTAAAATAACATCTGTCAGAGGCCTTAAGGACGTTAATGACATTTTTTGTACCGTGTTTTTACAATTTTCTTTAACTTCCTACTTCAATTTCTTTGATACGAAACCAAGACATCATGCCTTTTAACTCGTCATTATTTAATAATTTTTCTCAGTCTTCAACTTACGTCAATAAATTTCATTTTGGTTTGGTTCCAATCTTGCTGTAGTTGGCTTTGTTGTGATAGTTACCTTCAATGCAGCGTTGTACAGTCTTATTTTTCGTTACTCATGCATGGCAACATAGGAAGGCAAACGTAGATTCAAAGGAGCGAAGAAATGCGGAAGCCTCCTGAGCTAAAGAGTAGGGTAAACAACTGATGAGTAATGTATTGCAGGGCAGGGGATTAGCCAAAATGTTAGATCGTTCACTGATGTTAAGAAATGTCAAGTATGAGGTCTAATAGGTAACGTTCGTTCTGTCCTGCCTCCACAACCTAGGATAATACTATCATCGAGGAACTTTTATAATAGAATACGGTGGCATTTAGAATTCTTAGTACAAAAATTGCGACACTTGTTCATGATAGGACAGATGTTTAGAAAATACAATATTTCTTGCTCCAAGCAACCTATCACTTCAAACTTCTTTGCAAGCGAATGTCCAAGAAAGAAGTAGAAATCACGTGTATTAACAGACAGGTGGGCGTAAGGCAAAGCCCAAATTACTAGTTCAATTCCTTGAGATAAAACGAACAAAATATATAAAAAAGACAGAACACTGAAGGTTTACTTTAATGCTTGTCCCAAATTAATAAATATGTGTAACTATTAAAGATGTAAAGTCGTAGAATAATATTATATAAAGCTCTCTATGATATTCTGTTAACTTATTCTCTAAACAAATCCTTGCTTATGTATTGATGAAGTATAAATTTTTAATGGCAACGAAATGTCTATTCAATATCTTGATACATTTGTATCAGCTGAGCAGCGTTCTAGACAGCTTCACGCAAATTGCATAAAACATCATTTCAGCATGTGTTACTTGCTCTTTCAAAACACCAGCTGATATCCTTATCACTCGTAAGTAAACTCGTTCTTCATACGTGGTGATACAAATAGCGTGCTTAAATTTTGGTAAAAGGTAGTTGAAATATTTTGTAAACCAGACTTTACTTTACTAAAGGGTCCAAGTGTGCTCCCATGAATTTTCAAATTCAAAACAGCTAGATTTGATCAACCATTAAGAAACTCTTCTATGGCTACCAAAGTAGATATGTCGTGACCAATTGTTCAAGTTCCATGTCTAGTTATGATATTTCCTGACGCATGTGTTGTAACGTGCCGAACATAAGAAATTACAGCATATACGCTATTTTTAATAACTTCATGCGTTTTCCTTTTGTTCTCCACTCTTATATAGAAAGGATGAGGTATGTAAAAGGAAAAAAGAAAGAGTGCCATTTTTAGGTAAGACCTTTTTATGATACCGACACTGTAGCCAATGATAATCTACAAGAGAGAGTAGGTTGCACTTATTTTCCTCTGCAATGGACTATCAGTTGCCCACACTAACGTTATAATCGTCATTACTTTTCATTCTCAATCAACTGAACCATCTAATCAGCGTATCATTTCCTAGGCTGAAAAAATCTAAAAGATTTGTGGTCCTCAGTGAGAGAAAGTGGGAGTCAGAGACCACGTGATTTCTTCAGATCTATCTATAAAGGAAGAAGACCTGGGCTAGAGCGCTAACCTGATGCTATTCTTTTTTTGTTTATGCGGAAGCCATGCAAATCCATAATGGCTCCATTAAGGTGGCAGAAATGCGAAGGCTGACTGACGAGGACTGTGAATGCAATGAGTTTTTCAGTCATTTAAGGATCGTATTATCCACTGAACACATCGAAAATATCTTGGTAATTCAGTAAGATCCAGTAGATCGAGTAAAGTGACAACGCAAAAGTTGATTTCTTTAACGTAAAATGAGATTACCTCACTTTGCGATTGGAGAATTGTTCATCTGTTCATGGAAAACATGCACACCAACTAAAGAGGATAACAAGCTAGGAAGGAGTTTAGAAGTACAAATGCTAACTTGTTCTTGCTTAGTAGTAACGAAATGTTACGAGCTGATAATTCTTGATGGAGTAGCTAATATAATATTTCATTGTTTTAAGGGAAAAACTTGATTAATGATATTACTTACATTGGAGCTGAGGGCTGACGGATTGATACCTGAATAGGACAGTTCAATGTACATCACGATGTGTACAGAGGTATCAGTCGAGGCAAAACAGGATAATTTTCGACTGTTTCATGTACTGATGTGAAATTGCTTTGATGAGTGCTGTCGTGTGGTTGTCAGGAAAATGTTCGTTGAAACATGTTACTCTTTGGTGATCATCGAGACACAGAAACACCCGACCGGCTAGGGACTCAAGAACCCAAAGATTTAGAATTTCTAATTCTCTCTTTGGAACACTTTGCCACTTCAAGAGCATCTCTCTAGCATGTTTGTCGGTGACATGGGCAACACGAACTGTGGAAGAGGGTACGTACAGGCGACCGTATGCTTTAAATGACAGCAAAGTACAGCCACTGGTTATTATTTGCTCACTCCTGATGGGTATCTCGTAATCTGCTGTCCAGTTCAGCCGATCGTGACAACAACATTTTGGCTGTCTAGCCGCTGATGTAGTAAAGAACATCATACCTCCATTTTGTTGATGTCTCAAACGTTTTGCATACCGAGGAGTCGACCGTTTCGTCACTTCCATCTGCTAAGGGTTGTGTTGTGCAGTTTTCTAACAATGGGGAGTCGATGCCATTCTTCACAAGTAAAGATCTGAGTGCGCATTTAAGTTGGATTGCATTTGGGTTGTTATTCATTCTAAACGTCTACGTACCTAACTGACGAATATTTCTAAGGCGTCCTAAGAGAACCTGTACGTAAAAACATACTGGAACTGATGCAATTCCCTCAAAAATTGTAACTTCGTGATGGCAAGTATTGATTTTGAAGACACTGCAAAGCCCAAAATAAATGTCTTTCGAGGGCCCTTGAGTAATTTTGACTTTCTAATGTCAGACAATTGCTGAATGTATGTACATGTACTGTTTATGTACTGCCCAGCATCACGAATATTCTCGGGATGTAAGGGTTGCATGTACTGCTTTCCAAATTTAATTTTGCTGTTCAGTATATGGAAAATGTTGTTCAATTTTCAATAAAAGACTTAAGTTGCACCCTATTATGTGCTTAATTTATATTTCTTGGATCAAAATCTTAATAAGATGTAAAATGTATATTACCTCTGTAAGTGGAATTTAAAAATTTCAGGGACTCCACTTGTCATGATCGATGAGTAGCATGGTCATGCAGAGATGGTGGAACCTAAAGGCTAGGAGAATAAGCCCCTAATTACTTGGCCAGTGTTTCCTCTTGGTGTTGCTAATATTTTTCGTCACCAGACGATAATCAGTTACTTGGTATTTAGTCACTGTGCTGATGAACATTTAAGTTTTAAGTACTAACACCTAGATTATGCAAAGAACTCAATTCTGGTCCCTCTTATTCGTTGAGTCTTTTCTTCAACTAAGATATTTTATTGAGTTATGTGTTATGCCCCATACTTGTTTATAGTAGTAATAGTAATAGTAACTCATGCATTAATGTGGCAATCATAACATGTCAATACAACAATACGCAAATTATATAAGGGTTGGTAAGAACTCTGTGATTAATTGAAGGTGTCAAATTGCATTTTTGTATGGATGAATTTTCGTTTCGATACTATTTTACAACGAACCTTTAATTTTTAGAAAGTTTAGGAAATAGCCCTTCACCTTTTGCGCGTTCCTCCTTTTATGGAGAAGGGAGGTATTGCAATTAGTGCCTATTAGATGATTTAAATAATTTTATTTCAAGCGAGTGTCAACCCCCACTCCCATTTACAGTATACATGCCTAAAATCATTCGATTACACAAGGGTCATTTTATTATGAAACCCTCATTTTTCCAATTAAAAACACCCAATCACCACTCATATCTGCCTCTGCAATCAAGCACAGAAGAAGGGGCGGAGGAAAGTATCTTGAATTGGAGGTATGAAATATCGAAGACCTATGATCAACCCAGTTAATTATCGAAATGCCCTGAACTTTATCACATTGATAAAACTGACTTTGCTACTAATCTACCCAAATCGATACCCAGCTTCACAAATGCAAATCTATTCATAAACATAATTTGTAGTGAACAGAAAGCCGATTTGTGCAACATTAAAAGCGGAAAAAAGGGAGCATGCTTCCGTCCAGGACACGGGACTCTCAAGTGTCATGCTAACACAGGTCCTATAGATATTTCTACGCCCGTGATATTTGAACCGATCATTACATCCCAGTTACCAGAAGGTCTGGAACTCTCAGAAACTGTACTGTACTTGAAAAGAGGTCACTCCAGCCACATTTCCATTCCAATTTACACTACAGACAATGATATTTATCTTTCCCCACGTGCTCCACTAGGTACCTTACAAGCAGTTACTACCGTTATTCCCCTCGATGTTAAGTTAGTCGGAACCCCAACAGACAATGTGTCGTCTACAACACAAACAGTTACACAGGAAAGGAAACCACTATCTAGCCATTCATCTTTTCTTCCTGATGTCGATTTGAGCCATTTACCCGCTTGTGAAAAGGCCTTAGCACAGCAGATGTTGAAAGAGGAATGTGCTACCTTTTCCCGATCGGATAAAGACATAGGGTGTGTGCCTGAAGTCCAGATGCGCATTAACTTATCTGATGCTCGCCCAGTGCAGAAAAAGTAAAACGCTATTCATTGTCCTCAGCATCCCGAAATTAAGGCCCACATACAAGACTTCCTTAACCGCCAATTCATCTCCAAATCTCATTCTTCCTATTGCTCTCCTATTGTCGCAGTTCGAAAAAAATTTGGAGACCTTCGTCTTTGCTGTCTCTTTCGCGAACTGAATAAACGCACTATCCCAGACAGACATCCCCTTCCTAGAATCCAGGACTCATTAGATACACTTGGCGGTAAGTGATGGTTTTCGTTACTAGATCAAGGCTCTGCCTACCATCAGGCGTTCATTACCCCGACAGCAGGCACAAAACAGCTTTTTCTACCCTTTGGGGTCTGCACGAGTGGAATCGCATCCCGGTTGGGCTGATGAATGCTCCTGCCGAATTTCAACGTTTTATCGAGAATTGTTTGAACGGTATGCGTGATAATTTTGTTCTTCCCTACCTTGACCACCTGCTTATTTTTTCTGATACATTCGAAGAACACGTTGACCACTTACGACAGGTGCTACAACGTCTTCGCCAACATGGTATTAAGCTTAAGGCTAAGAAGTGTCATGTATTTAAACAAGATCCGTATGGATCCCAATAGTATCAGGGAAGTTACAAATTTATCGCAAAACCCTCCCTCAAAGATTGGAGAGCTACGCAAACTCCTAGGATTACTAGGATACTTTCGCAGCTTTATACAGAATTTTGCTCAAATATCCAATCCCCTGTATAGAAATTCCTCCTCTTCATCTGGGACCCAACAATCTTCTCGTACTAACAATGGTCAACTTCGTTCTTCTACATCAGTAACATGGACAGTTGAAAATATTTCTGCCTTGACTAAACTTATTAATGCAATTACTACAGATCCAATTCTATCTTATCCTGACTTTTTGCAGCCATTTACACTGAGCACTGACGCCAGCAACAACGGATTAGAAGCAGTCCTGTAGCAGCATATTGATGGTAAGTGGCGTGTCAAAACTTGTGCTAGTCGATCTCTCGTCGGTGCTGAGAAATGCTACCACAGTACTAAACTCGAATTTTTGGCTTTAAAATGGGCTATCACTGAAAAATTTAAACGATACTTGTACTATTGTCCACATTTCATTACGTACACTGATAACAACCCTCTTACGTACGTTACAAAATCCGGAAATTTAAATGCCACAGGACAACAATGTATTAATGAACTTGCCAAATACAATTTTACAATCAAGTACAAGCCTGGCGCCGGAATACTATTGCCGATTATTTATTAAGAATCGAGGAACGAGTAGAAAATTGTTCAGAAGAGATCCTTATGGCCGAAGTTAAAGCAATTAGCGGTTTGCTATCTGCGACAGATTCCATCCCCTTGTGCCACGCTATAGTTGTCGATAAAGTATCAACATCATCCGCGGACACAGGAGGTCCCGACCAGAATTTTTACGGCACAGCGCGCCGACTCCTCCATTACGTAAGTAATCGACTACCTTCAGCAAAACCGCTGTCCATCTCGGTTGCAGCACGACAAAACAACTTCTTAATGAATGGTGTAAAATTTCTCTCCATTATAATGGTCTTCTTCGTCGCACCACTAGCACCACCTCTCAAATTGTCTTACCTGCTTCCATGAAACAACTTGTTTTTCACGAACTTTACATAAACATGGGTCACCTTGGCGCAGATTGAGTATTAGATCTCATTTGTGAACGATTTTACTGGCCCAATATGAGCAGTGATGTAAACACGTTTATACAGAAAGAATGCCAGTGTGTCACCCAACGCCGCAAAATCACCTTCCTAAAGCCCCAGTCAAACAATTGTACTAGCTGCAACCATGGAACTTGGAACTTACCATTGGATCTCTCTTAACTTCATCCACCTGGAATCTTCATCAGGAGGCTACAAATATATCCTGACAATCGTCGATCACTTTTCTCGTTTCCTTCAGGCTTATCCCACTAAAAATAAAACTGCAAAAACCACAGCCTCGATCTTGTACAACGTCTTTATTCCTCGCTTTGGAATCCTACGGCTAATTCTGCATGACCGAGGAGGTGAGTTTGAGAACCAGCTGTTTGCTTCCTTGAACCAGTTCTGCGGTATCACAAGATCACGCACAACACCTTACCATCCAATGGGTAATGGACAATGCGAGCACATGAACCAAACCATTCTTAGCATGCTCCGTACGCTAGCAGAATTGCAAAAAAGTAGGTGGAAGGAACATCTTAATAAACTTGTCCATGCGTACAACTGTACCAAGAACTCTACTATGGGCTTATCACCGTATTACATAATATTTGGTAGGAAACCGATGCCTTCCATCGATGCTCTTCTTAACGACAAGGAAGTAGCTACAAAATCGCACAGACAGTTTATTGAAAATTGGCAAAAATTATTAAAGATGCCTACCAAATTGCAAGTGAATATTCAGAAGCACGGAAGCAGAAGGATTGCGAGAGGAGAAATAAGGCGAACCTTTCATCACCACTAAATATAGGGGAGCGTGTCATGCTACACAACTTCACCCCTCGTGAGGATCCCGGCAAGATCCGTTCCTATTGGGAGGGAGATGCATGTATCATTACTCGGTCGGAGAATCAGGTGTAACATACACATTACACCGTGAAGATGGACGTGGTTCATCAAAAACTGTACACCACAACCTTTTGTTTCCATATGAACAGCTTCCAGTTCGTGTTAAAGAAACTATTCAAAATGAGCAGTCAAGGTCAACATCGAATGGTAAAACACCACAACCTCATTCGCCACAACAACAACAAACAATTGAAAATCCATCTCAAGATCAACACAGCGAAAATGAAGACGAGTTTGAAGGACTCAATCCCTATCAACTTAATACCGATCTATGTCAACCAACTGAGGCAAGTATGGAACCCGCTGAATTGCTGATGCCAGGAAGTGATGCCGGCCAGCAGTCTTTTACAGAAACACCTCATGTGCAACAAATCAATCGACCTCAAAGGACAAGACAACTAAGACAAGTCCTTTCGTACCATCAGCTTGGTAATCCGACAGTCGATTGTCTAAATGTTAATGCTAATGCGTATGAGCCGAGTAGTGTAATTACACAATATTCTTTGAATGGACATAACCCCAACCAACCTGCATTCACACTAGCATTTCCATCTTTATTACCACCCTTTTATGGACAATTATCCCCTTATTTGCCTGTAGTCTACACCACTACTCCACCACAACCCTTGCCTTGGTTCCTGCATTCCTCAACTCAAGCTGGATTGAACAATGTTGCAGCAGGAGGATTTAGTTATATGTAACCTTAATATTGTTGTATTAATTACCTTATTTTCATATTAAACTATTTATTTGCTAAGTACATTACTTCAAATACTTATATATCTTTTATTAAAATATTAAGTAGAAAAAACATTGCATTAAAATTACATTTATATATAAACAAATACGTAAAAAAAGAATAGACAAATCCTCATTTGAGAGATAGCAATGCTATTGTAAAGACATACTTATAATGTTCTTATAGCAATGGTGCCGCAGTAAAGCAAGGATAACTAGTCCTCTCTCGTAAATTCTCTCAACTGATCTATTCTCTCATATTGCAATGTATTAATAACATAATAATGGAATATGCAAACAATGTAAATACTACATCTCTCCCCCTTTGACTTAAAAATATGTATCAGAGAAAAAAAATCGTCCAGTTCCTTGAACAGCAGGTCAATATTGCAATAATCAAATCGGATTCTCAAGTAAATATTTCGGGCGATGTCGATTTCTTTTTGATCGGGTCACGTGATTTCCAAGAGGAACAGAATCATCGTTAGAAGTACGTGAAGGTTCAGGAGGCGAAATTTTCTTTGCAAACGATACATTCCGCATAATTGGAGGTGTAGAATCGCATTTGAGGATCAGTGATGGGCCTTTCTTTTCCATTACTTGATAAGGTTTTGGGTCGTATTGGCTTTTGGCTGATGTAGAAGAACAAAATCACCTTTGATATCTCTGATATCTGATATCTGATATCTGATATCTCTGATTGATTGATTGATTGATTGATTGATTGAGTGGCATGAAGAGTAATGTCAGCATAACGTTTGTTTTGTATTTTGGTCTTGCTGTTCAATTCCTAGGCTTGAACTTGCTGCTCTGTGGGGGAATGAAGTAATAGAAATTCAGGTAATTTGGTTTTCAATTTTCTGTTTAAGAAGAGCTCCGCAGGAGAAACTTTGGTCGAGGAATGGGGAGTAGCACGATAAGATTGAAGAAAGTTGGGAAGGGATTGCTGCAAGGATCTTCCCTGTAGAGTTGAGGAGCGAATACATTTGGTAAGTGTGCGGTTAAAGCGTTTGACAAGATCATTAGCCTATGGTCAGTACAGTGTGACTTTTCGATGGAAGATCTCATGAAGTTTGAGTTAGTCCGAAAATTCCTCAGACGAAAACTGGGGTCCATTGTCGGAGACAACTTCAACTGGGTTGCCAAATCGTGCAAAGAGGACGTTAATACGCTGAAGGATCATGGCAGTTGAAGTCTTTCTCAGGATTTCAACTTCAGGCCATTTGGAGGATGAGTCAATTAGGAAGAGTATTGATTCACCAGTAGGAAATGGTCCACAAAGATCAATGTGAAGAGTGTGCCATGGAGATACTGGGGAAGAAGTGAGAGACATTGGCTCAGGAGGTGTTTTGGAACTTTGAGCTTGACAAGGAATGCAATGTTGGATTTCATGTTCAACTGCAGCATCAATGCCGGGCCACCACCCTTTTTCACAGCGAAGTTGCTTTGTTTTAACGATTCCCTGGTGGGTTTCGTGGACAATAGCTAAAATGCGTTGCAATGCAGAAGGAATAATCAGGCGATTTCCCCGTAGAATAATGTTGTCTTTGACTGTCAATTCACTTTGTAATTTTTTGTAAGGAAGCAACTCAGGATTTTTAGGCCAGTTGCCACTTGTCAGTGAAATAATAACACTCTGTAATGTTGAGTCAGAGACGGTAGCAGCATTAATTTCCTCAATCGTCATGGATTTAGGAACAAGGTGATGGATGAGAGCAGAGATGAACTCCTCTGTCCTGCGCCCATGAGAATGTTTCATCGGTAGTGGTAGACAAGAAAGAGCATCAGCAGGGTTCGTAGGGCCAGGTTTGCATATAACACGGAAGAAATAGGGTTGTAGACGAAATACCAATTTGTGCTGGAGGTCTTCAATTTGTGCTGGAGGTTTCGTTTTCTTCTGGCCTAAAATATGGCATGATGAAGTGCCCAGTGTATTTGCGACTACCGTGGATTGGGAATGCTTCCTGAAGTTTTGGAATGTGGCTAGAATGGGACCATGGCCAACAGTTTTTCCACGGTACAACCGCATGTTGCTTATTCCACCAAAAGTTACTGCCTGTTGCCCCAAAAGACTTGTCCTGTCACACATAAAAATCTTATTAGTTTATAAATTCACGTGTCACTTTGCGAGCAAATATATAGGTCGTACGCCGCAGAGATTACACAACAGAATCGCGCAACACGTGCCGGCCTTCATTAGTAGAAGCAGTAAAGTTTCCAAAATTTTACCTAATCATGGAAACAAAGTCAAGTCAACAGATCCAAAAACTGACGCTGGCAATAGGACAGCATTTGCTAGAAAACCCATCACGCGCTGGCAACTATCAAGAGGATTTGTTTAGGGTATTAGCCAAAGCCTGATGTCCTTTTCATTTTGCCGCTTTAGAAGCCGCATTTATTAAAACAAAGAACCCGGTACTCTGTCGACAAAAAGAACTTGTTTACAATTTACGCTTTTTTCAATAACAGGAGTGGCAGAAGAGGTGTCGCTCTCGTGACTGTTATTTTCTACGAAGTGTTTTGGTCTTCTCATTCCCTATACATTCATCGTAAAAGCTTTCTTACTTCACTCCATACGATTGCTGTGAACAGTGTATGGCGAAAACGTTTAGCAAAATGAATCCGTTACTCAACCCAATATTTAAATTTTATGCAACTAACCAACTTTTCAATTACAAAGATATAATATGAAGCAAAAAGATGGTCAGAAGAGTTATTGAATATTAATTGCTAACTTTTAAGACAAACTCAACATATTTCTTCAACACAACATATTTCTTCAGCCAGATTCATCTGCGTTTTGCTCCATAGGTTATGCGAATGTCATGTACTGTACCGTTATTGTACACCCAATGGCTTCAATGAGGATTGATGAGCAAGGCAAATATCTAAATGGGTAGTTCAGTGTTCACCCAAAAATGAGTGCTTGTGTGTCACCGATTCAGCCGGATACATCTGAGTTTGGCTCTAATGGTTATGCGAATGTTGTGTAACGCTATACTTAATGGCTTATATGAGCATTGATGACCAAGACAAACATCCAAATAGGTAGTTCAGTGTTGACACAAAAATGACCATCAACAACTGCAAGGAGTGAAGAGGCATGTGTATTATTTCCAGGCATTAATATAATGAACTGCAAGAAGGACTGCACGTGTGCCACCGATTCAGCCGGATACATCTGAGTTTGGTTCTATTGGTTATGCGAATGCTGTGTAACGCTATACTTAACGGCTTATACGAGCATTGAAGACAAATATCTAAATAGGTAGTTCAGTGTTGACACAAAAATGACCATCAACTGCCATAAGGAGTGAAGACGCATGCGTATTACGTCCAGATAAAACTATTATATCTACTGAATGACAATACATAACAATAAGAGGTAAATTACATATAAAAATTGTTAAACGTTGTACGCATTCAAATTCGCAGTAAAAAAAGTTTGCGGCAAAAATGTAATGCTAACCAAAATTTAGCAAAAAGGTCGAACTGGAGTTAAATGAAATTTAAGTATGCGATGTAACAAATACTGTTAACGAAGCATTGTCTCCACAAATTTTGTTTTGGTCACCTGTATTGAAATCGTTCTCCAAATTCAAAGGAAACGAAAACGAGATTCGCAAATCCGTATTAAATTGCACAAATTAATACACAAAACGTTACCGTGTTTCGACCCCTTGATTTCAAAAGCGATTCCGACAAGACTTTTTTATTGAAACATTTCTTACCTCTGGGTAGGGCGTACCCACCAAAAAGCACTTCACCTAAAACTAACCCCATAAAGTACTTGAACTATTTGATTGTTGCAGTTTGATGCGTATTCAGATGCTTTCTTAGCAGGCCACTTAATGAAAACGAGGCTTCGCAAATATGGCATTTATGGGCTTTTTCAACGGAATGGCTTCGTGCATGCTTTTTCCGGTCACTACTACAAGCAAATACCGCTGAACACTCGTTACATTTGTACGGTTTTTCACCGGTATGAGTTCTCATGTGCCTTGAGAGTCCTCCGACACGAGCAAACGTAGCGGAACACATTTCACAGCTGTAGGGCTTTTCTCCTGTGTGAATACGTTGGTGCTTCTTGAGATCGCTATGCTGACAGAACGCGGCAACACACTCTTGACACTTAAAAGGCTTCTCGCCAGTGTGGATCCGTGTATGACAATGCAGATGCGAACTACGCGAAAATGCCGCATCGCAATGCGTGCATTTGTACGGCTTTTCACCAGTATGAATCCTAATGTGCTTACGTAGGTTGCTGCTCTCGGCAAACGCTGTGCCGCAGACTTGGCACTTGTACGGCTTCTCACCGGTATGGATTCGGCGGTGCGAAATCAAGTTTCCCTTCAGTGCAAATTCCGCGGAGCACACGTCGCACTGATACGGTCTCTCCCCTGTGTGGATTCGGTTGTGTGTTGTCAATGCACTGCGGTGTTGAAATTTAGCATCGCATAAATCACATTTATGCACTCTCGTGTCGTCATGTTCTAGTCTATGAGTTCTCAATTCCCGCTTGCATGCAAAGGCAGCATTGCATACTATACACGCATGCAGCTTCCCTGCGTTGATGCTAGGCCTAGACTCCGTAGCGTCAGTATCTAACAAATTCGTCCCGTCATCTAGCATCGCAATTGGTTGTTGAATGATGACAACAGCTCCTTCGCATAATTCTTGTAAGCACGTACCATTTAGCCCGCCTTTTAAAATACCTTGGATCTGTTCGATGCTAAGGCTATGTTCGGTCCTAGCGACCTCGCAATCACTTGCTGCCGACACTTTATTTGAGTCATCCAACAAAAACTGACCTTCTTCCATTGAGGCATGTAGTGAACCACTTGGGCCTGCGGCAACCTGGGGTATTTCATCACCTACAGCATGTAAGAAATAAAAAGTGGTAAGTTTCAACAGCGAATAGAACGATTAAATTCTAGACTAAAACATCATTGGGTTGATAAAAACACCAATGAATTTTAACCACATCTTGAAAGTATAACCTCGTGATAAAACACCAAATCGCTTGGTCAAGTGGTGCATACATCAGTGAATTTAAGAGAAGTAGTGTTGCCTAGTGGTTACACCAGCTACTCTTTGGCGCCTAATAGAGGTCCCCCCTCCCCCCCCCGCTAATTAATTTTGCAAAACTTTTCCACCCAGGACATTCTTATTCCAACCCCTTCACCTATCAACTATCATCTCCCACCCATGACAATTTTTGAGGAGGTACTTTGGCGGACAAGTCGAAAATTTTCCTTTCTTTTAATACAAAAATCACACATTAAGAAGATGAGGGTGGCCTATTATGAGGCAGTGTCATTAAACAGGAGGATGAGGGGTACATATTTAAAATCTTGGGAGGCATGTAGGAGGCTGCCATGACTTCGAATAACTTACTATTGTATGTGTTGTATTACCCTACGTTTAAGAAGTTGCAGTTGATTCTAAAC
>JAAAKM020006971.1:147020758-147079475 GCA_010016025.2 Alatinidae sp. Z8VKAUB7J3 | reverse complement strand
CTGCCATGACTTCGAATAACTTACTATTGTATGTGTTGTATTACCCTACGTTTAAGAAGTTGCAGTTGATTCTAAACATTGATTCTTGACTTCATTTTATAAACTTTTTGTCCAGACCCCCCATCAATTACATTTTTTGTTATACTTTGTCATCTAACGTGGCGACTAGAGAAATAGAGTATGTTAACATCGGAGGTCACCTAGCTCAGTTGGTAGAGCGCACGGCGTGGGTCACGTTTTCGATCGCAGGTTCGATCGCAGGTTCGATCGCCTGTGGTGACATATTTTCTATTTCTCTAGTGTTCTACTCTCGGGCTCTATTCTATTCTAACTGACATTCCAAATCCTGTTTGTAAATTGTTTTTCTACTCCAAACTCATGAGGAATTCTCAAGCAAAATTAGAAAAACGTCAAACCTGTAGCTTTGCCATCTAGACCGCCTGCCATGTCTCTCTTGTGGCGATGGCAATCAACATTTTCTGAGTCTTCTCTTTCACACATAGCACAACCGCCTGTGCTCGATTCTTCGTCAATTTCTATTTTAACTGCGCCGTCTACGTCCAGACAAGTTAGAGCGTCCTCATCCACTATTTCTCCTACAGCATGCTCTGGGTTCTGCCGAGAAAAGAAAGCACAGAGTTAAGCAAGCTAGACATGAAAAGCCAATTCTCTCATTACTATAGTTGGCCATATATGGTGAAAAGTTTCAAAGGGCTATAACTCGAGATGTTTTTCATGAATTTTACAAATATCTCGTAAAATGGTCTAAAAATTAAATTTTTAATACATTTCAAACTCATTAATGCTGATCAAGAGGCCAATTAGTACTAATTAGGGGTATTATCGAATTTTGTGACGTCATATTTAACGTTCTAACTTTTTAACAAATTTGTACCTAAAAGCCATAGAGAATAAATAGGGCTAGATGGCATTTAAAACAAGTAGAACCACATGTTACTGTTCGAAAGAATCCAAATCTTGAGACATAGTCAACATATTCTGCTAAAAGTCGTTTGGCTGTGATCGTTGAGACTCATCATCACTATTGGTTCCGATATTAGTCATGAAAATTGTGTGTCTCAGGTATTTAGAATAGCAAATTATTCTAAGGCTCATTCTTTCTGCTTTCAATTCATGTAATCTCCAGTGTACAAGGACATGACAAAGTCTTAAAGAAAAGACGAAATGTTGTCAAACTTGTAGTTTCCTTCTTGGCACTCTAGCTATATGATCTCTCGTTTTGCACGAAATAGCGAAAACATAATGTACTTAAAAGCTTTTTTAGTCTGACGCTCCTCAGAGTACTAACGTCAGAATGACCGAAATGGAATGTGTGAAAGAGTGTATCCAACTGTATTTTGAAAGAGCAGATCAGAATTTGGACTGTCTGAATGGCTTGTGTTTGTGGACCAATCAGCGTCCATTACAACAAGATCAATTGAATACACCTAGTGAGAAAACGTGTTCTTTTTGTCTCCAAAACGGCCAAATGAAATGCAGATCTGGCCTTTCACATGATACGGAAGCAATCGTCCCTGTACACTTTGGCACAGTCTGGGTTCTCAAGCAAGTGCTGCCCTATGGCAGAGTCACATTGCTTAGTGGCGTTTTTGGTCTTTGAAACCCGAAGTGGTTGGTTCTATTGAGGAGTCGATGTTTGGCGAATAAACGATGGTACATGCTGCTTAATTCGGTCAACTAACCTCAAAGTGTTGTCGCTATTTCGAGCAATATTCATGTTTTGAACAACAAACAAACTATGCAATCTCTTATTTACTTTAAGGAAGACATTCTCGTGGTTACAAACTTTTTCTAAAAAGATTGGATAAAAAAAGTTTGGTTTGATCCTTTTCGTGATTTTACATCCAAATAGCAAAATCAAATCCTTTGCAGGTAATAAAACTGTTCAAGTCAAAAATTTAAATTGCGCGAATTTCGACTCTTTACTCCGTCGCTTGTATTGAATAAAGACATCATATCAAATGCGACAAAAAATTGTCTCTACAATATCAAGAAATGCCACAAAGTTTGACGTTTGTGGACCCCTTGATCGAAAAGTCAAACCCTATGAAATTTCTTAGGATGAAAGGTCAAACTTCTACAAATTTCTTAAATAGTGCGGCCGAAGCTAGGCTTTTACAAGATGTCTGCGAATCAAACAAACAACTGCAGAGATGAGTATCATAAATGAAAAAAGAGGCTCGCCGTTATGATAGATGATGCAACTGAGATAAAAGACCAACGTTGGTAGTAGTAGTATGCTACTCAAAAAAAAGTACCAGACTATGCTAAAACTTGTCAGATTGAAAATTTGCATTCGTGAGATTGCAAACCTTTTTCTCAATGCATCTTATCAAATATCAGCATTATTTTTTCTGGCCTTGTCTTTAATACTAGTATGGATTTTGGCAGGTTGAGGAAGAAACTACGGTTTCAATTTCCCAGTTGTCATGCTTACTTCAGATATCATACACTGAAAACAGCTTCAAAAACTCGAAGTCGCCTTGCTTTAAAATAAACGGAGGTATTCTGTAATCTGCACCTGCTTGTAAGTCACTTCACTCCGTTTGAAAGAAGCTTTCTTTATTGTTATAACAACCAAAATACTTTGCTGAATGGTAGATCATGCAACAATTGCGACATTGACTCTTCGTTGTTTGAAAGCTACAAGAAAGGACAAAAAGAAAACTCGCTGGGAAATCTTTTATAAAGGCAGTACTTCGTGAAGTGTTTTGAAAGCCTATAAAGGTTTTTCATCGTTTGAAAGCTGTAGGCATATTATGCTGCGATATAAGTCTTGAAATGCTACAATAATTTCTTGCCTTACAAGGCTTGCATCGCCTTCGAGCAACTGTCAAGCTAAACAAGGTCGATATGTTGATAATTAAACTCAGCTGCCACTTTATACTTTATTGGAGGGGGAGGGGGGAGGGGGGCATGAATCCAGTGAGCCTGGTTCCGGTGCTTGTGCTTCTCCTGCAATCTTCCCATAGAATCATCTCTTAGTCTCTACAACTAGATTCCATTCTGTTTGACATACCGTTCTTTGTATATACTGCTATTGTAGTATACAAGCTCAGTAACTAGATGCAACTTACAAAGCCTCAATTGCAGACAAGAACTTCTTTCTTTCTACTGCATTGACCTAATTCTTGCCGTCTTTAGCACAAGAGGTTTGCCACTGGGAAACCATCAAAGCTATAGCAATTTGATCTAACATGCACATTATACCAATCAGTAAGTTATAATGTAAGTGTTATATGAATACAATAAAAGCTTCCAATTTGAACTAAAGACATTCTGCCAATATGCAGTTTGTCGTTTGCAGCACACATCGATAGGATACATGAGCATCTCGACGCTGAATGACAGGAACATTTAACTGCAAGGGCTCAAAGATGTTAACGAACAGCGATGTGCGAGATGTCTTTGCCGATCTTCTGCCCTTGGCTGAAACAACACAAGTCTCCTCATATTCACAGACTGCTGAGTGCAGAGTGGCACCTCCTACAAGCAATAGCTTAAATAAAATGAGGATGGATCCAAATTGGCTAGGGTGTAGGTTACAGCTTTGTGTCATCATGGCATGGAGACAATATGGCATCATTGCAATATCCGCAAAATAAACCAACTTTGGCCGACGAATCTGCCATATTTTGAAGGAATCTGCACTGCCAAACGATGAAAGGTTAACACCTGTTAACGGAACTTCAGACGTTTGTGCATAGCGTCATTTGGCCACCAGTTACAAAAAAATTTTGAGCGTTGAGATCCTTTCCAGGAACCGGGAGGTTTAAATACGTTAGAGGCACCAACCATCCCGAGCACTTTCTGAGTAAGTCCTTCACCTCATATGAATTTGCGAGTGCTTTCACGTTGAGCTTTCATGCCTGCTGTTGATGCTGCCTGGTCTCAGGTGGTGCCATGCACAGCTCCATAGAGTCTCTGACTAAATGATGATCCAACTCGCAGCCACCATCTCTGATGGCACCATATGTGATGCTTACTTTTCTACTATCAATTAGGCGTACAATGACGTAGTTCAACAGATGCCAGTGCTTGTACCTCAGGTGCATTCATGTTGTCTTGCGTTTGTCAACTTGTTGGAAGGTTGAGTTGGTGACATGAGCCGCACAATTAGACAGTTAAAGGCCACCTTTTGAGTTGTGTTTTCCTAATCCGTGTTTTACAAGGGTTTAGGCCACAGGTTGTAATCAGCAACAACACACACATTGAAGGCACCTAAAAGAATCAATTTGTTCTTTCTTCTCTTAGTCTGTACGATCCTGTCAGGTTCCTCGTAAAAGGCATCTTTGACTTCATCGGTGTGCGTCATTGTGGGTGCGTATGCGCTGATGATGTTAGCATATGTGTCTCGGTGTAGCTTGAGCCTTAGGTCTATGATCCTTTCCGAGATGCCCCTTGGTATTGACTCTGGGTTACACGCCAAGGGTGTACGGATAGCAAAACCATTACCTGCAATGTAAGATATGCCGTCTGGTTTCCCTTTCAAGACGTAGCTCATCCATTAACTAGGTTAGTTGCTCGAGTCAAGAAAGCAAAAACATAGATTCTTAAAACATGAAACACAAATATTCCTTTATACTTACTATTTTGAGCGATCCCAAACACACCTGTATTGCGCTGTGTTTAAAAGACCCAAAAGTAGTCTATCAAAATTATTAATCAAACAAAGACCAAATAACGAATGCAGACTGAAGGAACTGGTATTAAATGTATGTTTGCATTACTGAAGGTACAAAGACTTGAGACAGAATTAATTTGACACATTTGACTATTAAAATCATAATTAAATCAACATAAAGTGAACAATGTATGAAAGCTTGGAGCACCTCATATTGAAAGATGTTGAGTATACAGAAACAGAAATGGCTCGAACGTATTTTTTGCAGCCTGAACGTACGGTCTCTAATCGTAACAGATCGATAGTAAAGTTTGAAACCTACTGGCAGAACAAAAGTTGCTCACTGCGATTATAAGACCGCCAGGCAAATATCTTCTTAGTAAGCTGTACGTACTTGCTTACTTAGATCAAGCACCAGTACGGATCATCCAAATTCTTTCCCTTCGAGCAGATTTATAAATGATCACGCCCAAGTCGTTTCCAATTATTGTTAACCCATGATCTCAAGGTACTATGCTGTTTTATGTTTTTCTCTTCCTCTGACCCGCTGTCATAATGAAAAAATTTTATGGTTTTTCCTTAGATAGATACTAGGGATATACATTCGTGGTGTGGGCGCAGCCGACTGCCCTAGGGTAAACAACGCTCTTAACATACGCTTGAAAAAAAATATCGGAACCATAAAAAAAATTTGTTCCGCTTGGTTAACGTCTCCCTCCCCCCTCATAACATACGTACTACTTGAATGCTCGCTCGTGCAATTTGTCAAACTATAACAATACTCTTTCTAACACTAAGAGTACATTACAGATAATTCAGTATTCTCTCGTAGTACCAAAAGCAACTTTGAAACATCATAATTATATATTTGTTGGGCGTATTATTAGATAATTATTCTGTAAGTGTATTTAATTATCTTTATACAGGCAATATACAATATATATAAATAAATTATCATCGAGACAAAGTCAACTATGATAACAATATAAGCCCGAATTTTAGATTTTGGCCTGAATATCTTCTATATCAGCAAAAAATGGGATGAAACAAATTCAGCCAGCACTTCTCATGCTAAACATACTTGTACAGTACAAGCCCTTCATTTCATCGTTAGTCTTTTAACTCCATCTACGCACGATTTTTAGGATTTTCATGATAAGCAAGACAAAAAAATAGCCAAAGTCGACGCACTTCGATATGACTGATTACTGAGAAGCAATGTTTTGAAGGTTATCAAACGTTTTAACTGTTTCCTCATCCCTTGATCACGAGAAATGTGGACTCTTCCTAAAGTAAAGAAATTACGAGGGTGACAAGCTTTTACCAGAATGAAAGGTATTTGGGAGTCCAGCATGTGTCGGGACCTAAAGACCAGATTCTTCAGGGCTGAGGTAGAAATGTGAGGGCTGTACAATGACACATACAAGTGCATGCGGAGGAAGACAGCTAATGTGATCTGGTGAACCAAAGTCGATGTATGCACTTTACAGAGACCCTGGGTTGCCGCATACAACAAACCCGCAATTGTATGACACACGTTTTATGCTATAAGACAAGATTGCGGCAAGGAGAATGTAGTTACTACCTGAATCCTGCATTGGGTGTCCACAGGCTTATGTGGCTGCAGTCACACCATGGAATTGATACCAGAGGATGACCAAGAATCAGCTACTTGGATGTGACAAGGCAAGACGCAGGCGAAGTTCTGTCAACAGAACTGGGTGTTTTGATGGAAGAGAGAAACACTTGGAATAAAAATATGATCACTCGTCTGAGGGTAGCCAAATAAGTATGTAAGTAAGTTTCCTCAGACGATAATGGTGAATGCCACTCATTCGAGTCAAGCTTTACACAGAACTGAATACTTTCTGCTGCATTCAGCAGAACAGTTAATATAAACCCTTTTGTCATTCAGGTCCATCCTCTTTGAAATTTCAAATAAGGGTTTTGAATATTATATGAAATATTCGCTTTTGTCAATACCTGGGGCGAAGCTAATCACAATTAAAAGCACAGATTCACTCCAAAATGATAAGATAGGAGAAGAATCAGAAGAGGTCGGTTCGCGTCTGCGTGACCACTGAATAACCCACATCTAAAGCACAGAGATGTGAATTTTACTTATAACCACAGAGTGCAAATCAATACCAATTTGTGAACTGGACAATGAATAACAAAACCACACCACAGGAGCATTGGCTGAGGAATAGAATAAACGTACTAGCCAGTCAAGTCAGTAGGTCGGCCTTATTCCTTTGACGATTATGGGCATCAGAATCACTTAAAAGATGCATGGTTCACGGTGCCATGGAATGTCAAGCCGGCGATACAGCTGAGATATTCAAGGAAATTTGAATTAGGCCATTTCAAGTTAGATTTACTCAGCAAAACAAATGAATACATGGGAATCTTTCCCTGTTTGGGATGTTTGTCGTTGCCCAACCTATTGGTTTTCCGAACGATGTGGGTACTATGCCTCGATACTCAACAAGGCGAAACAGAAACTCGATAGTACCTTCATCAAAAGGTCGACAAGCTATTTAGTCTCTTTATTCAAATGCTAATAGCACTCATACTTCAGTTTACAAAATTATCAGATTATTACGACTGTACTTTGGTACCAAGTTGATGCTACATTTCACGCTTTCTGGCAACATTAGCCGAAAGATTGGTGTTAAGCCCAACAACACGTTCAAGCAAATATAAATAAATTCCCTTGGAAATGAGGGTGTTTGGCCCGTAATTATCCTTGGTAATAACGAAGCTTAATTTAGACCCGGGGTTTAAATAATATGCAACTCTTTGTCAATAATCACAAAATGATAAATGTAAATAAAGCATCCATTACGAAATTACGGCAAACAACACGTGTACATCAACAGCTGTAATTAGACTTCGGCCACCTACATTGTCCTCCGGGTTGGATGGAGAAGTCGAAGTTTTAAGCCGTATAGCACTTGGAGATCCCTTGGTGAAAATAATAAAGCCTCAAGGTCTACAATACTTAAAACATACATCTCTTTTAATTATTTAGTACATGTATATTTCTACTGGTCCTTCATTTTATTTTCATCAATGGGTTAGCTGTATGGATGAATAGGAGAGCCTGCAAACAATGCCGAAAGGTAAGTTTACAACAAACTATATGATCAAGAGTGTTTTGACATGAGTAATGATAATGGCAATGTATAATAAAGTGACAGTCAGTACTGTTACTCACAGACCTTTTCTATCCACACAACATAGAGCAGAAATAGGATTGCCACTCAAAGGCCTTCTTCCCTTACATTACAGCAGATAAACTGAGATGCCACTTTCCCTTCTTCAAGAGGCTGTAGGGTCATTGTCCTAAGAAATTCATTAGCTTACGTAAACAATAGCAAAAAGTCATTAATGATATTAGCTTTGTTGACATCTCAAGTTAGTCAGTTTCGAGTTGTAGAGATTAGGAAGATGGCTTCATAAAAATCACAAAGAAACTCCAGCCTATGTAAGCTCGACAAAGGATTTTACTCAATCCGAAAGCTCACATATCACCATCAGGCATTTTAGTTATATATATATATATATATATATATATCAAGTCACCATAAGTACGATATTGGATTAAGAAACTATGGTTGTTTGCCAGTAGTAGCTAAAGCTGCAAAAAATATGTCAACAGAGGTCATACAATCACTAGTAAACAAGTTATTTACACTTGTATGGCAATATACAACAATGAAAGCGAATGTGTAAGAAATCCAAATAAGTTAATAGACGCAGAATGGTGTCTAAACTTGAGATACGAAGCAAACTGGACGGCAATAACAAACGGTAGTGTGACGTGAACGGGATAGATATACAATACTCGAAATTATAGAGTAAGCTAAAGCTAGGTCAAAAGGGGTAACGCGAGAGTATAGGGGGTAACATACTGTTTGTAAAGTGACCGGGTCACACTATGCATCCTGTGAATTGCCAATATACCAAATTTGTTATATTTTAACATTAAAATCACTCACTCGGATGCTCGACTCTCTCTCTATTTGTACTTGCACTGCCTGTGATTAGTCCCATCTCCTGTTCTCATCGAATAGAGACCCTAATCATCCCTTAGTTTAATTTAAGGTTCAAAGACTTGACTATAGACTACTGTGCGGGACGAAAAGTTAGACAGAAGGACTTCTTCTATTTATTGTAAATGCGCACATTGGCGTTCAAACACACCCATCAGCACCCATCCGCATCCATCAGATCTATTCTCATTAGCTCTACAACTTTCCCACTCGACCAACTGCGTACCACCAAACCATTTCCGCAGCAGTGATTTACATTGTACATTGGATTTTAGGTATTATAACTCCATGGATTCGTGAATTACCAAAAAGCTAAACAAGAGCACATTTAACTTTTTAAAGTTAATTATTAGAGTAAGCCTCAATGGGAAGGCTGTGGAGCAGGTTTCGAATGTTTGCAACTAATAAACTCCTTAGGCAAACCGTACTATTATGACCCCGTACCCAAAATGATTTGGAAGAAACAGTTCAAAAGTCTCAAATTTTTAATAACACAAACGAGAGTGAGAGAAAATGAACAGACCATCAAACATAAATTTCTTCCAATTTTAATATATTCCATTTATTAGCGGCCATCGAATTTGCATTAGGTCCTCTCATAAATTCAATCTACCGCTTTCTCAATACTAGCCTTTTATTTCACGTTGAGCGTCTGCCGAAGCTGATTTGACCTAAACCTGCAGCTGGATGTAAGGTTGCAGCTATTGCAGGTGTCATCAACAGAAGATTATAAAGCCGCTGAGATTTTGACCAAGTTTATTTCCTTAACATACAATAAACAAGCAGAGTCAAGAACTACGAGGGATTAATTTCAAGATCAGCGGTCTGTAATTTTCATTCAATGACACGAAATCAACTCGGTGTCGTATTGTTGGACGTAAGTATTAAGCATTCCCGCACACTTGTTTTCTCAGCTGCAACCAAAACATCTATTATTTCAAGTTTAAACCATTCTATAAAAATGAGTTTGGTGACAATGACGTTCCTCTTAACTGAATTTTAAGAAGAACCGTATTTACAAATGCAGATCTCTTTTCTACTGTTCAGTGTGGTTCCAAAACTTGAAAAATCTTATGCTTGAATTGTTTCCTGTATTGATTTATCTCTTTAGTATATTTCATGAATTTGAATGCAAAACTTTTCATAATTTTAAAAACATAAAAATAATATTCTAACTTGTATACTGTCTCTGATTAATTAATTTTAAAAAAGTACGAGACAACACTAGTTAAACTGATGGGATGTGTAGATTTCTTCAAATACACAAATCGACCCAAGTTAGGGACATGCGTACATGATACACAGTGCTCATCCTTTAACATATCGGAACATATTTTATAACAGAAAGGCTAGCATTCAAATATGCATTGATTATGGCAATTTTCATAAAAGGAGTGCTAAACCAATACAGAATAGCATTGTAACTGGTAAAAATTAAGAAAGCGTTGTAAGGCAATATGATACGACGTTTAAGGTATCAGGGTTCAGGGTAGTACAAATTAAGGATAGTAGCAGTTTGCAGCGTGTCACAAAGTACAATAACATCTTTAGTTATGTAGATTCAGAAGAATTTGGGAATACGGTTTAAAAAAGTCACATTGATGTTACATTCATTATGCCACTTGCAAATGTTTAAAATCTTCATTAATTTCTCTTCAAACTTACTAATTCATGATGTGCTCAGTATAGATTTATGAGAGACAGTGGTTGTCTTACGTCAAGTTACGTAGTGCAGAGAAACTGACCTTGAAATCGCGTAGAACCAAATGGAATATTCAAGCACTGAGCATTGGAAACTGGTGTTGCTATTAAAGAAATAAGAAATGTTATTATTCGTTTACTGTTGATAAAGCAACATCCCTTGATCTCATGCCTCCTGGGTTTGCATTCTTTCAGTAGTCTTTATTTACCTGAAAGTTTTTCATTATCTATTTTTTTCATGCTTTGAGTCACGTTTCAGTGAATTAAGAGGAACGGGGTATTTCTCATAGGGATTGGAACAGACCATTAAATGTAAAAACGGAGGATAACATTAGTATTATTTAATAAAAGGTAGTCACCATGACACATAGTATGGTCACATGATGAGACTACCAGACAAAACACCAGCCAAAAGAGCCCTGAGAGAATACCAGATACATGTCAGAAAGCCCAGGGGGAAGTCTAAACAACATGGCTTGAAACTGTAGAGAAAGATACGAATAAAATTAAGGTGGTGGTAATTCGTGGTGGTAGGCTACAGCAAATAGGCACAGAGCAAGCTGCACAAAATAAGATGATGTGGCAAAACCTGACTCGGCACGCTATGTCTTCCTAGGAGACGAAAAGGCGTATTAGAGAGAGAGCGTCACCATGACCTAAAAGTTTATTTCGTTTGATTCATAATTCTAAAGGGTATGCTTATGCGAACCCGAAACCAAAACATGCAATAGTCCTTGCAGCAAGTAATCTGAGAATTTAATAATTTCAGTTTGAAGCTCTTGATAAGTAGAAAAGGCCACTTACGAAAAGGAGCAAGCTTTGATGTCTGATTACAAGCACGATTCTAAGTAAAAGAAGAAATGCTCCTTCCAAAACAGGTATTGTTCACGATTGTGATACATACTAATAGCAAGCAAAGCTGGCTGCTCTACAACATTGACTTGATAGTCCTAGAAAGGTTTCAAACCTGTTTTTACCCCAAAAGAGGCCATTTCCCTTTGTTAATATTGCTTATCTGTACAATACTAGGTTTGTTTATCTGTCAAATATTGTCAGCTTTAAGGACATCTACACCTGCAAGAAGAATAGATATTACTAGCGTGTACTACCCATATTTATGTACGATACGTTTATGCTAACAGTTGTTAATATAAAGCAATGTGTTTATACATGTCTTGCTTCTTCTAACCTTCAACTATACTCTTTAACACAGTCCTGCCGATGTTCTTTCAAGAAGAGCTATTAATACTTGATTACTAAAATGATTGTCCGTTATGGCAACAAGGTAAATCTCCCTCATTCTTTTAATCGGATTTAATAATGAGTGCAAAAACATCTATAAACTGCACGTCTAGTATTTTGAGAACCAATATTAAGCAGTAATTTTCTTGAAGAAAAGTACTGTGAACTGAATAACCCGTGGAACACCTGGTGTATGAAACATCATTCAATACTTCTGAACGTTTGGGATGAACTGAATCAAAGTATAGATGATGTGTGAGAGTTGTAACAGCGACAACATATGCCGACGACCAGACGCTGGGGAGAGATTTAAGAGAACAATATACTTAATCGATTACATGAATCTAAGAAGATTGTACTGATGTTTTATTCATATGAATCACCATGGCTAACGTAAGCAGATCACGAGTTCATGGGATTACAAAACAGTTGCCTTTAAACGAAAATAGAATAACAAGGGTAAAAACGCTGCAGAACCATCATCTTTTTTAGACAAGCAAGTATATAATGCCGTTGTACGCAGCCAATTTGCAGATTATAATTTAACTGAGGGACAGCTAGATGAATAGTTCTTAAAGTACATTCTTCAAAGTATTGGAATCATTGTTATGTGCTGATAAATCAGGTAAAATGCTTTTCCCTCAGTGCGAAACAAATTTATGAAAAATAAGCTTCAAAAATTATGTTAAAAGGAACTGAAGAAGCTTGTCACGAAAAAATTCTTTGCTATTAGTTTACAATTCAATTAGTTAAACATTTAAAATACAAAGAATAACAACTATATGATAGGACAAAACCATAAAGTAAGAGAACTCAAAGGCTCTTTTATGGGGAATGATGTTAGCTGTCTACGAAAGCGGGTTAAGAGCAATGGAAGTTTTTTAAACGTAGGAGTGTATTTTTCTATGGTCTCTATTACTTGATAATACTGACTAGGTGGATCTAATTTGATTTAGAAGAACTCTATTTTAAAAGAGCACCCTTAGATATTTCTAGTCTCATAATAATACGCTGCATAGCATTAAACCTTGGTTTACACTCATTATCATTTTTGGATAGGATACAAACATAAGATACAAACATAGGATATAAGGGAAGTGAAAAAAGTTTGAACAATGTGCATACACATTTTTTTATGTAAGCAACTCGATTTTCAGGGTCAGGGCTAAAGTTGATAAGGGTATAACACACTTTTACGGCTAAAGTTGCTTAACAGGTTGCTTGGGCTATTTTTTCTCTGTGATACCGAATCATGAAATCACTGAAAGATTTCACACATATCCGCACATTGCCAAAACTAAAGTAATAAGGCACCCTAAGGTATTTGTTTCAAATCAGAAAAAAGTTCTTCTGTCTTTACTTTTAAGAAAATTTGTAATTTTGTGACAAAAATTTTGTGTAATTGCTTATATTTAAAAAAATATGTGTAATTAATCAATGCTGTACGCAAGAAAACTTTTACTTGATCTATACTGCATAAAAAATCCTCAGCATTTTTGTATACTGCATAATAAATCCTCAACATTTTTGTACTTAAAACAGATCTAAACCCTTGCCAATTAAGCTCCATCTGTTAAAGTACAGATTTAATTTTCTATGTAAGTACCTCATGAAATTTATTCGATTAACAGTCAGGGGCTAAATGACTGCAATATTATCTGCCAATAGTGTTGTAAATCAAACTTGCATTAGAAGATTATTAATGAATAGCAGATTAATAATGATGTACAGAATAAAACTAATCCCTGAATCCAGTTACCTTGTAGACGGTGGCAAAATTGTAGTACAGTAAGTAGTACAAGCCCCCTATAAGCGATGCTTGTAAAAAACTGATACAAGGCCAATACTTGAAGGTTTAAGAGTCGACAATTGTTGTGTGGTTTCATGAAAAAAGGCAAATAAGAAAATTTATCGCGCGGCAGAGTCACCATCAGTTGTTAAGGCGTTCAACTCGTCATCAAATGGTTATGGGCTCGAATCCCGATAGGGTCGTTTGACTCATGATCAGTTACACTATAAAGGTTTTCTAGGCCGTGTTTTGGTCTTCTTGTTTCCTATAAATTCACTATAATAGCTTTCTCATTTCACTCCATACGATTGCTATGATCAGCGTATGGCGAAAACGTTTAGCAGAATGAATCCGTTACTCATCGCAATATTCAAAATTTTTACCACTAACCAACTCTTCAAATATCTAAAACACTAGTAGGCCGCGGTTACACTTTTCAGCTCATACGTTTTTAAAGCCTGGTCGGATTGACATGAAATTTTATGACTTTTCCTAAAATTTACTGAGAAGTCTCTTGATGAATAAATTTGTGTAATTTTTTTTAAATTTTGTGATATTGGTGTTTTCTTGTCATGAGGTCTCGGGTTCGAATCCGGTCAGCGCCGTTAAATTGCAAGCTATTGTGGTAATGCTCCACTCTTTGAGAAAAATAAATAATTGCAATGTATCTGCTGAGAATATATATATATATATATATATATATATACATATATAT
Source organism: Alatinidae sp. Z8VKAUB7J3 (assembly GCA_010016025.2). Lineage (NCBI taxonomy): Eukaryota > Metazoa > Cnidaria > Cubozoa > Carybdeida > Alatinidae > Alatinidae sp. Z8VKAUB7J3. Next base: position 147,065,325 of record JAAAKM020006971.1, on the reverse strand, counting down.
AGGTACGTATGTATATGAACAGGAAAAAAATCAAAGTAGAAACGAAAACTAAAGTAAAGCAAAACAAGAAAAGAGAGAAAAATACAACCCAAAACCCCAACAACAACAAAAACATACAAACAAAAAATAATGTTAATGGTACCAAATCTATAAATAGTGATAGAGAAAAAGGGCAAGGAGCAGGCACAAAATCTAGGGAACTTCTAGGTGTACATTGTATTTATAAATTGAACAGTACCTATTGTGTACGGTAATTTTGCTCAACTTGTGCATGGACAGGACTAGAAGAGCGTAGTTAGCCTATCTGGACACAAAGCGACTATTACGTTTGCTAAATATTTTATCAGCTTTTCTGCGACATTTTGAGGTTGGAAGATCATTCTCTCATAAATTAAGTTTAATCAGCAAAGGGTTTGAAAAAGGTTCTACGTGTTAAAGAAAATTGAACTTAATGTCATTAAATTTTCCCCAATAATGTACCTTTTTCAATGACAAAAAAATGATTAACATTTATTCAAATAGAATCGAAGAATTTTTTTGGGCATTATGAATTCAAGATAAAGTCTCTTTCTAAACTGTTTTTCTTGGCGTTAAAATGCTTAAGTATAACAGATACTGTTGAGTACGAACTTTGCATGCGATTCAATATAACAACAGCATTGAAAAGTCTAGGTTTACTCCTAGTATTCATGATATCTTATAAGTGATGCCCAAAACTTTGAATCTTTCAAGCCCTGTCCCTGAGAACGAACACGACAAATTTATTGGTTAATTTGCTTAGGGACAACATCACATTATTGCTTAGGGACAACAAGATGTATGGTAGGATTTAAGTATTGCGAAAGCCTTTTTAACTAACACGTCATTTTGAAAAACAATTTCTTAGGAAATATAGCCTTTAAATCCCTTGCATTACCTATAAATATTTTCATCGATAAGAGAGGATTGAAATGTTAGTTTTGAAAAGAAGACTCGAGAAACAGAATATTTGTCACCTCCAATAATACTTTCCTACTTCAATGGGCTTTGGATAGATGACGGACCGGAGGGCATTCCTTCCATGGTCAAGTCACATGGCGCAGAGAGGCTGGTCTTCCGTTGAGCTGGATGTCGATGTCCACCGGTGGATGATTGGGAGCTAATGAGGCGACTAGAGAAATAGAGTATGTTAACATTGGAGGTCACCTAGCTCAGTTGATAGAGCGCACACCGCGAAAGCGTGATCACGGATTCGATTCCCGTGTGGTGATACATTTTCTATATCTCTAGTATTCTTTTCAAAATGAATATTTTTGTTGAACTAAAATACTTCAATTAGCTACTGCTTGTTAGGCAAGATGTAGTAAAGCATGTGCAATATTAGGAAACCCTAGTACCCGTATCGGTGAAGAAGAGCATCTCTACAATTAAGCTAAGAAGAACGAAACGGAGATAGCAAGTGGAACCTATTTCGACATCACGACAGGAAAAAAGTTATCTAGGCAAATAATTACTCTTGGGTATACAGAGGATGAAATCGAAAATGTTAATGTTTTACCTTTATGTGTATTAGTTCGAGTAAACCTTAGGTGAGTCTAAGTTCCCAACTCTGAAAAATTGTGAAAAGCAAAGAATGCTAAAGACCATCATAATTTTTCAAAACTGTTTCAACACATATTGGGGCACTTCGGAATTTACAACTTTAATTTTTATCGTGCAGCACCTGCAGTAGAAAATCTCACTCTGAAAAGCTCCTTCTGAAAATGTCCAGCTAGCCTACTGAATCGATACACGACGATGTGACAATGCCATCTGTTGTATTTCTGATTGCGTCGATTGTTTTGCTGGTACTGTTCCCACAACTTTGGATATATGAATTATTCTTGAATATTCATACTCATGTAAGGTTAACCAGGGGAACAGGTGTTCATTTTACCTTGAAGATCTTAGGTTTAATCGAAAGATCGCTTACATACAAAGTTTCTTAACTCATAGACTAAAATCTTAAGAACTCGGTCGCCATATGCAAAGTTTTCATATTCAGTGCATCCCTTCTAAAGGAACAAGTTCTGGCATTGTTTCCCTGTTATCTACAACCTTTTTACTCATACGAGCTTTTCATTTTAATTTGTAAAACTTAGTTTAAATGCAATTGTGGTTAAATTGGAAGAGAAATGTTTAGACTAAATATAAAACGATTCCTACAATAGCACAGAAAATATCAATTAATGAGCTAGCTTTAAAAATCTAACAAAGAGTATCAATCTCTTCTTAATATTCAGCGAAAGCTAACCACTGTGAACGTTTTTTTGAACTAAATCCTCCTCTCATCTTTCATTTATTCATCAACAAAGACTCAGTAATGAGTTGTCACGCAAAGGGTTTGTTAACAACTTTGAAAAGTAATTGATAATACATGAAGAGATTTTAGGGAGCTTAACGTAGCAACGGAAAGATAAGATACTTAAAATATAGAAAGAAATAGGACTTGATTATTTCATATCCATTTATTGAACTAGTACTTTTATATTACTGATAACTTCACTTAAATGTTTGAGAAAAGCAATAATTTCTTTCCCATGTAAATGATGGTGCAGTGCGTCAATCGCATTGCAAAGAAATGTTTCATATTGAGCAACTTCAAATGTTGTATAAAGTTGCCCTGGAATAAAGTGGATTTTTGAAGCAATAACATTGCCGTGACTGTCATGACTTAAACTTCTGCATATGAGCCACATCGGTGAATGACAGCGTTTTCAACAAATCAATGCGCACTGATTTATGGGAAACTTCATCAGCTTCTATATCACAATCGCCAAATTTGACTGTTTACATTAAGTAGGATTTGGTAGAAGTCTGACATGAAGCTTCACTTTGATTTACTCTTTGTGTACGAAGGATCGAAAGTAGGCCAAACGAATAATTTTGCTTGTAACACTCTGGAAAACACGAAAAAGAGGCTGCCTCATTCTCAAGTTTTATCTTTAAATTATCACCTTACCTATTAAGAAATTAATAGAGATTTTTGTAAATACTGCCCTGATACAATAAAATGAATGCGGTGATTGATTCCCAGGGATTGGTGCTCCTACAAAGGCATCTTCCTTATTTCCTCCAAATGTCATCGAGTTTCGAGTTTTCTATCTGCCTTTGAACCTGCGTTATCAACCTATCATATGTGACAATCTAGAATGATTTGTCATTGTCAACTGTTGAGTTACATGTTTCTGAAAGTCCTTAATATCTTAGGGCATCTAAACATTGTTTCTTTGGAAAATGAAAATCAAATCTATGTCTGATACGCACAAGTAATTATGATTCTGTAATAAATGAGCTTCGTCAACAGACAATTTACAGACCAAGAGTGGTCATATATTGCCCAATCAACAGCCTTGTCCATTAGTAAGATATTACTTATTGTAGGTTTTACAGACGCAAACCATATTTTGACATTGTTAACTGTTGCGTTACATGTTTCTGAAGATCCCTAATATCTTACAGCATCTAAAAGTTGTTTCTTTTGACCAATGAAAATCAAATCTATGTCTGATACGCACAAGTAATAATATTATAATTCTGTCATAAATGAGCTTCGTCAACAGCCAATTTATTGACCAAGTATGGTCATATATTGACCAATCAACAACCTTGCCCATTAGTAAGATATTACTTATTGTAGGTTTCAAGACGCAAACCATATTTTGTCATTGGCAACTGTTGCGCTACATGTTTCTAAAGGTCCTTAATGTTTCACGACATCTAACAATTTGATTTATTTCTTTCAGGAACAAGTAAAATTATGTGGTTAAAAATGCTTTAAAAGGAACTGACCGCATCGATTTCAGATGGTCATATTTTCTCTTTGATCTAACGAAACGGCTATTGCCTTCAAAAGTACCCAAGTAGGAACTCTCAAGACTACTCGAGACCAGATCCCTGCAAGCAATTTTAAAAAATCCCTCGTAATCTATACACGCTCTACGCAACAATTAATGCAAACTTCGTTTATATAGCGCCTGCCTTGTGCTAAGAGCTTTTAAAGGCGCTTTACAACTGATATCTATCCCTCAGTTAAACCCTGCTGTTATGAACGTCTTTTGATCAACTCCCCGCGGACTGTAGGTACATAACCGCCGCACAAGATGGTTTTTTGAAGTCCTTTTTGCTATCATAGCCACGTTCCAATTTTACAGCTTCATACGTTAAAAAATATTACAGAGCGTCAAGTGCTACAAACTCTTGATCTCATAAGCCTTGGATTATGAGATAGTTGCTGAACCACTAGACCAAACTGACCCTCAATACATAAACACGTTTCAGGGCACCGCTCTTATTATGCAGAGTGATTTCCAGCATGCTCCGCACGATATGACGGGTAAAAATTTGCGGCAGAAACCTAAACTACCTGTGAGCGCAAAAGTGTTTATAGACTTACTAAGTTCTCATGAAAAGATACCAGTTGAAAAACTAAAGTTTGTCATTCTTGCAGTGGCGTACCTTGGGGGTGCATTGTACCATTCTACCTTTAAAACCTTAACTTACAAAGCAACATTTACACATGTGAGCCAAGAAAAATTGTGACATCAATAGCTCTTTTATTGTTTAGTCATGCAGTAAGAAAGAGTATATACAAGCAGGCGGCTATTAATTTTCATGCAAATGTAGAAATTGGAGCCGATAAGGGACGTTCCGGAGGTGACATCCCCATCCCATCCTCTTTTTGTGAAAGTCCCTCTTATGACACTGACTGCTGTGGTATAACAACTTACTTTTATAAAGCAACTCTCTCAGTTGACTTCTAATACGACCTCTACCTTACAAATAAACCAAGAAAAACGCGTTTACAACACGGTAAAATGCAGTACAATTTGACGTTAACAAAGGAAAGACTTGCGCAATTTGACGATGTTTATACGAAGCCAGCAAACATGAGTCAAATATCAAGAGATCAAACAAGTCAATACAAGTTTAAGGTTATAAGTTGATAAGTCTAATTAAATTGTATACTGTTGGATTTTAAAAGACGTAGGCGTTCTTTTTCGTTCTGTAGTATCTTTCGATACTGCAAAAGTCAATTGCATAAGAGGTTCATTTGGATCAATTGTAAACGAGGATTAATGGAATTAGATTCCTTGATATTGTAAGCCGTGTTGAAACCCGTCTTGGTGCAATAACTTGGACAAACATTCCACCAGACAACTTGGAAATTGGTATTGACTATTGAATATCTTGCTAAAAGCACCAATTACTGGCCATTAATAGTCTCATTTGGGTAATTTCCTCTTTCCTACACTCTTCATGGGATTCCTTCTTGAGACAATGGGTAGGGTACAAAAAGTCACGAAATAGTGTTAGGCCAATGACCGAGCAGGAAACCTGTATTGCCAAACTGACGACAACACAAATCAGAGGTGGCGACACAGGAGGCTGGTAGGCATAACCCTTTTACGTTTTGGGCAGCAACTTTTTGCTCAGAAAAAGAGAATAAAGAAAAAACATAAAAGGGAAGAAAGGGGGCAAAGAGAGTCCTGTGTCACCTCTTAGGTCACCAAAAGATGCAAAATCTTTTCTTTGAATGTAATAAAAAAGAAGTACTTGGTGAGCTCTTAGTTAACCTTCCCCCACCAGCTACCATTTTTTATAGCCGTTGGTTGTAATTTGACCACTGTGTGTCGCAAGTCAGCCAAAGGCTACGTAGTAACGTAGCGACAAAGTGTCCATAAAAGGGTAGACTGTCGAAGTACTTACTTAGCTTTGTCCCATCTCAAAATAAATTGAAAATAATGTGGGAGCAAGAATGTCACCCTGTTTCAGACCATGGTCTATCGATATCTCTTTCAAAAGTTCCCTCCCGTTTCTCGCCTTTTGGATTCTGACAGGCAATGTTTAGTGCACCTTTTCTAGCATTTTCCCAATTACTCTGGGTGAGTAGTGCTATCTTAAAGAAGGCTACTGAGATATAGGAGTTCCCATCGAAATCAATCTCCGTCATCTAATTTTGCAAATAGCGATGTTAAGATAGAACTTCTGCCAACTTTGTGCAGATTCATGACTATAGGATACCCTTTAAGTCTGCCCACGATGCCAATCCTCCATCGCCAAAGGAATTTTTAAAACAGCAATGATGAGATGACAAGACATCTGTACATCAGTGGATTTAGGCGATGTACGCTTGTACAACACAAACACCATCATCTGAATCTTAGTGACCAAGATCCAGTGACAATCTGGCGTGAGACGACCGGTGGCAACCTCGACTGCAGGTTTTTCTGAGTTTCCTTTTCACAAAAGGAAGCAGTGACATGTCGAAAGTTCCTTTCAGTCACAGACGTCACGCTACTATAAGCCGCCAGATTCTTGACAGACGCATTATGAGATTTATATGAACTTGGTTTTTATATCTGAGAGTACCTTCTCCTATGTGAAATGTCAACCAAGGCTACAAGCTTCACCCACTAGGAGCAGACTGGTTTTAAGGCGCCAGTCACTAGCCTTTTGCCTCTTCTCCTATTAGTTTTAAACATGCCCGCCGCGAGAAGGCCAGGAGTTGGACTTGGTTGTCAGAGGCCCTATGAGACGCTGCCAGAAGGAGCATTTTATAGACCAAAGAATGCTCACTGAGGTCACGCCGGCATTGACAACCTTGGAAACATACATACATACATATATACAAACAGACACATTGAAGCTGTGATTCGGTAACTACAGATTTACCTATTGGCTACTTAGTCACAATAATGCCTCCAGTTTAAATTATATCATACCTTCCATACCAAATGAGGAGTGCCGTATGGGCAAGATTGATCTATTAAGCGCATTTGTTCAAAGGACGAGACCTTTAATAAGCGTTTTCTGGAACTAAGGACCCTTCTGAGGCATTATAGAGACTAGACAAATCTGAATGTCTCTAAAGCCAAATGAATATCAATAGCTGGAATGGATGCTGAAATCTCAGTAGAGCACCAACTTGTCAACAAGGCTGAGGAGTTCAAGCATCTAGGCTCGATAAAGGCCAGTGTCCCATGCCTCGGGATACCCCGCAATACATGAAGTCCATAAAACAATCCCTTCTTGAATAAAGAGAACGTACATATATTAAGTCGAAATTACCAATTTAAAGTAAATTACAATCTGAAAATCAATCTGGTCCTATGAATAGTGTTCAATATATTTCAATTATGTCTTTCGGTTCAGTAACTTGATTACCCTCGTCTTCGAATCACTGCTGGGAATATAGTGCCGGCGTTCTCTGGCTATGGTGTTTTTTCCCTGAGCTCGAACTGGTTAATCCTAGCGATGTCTTTTTTTGTTCGATGTCTTCTTTATTTGTGTTGGAACGTGCTCAGTTATCAAATCTACTTTCTTTCGACTCCTGAGGTGTTCTCTCTTTACGTTTTACGCTCCCCGTTTATAAATCCTGATCTTTCATATTTTTACCTCATGTTGTAATCTATTATTGCCATGATCAGCACTTTCGCTGGTTTTGCGCCACTCATAGCTGGGACCAAGCTTCTCTGTACCTCGTGACAACCAGGAACGGGGATCGTTAAAATAACGGCCGAGTGAGGATTTCGTTAGCAAAAAAATGAACCCTTGAACTAGGACAGGAGAATCCGTAGAGTTATGAGGATAGAGAGGGGCCATGTTCTCATCTAAGCTTCGCAGTGGACCTTGAAAGGTGCTGATGCTAAGAGAGTACAGTCACAAGAGCTATGGGTGCACATGACTCTTCGGTATCAGTTGGATGGCCAAGCGCACCTACGCAAATGTACCTGAAGAAATTGGCAGCAAGCCAGATGTGATCCAGATGATGAAGAGGACGCTCTATGCAAAGGGTTTTGGACAACGTGAGAGACTCCATAAATACAAGTGTTTGCAGAATAGTCCAAGCAACAGAAGATTGTGACAACTGGAGGAGGATGATTTGTGCTGCTATGTTCAGAGAGGACAGCAAATTTCGTTAGCAAAGATGCTGGAACTGAACTGTCTGGACCTTGAGGAATGATTGTTGGCAATGAATTATATCTTTGATTGACAAACAGATAAGAGTGCCAATCTAATATTTATGTAGACTCTTTTGCAGCTTAAGACTTCTGAAGACATATTATTCTTATCCTAGAATCTAGCGCTTAGTACCAAAGTTCACAAGATGATTTCGAAAAAATTACAGCACCTTATCTATCGACGAGGACCATAAAAGCTCAGGCATGAGCGGGCCATAAGCTTTGTGAACTGTAAGAAGACGAAAACTTGTCAAGTTTGTAAGGCAGTAAATAATACCAGGCAGTTTCCTTCCTCTAAGAGTAGTTGGTCTTATATTTTACCCTCTGGCCCGTTAGATTGTAACTGAAAGGCCGTAGTTTATAAAAATTACGAAAAGTGTAGATTACAATATGTTAGTAGCACTGTTCTGTCCTTAGAATTAGGTGTAATAATTAGGTGTAATAGAGTAATTGGTACCAAAGAGTCTGCTACCTTGGGTATATAACCACAATCTAGCCTGTTTTCTGACTTTCTGCAAAACGATCATCATTGGATGAAGGATTGACGGTTTACTTTGATAGATCAGCTAACCGACAAAATTAGTTTAATGCGCAGGGAATCCTTTTGGCAACGCAAGTTATTAATTTTTCCTTCTAGTTGATCTTTGTGGACGCGAAGTTCCGCCATCATAAGTATTTTGGTTGTTTTGAAAAGAACACTAGGGAAATAGAAAATATGTCACCACCAGGGATCGAACCCGTGGCCCACGCTTTCGCGGCGTACGCTCTACCAACTGCACTAGTCACCAAATTAGCTCCCAATCATCTACCGTTGGACATCAACATCCAATTCAACGCAATTGGAGACCAGTCTCTCTGTGCCATGTGACTTGACCAAGGAAGAACTGCCCTCTGGCCCGTCATCAATCCAAAGCCCATTAAAGTTAGAAAGTATGATCGAGAAGAGAGGATTTGAAATATTAGTTTCGAAAAGAACAATAGAGAAATAGAAAATATGTCACCACCGGGGATCGAACCCGTGACTCACAGTTTTGCGACGTCCGCTCTACCAACCGAGCTACCAACTGAGCTAGTTCTTTTCAAAACTAACATTTCAAATCCTCTCTTCTCGATGATTATTTGGTTGTCTGTAGTTTATGTGTTAACACCATTTCGAGTTTTGTGTGCCACGAACGGAGGGTGTTCACACCTCAGTATGAATACGAGGTAGTGCTGGATGGATCGCACAAAAACTGTACTGGCTATTGTAAGGAACGTAAGGTCACTAGGAATATAGGAATATAATGTAGAATTTCCAACCTGTCACTAAGAATGCCTAAAACTCCATTTAACCGTTATGTAATCCGCATAACTTGCTAAAGGCCTGCGCGCTTTTCCCATTGTAACATTATTCAAAGTTATTGTTTCAATAAACTTAAATTGAATATAAAAATGTAAGAGCTCTTCTGGATGTTGTGTCGCCAGAAGAACAGAATCAATTGGTCCAAAGTTTGCGGAAGCCTGAACCACCAAGGTTGCTATTGTCTTTTATTTGTTTCAACCATAGGATTTTCCTATGTTGTTGTTTTAGTATATATGTAGTGTATAAAGCATAAAGATAGACATCTTTACCAAATTTTATTATATATAGATACATACGTAATTAGGTATATAGTTTTTAATACACTATATGTATGCAGTATAGTGCATTATATGTATGTCAAAATCCCAAAGTGACTGTTGCACAAACGAGCTTTCTAAATACAATTCCTTCTTCTGGGAAAATGTATGCAGTCTTTATGTAAAGAAAAGCTGAAATAGCTAAACTAAAGTAAGATACAACCAGGAAGATGGCATTGGCTACTGTGGAATAGGAGTGTGGGCAAAGACATCGCTTTGTGTGCAGCGCAAGGAGTGGTGGCTACAGAATATTTCTTTCAGGGGCTAAGGAGGGTCTTAGAAGTTATCCGGGGGAGGTTATCTCAAAACGCCAGTGTAAGAAGTCAATCAATCTTTACTCTCACATTCCACATGCATTTCTTTATGGTACCTTTTATAAATTGTATTGCAAAATATTAAATGTATTGTGTATTGAAACTGTGTGCATTAAAGTAAACACAAGCATAATAAACATGGACTAAACGTAAACATGACAAAATATACTTTAAGAGAATAGGCTTTCACGTTGTTTGCGATTTTTGACCATTTTTAAAAAGTTTCTGCCTCAAAACGTTGTGAGCAAATTTTTTCGAAAGTATTATCTCCCGACGTTACACCTTATCTCGAGACAGTCGTTTCCTTCCATAATTTTCATATTTCTTTTATGTCGATGATAAAGTGCTGTGTAAGGACCAAAGTTGCTAACGCGGTAAGAGATTCAAGGGGATATCGAGTGGAAGGAGTGACTCTGGGTAAGAAACGCGAAGGAAAGGTAATAGCTCGACAAAAACAAGCAAAACTAATTGAAATTGAATAGTTGTATTCATCTATTGCTGAAGGTTATTCCCTCAAAGCGCATATAATTTTGTCAACCGGCAAAGGGTTTTCTATGGTGGAATTTGGTAATTGATATTATCACTCATAAATCTTTATAAAATTGTACCCTTGTTTACCTCTTGCGAAGTTTTTGGGCCAAGAACATGCTTTAAATAAGCACTTGTTATTGGAGTCTGCTGCATATGTATCTACATTGATATCCTTGTTTTCAAAAGATTTGTCTTCTTAACCCTATCTTTCATGGGGGGGGGGGAGGGGGGAGCTAGTAGGCCCGCGGCTACACATTTCAGCTCATAACTTTTTTAAGCCTGGCCGGATTGACATGAAATTTTGTGACTTTTCCTAAAATTTACTGATAATTCTTATGATGAATAAATGTTTTTGAAATGTTTTCAAAATTTTGCGATATTAGCGTTTTGTTGACCTATAGCAGAGTTTTTTACCGTTCCGTTTTGTTACTTTTCTTTGAAAAACATGATTATTATATCTTTAAACTTAGGTTTTCTTTCCTGATTTTGTACCGACGATTTCGTATTCTCAAATTTGATAAGTGACAAATGCATAATTTGTTGAAATTTTGCAAAAATGAGAAAATATGTTGTGCAAGAAGGTGAAGTTTGCTACAGAACCTTATATAAAAATATATGCAAATTAATTATAAGAAAATCACATCTTTAGATGAATTTTGTATCCACAGTGAAATAAGAGTTATATTTTTGATAGTTGGAGGATATTTTTTAGTCATAATGCTCAAAATAAATAAAAACGGTTGGATTATAAGAAAGAAACCATTTCGCTAGTTTCAAAACTCATACATTTTGGAAAATAATTTTCTCAAAATCTAAAAGATCTTGCCTAAATACAACGTATACATACATAAATACCCTAGAGATACTAAAAGCCCTTAAAAAATCAAAATGTGATTTTAAAAATATGTTTTAAGGCCTTTGTACAAAATTTGTGACATGTTTGAATATTGCGCAACATTTCGTAGCCATAGATGACGTCATTCACACCAATTTTTTTCAATTTATTGGAAAAAGAGCTAAACTATAAACGTGCCAAACATCTTTGTAATAGCATTAGCCGATATCAAGTTATAGTGTGTCAAAGTGCCGCGAACCTACTAGCCTCCCGAACGCGCCCACCGCAAGCGCAGCCAGAGCCGGACGCCGCAGTAGTGAAGGAATGAAAAATACATCACCAAAAAGCTAATCCAACATTCCAGTTGTGAAGTCAGGTCACAAGTTATTATCGTATACGTACAGTTAGAGAAAGGCTATCAAGAGTGAGTAGGGGGTTTATTTGAGCCATTTGGTAGTTTACGTTTAGAAATGATACAGTAACATCGATTCCTTTCACTGGTCGCAAAATAACCTATATCGAACATCTCAAGATAAAATATAATTTCCGTTGCAGCCTTGGAAGCCCGCGCCCTCATTGTCTTGCTCCGTTTTAGCGTGACTGATCGACCGTTTATTTCTTCAGGTCTTAAAATAGTAAGTGAATTTGTGATTGCATATGTCTGGAAATGCCATCATTGTTAGGCAAAATCTACTTATTTCAGACTTCATCGGATATTTAACCGACCGCAAGGAGACAGTTTCGTTGAGTGGGGGAATCAAAGGACCTGACTGCATGTTATTCCTCTTGACATATGTTTTGTGAATATACTGACCCTCAAATCAAATAACTCGCACTTCCAGGTAGCCACTGCATTCAGTCCTGCTATCCAAATAAGACATAAGCAAGCATAAACCAGCGATAAATATGCTTTAGACAAAAGAGTGCAGTGGAAGAGTTTTGGAGAGCAACAAGCTGGGGGTTTGGGAAAGATTATTAGACGCCCGAGTACAAATCGAATGTACTTAGACAATGGAATTAATATGATTGAGGTCTGATCCTGAAGTTATGTCTTTAGTAAGATTTATACTCCATCGCGCTTTACCATACCAAGCTGCAAAAGTGGGAATTGGTAGAAAGGACAAAAACAATATAGGAAGAGTACGTGACTATTATTAGTCTGCATTTTTAAGGGCTTGCGTTAGATAAAACCAACTTATAACAAGTCTGAACTTTAGGATGATTGTTTCCTGTAAAGTCCCTTTAGATATTCATAGCCTGCCTTTTTTGCTGTGAAAACGCCCGGTGCTTGGCTTAGAGGAGAGATATTATTCCTTATGCAGAAACCGTGATGATGTCACAGCACTCCATCTTCTACCAGTGTTGTGATCTCTTCCCAAATACAATGCCGGTGAGCATTTTATTGTCTGCTGGACTGGTCAAAGCTGCCCATCCCTCGGAGATTGAGGTCTCCTGTGAGCCTCCTCTCTCCTAACCATAGTAAAGCAAGACGTTTACGTTAAAAAGACAGAAATTTTGGGGAATTTCCTTTAATTAAATAACCAGCAAGAGTATGCGAGCTTTTTGCGAGAGTGTTTTAGCCTTGGGACTTATATTTTACTGCCTAATCCATAGGGAAGTATGTGGTTGCCACCGCTTCCAAATAAGTTTCAGTCTATCAATTACTCCACCCTGTTCCTTTAGAATATTGGTTTTTCTTCGGTTTAAACAAATTGTAAATAAACATAAAAACATGGTTTTCCTCCTAGTTTGTACAAAAGATACTGTTTCTGATTAGAGATGTAAAATTCTGTATCGTGAAGTCTTTAGGAAGATGCCAAGTTTCGCGCATAAGACGCCATCAGTGATACACTGAAAAATACCAGGAGAGCAGCATAACACCAAATGTTCCAAGACCCATTCTAATCACGGCCGCAGATAACAGCAAAACAACACCATGACATGCGTGATTGTGATTCATAGGATAACCTTACGAGGCATCGATTGGAAAATACTGAATTTAAAAGGGCGTGTGTAACTGTTACAATTAAATGGTTATCAATAGTGGACGTGCCAAGGGTCTCACTGTACAGGGTCACTCATTCGAGACGGACGCCGCCACGATATTACAGCTGTTTGGTCTATTGTCGATAATTGCCTAGTCCTCTCCGAGAGTGGAGATATCAAACAGGGCCCTGTAACAGTTGCTGCTTACAAAGAGGTTCTACGAGGGCCGTCAGAATATTCAAATTTAAGGGCCTGAAATTTGTTATTTACTTTCCTGAATATCCTAAATTTCCAATTCCTAAAAGACAAAAAATGCGAAAAGATTTTTTATGTCAAGTTTTTGAAAAATAGATATTTTGTGACAAATAAATACACAGTCAACCGGGTCAGAAAAATATGTCAAACGGGTCTTTGAACACTGTGAACATGGTCCCCTATAGTTCAAATAATTGAATTAAAATACTAGCGAAAGAAAATAAGGCTGGGATACTTTAATAACTTGATAACAAACTGCCATTCACAGTAAATGATCATGACGGAGAAAATATGTTGTCAGAATATAAGGAATGACGCCATATTCAAGTAGGTGATGCAGTTCAGGCTGAAGAAAGGTATTTCAATTTGCTGGGAAAAGATAGCAACGAAGTGTCTGCTTTCTGCTTCTTTACAATATGACATCCTAGTCCCTTGTCTTTTTGTTTATCTGCACCTGTTTGTATTCTCCATCGCCTTCACATCTCCATAGATTAAAACTGTAATTAGCTTTTTAAGGTACTTATCACTATCTATCTTTGGACCTGTCCCCCTTTATCTTCCTGCACAAAGCAACGTGTCCAAGCTTATCTTTCTTTTCAATTTACAATAAAAACGTGACTGTGGTTGGAAAGAGTTAAACGAGCCTATTTGTAGTAAGACGCTTGCATTTGTGTTATAGTTACAATACGAGATTCTTAATATTCAGTGGACATTTACCGAGATAGCTTGTCGATTATGTACAAATATCTATTGCAAGTCTTTCAGAATAAAAAGCTCGTCAGTTCTGGTTACAAAAAAGGCTGAATGAATATATAGACAGGAATGAATATTTTGCAAGAGTGTCAAGAAACGACAATTCTATCTCCAACCAAAGGTGAAATATTGAACTATGTTAGTTCCAGTTTAATGGGTGACTGCTTGCAATTTGGAACTTTACTTGGTAACTGTTTTATAGATAACTGACCAGAGAAAAAGGAAGAATATGTAATTGAAAGGAAAGGGAGAAATTAGGGATAGCCGATGAACTATTATTCATCTTTCTATGAATTATAAACGAAAATATTGAGAATGATAGCATTTGAGAACAACCCAACGTCGAAGTCGCTACCTTAAGTCGTGTCGCGATGCACGTTCTGTGCTGTTACTAGTCTGAAAACTTTCTTGAACATACTGTTTTGATGAAAAGTACGTTAGCCTCTGAACCATACAGCGTTCCCCTCACTACAAAGTGACTTCCCTGTCATGAGACCATGTATTGTTTCCTCCGTCAGGTCCCTCGCACTTCAGATTGTTCAGGATTTTTTATTATTAGGAAACAGATCTATCGAATTTTAATTATTTCTCTCGTGGTAAAATCTTCTTAAAGAAACTTCAAAGGATGCCGAGTCTAGTACTCTGGTGAATATAAGGTAAATACAAGTTTATAGACAAAGTTGAGGAGTCGAACTTTTTGGTAAGGGAAAGCAATGGAAGATGGTCAGTGCATCGCACAAAAGACCGAACCTACACAAATTTGAGAGTCGGTAAAACTCAGTGCGTCATTTCTTGGGAAATACACTTTTCTTAGAAACAGCCGCAACAATCACACCATTTTAGAAATTACACACGTACACAATAATTTGTCAAATTGCAAGTTAATATTGAATGATTCAAGATGATTTCCTTGTAAAATTTGTATCGTTTTTGTAGCAGCGTCATTCGCTACATGTTCTTTGTAGGGCCGTCATGTGATGCTGGGTTCTAAAAAGGGGCCACCACCATCAAAAGATCGGAAAGCACTATTTTAGAATATTCTAATTTCTTACTTCTATACATATTTTGGAGTAACTATGCTTAATCATCAGTGGTATTATAACTGATCCATGGATCTCTGAATCATGATCTCTAAATCATTGCTTGCATAAGAAGATTTGAATTGTTCAAGTATAGCATTAAAAATAAGTGTATGCTCTCTCAATTTGAAATAAAAAGCCATATGCCAGACATAGTAAATCTGCCTTCCACTCAATAATTATTCCGCAGCTTGGGCCTGCCATACATGTACACAAACATGCACATCTGAATATGCTCCTAACTTAACGTTAATGTGGAGACTCCCGAGCTTTGGCTGCTGTGTAAGCTACTTTGACCAAAGCCTTTTCACATAGACAAGGATAAAGAACTCCCAGTGATTATTAATTTTGATTTGGTCCCGAAGGAGTCATGTAGACAGCAAGTTGGTAGTACATATTACATTTATTCCTGCTTAGCGTATTAGACATATTGGTAGACATTGTTTATTAGTTTTTCAAGCTCGTAATTTAAGGAAGCTTATTGAAACTCCATCCTCTGTCATTAAGAAAACTCTTTTGATTATGCCAAAAGGTAGCCTGCGAGTAAACACAAAAGCAAAGAAGACTGGTCTGTAATAACAAAATTTACACAAACAATAAAACGCAGATAATAAAATACCACATTCGCCAGACACTCGTTAAGAGAATGAGAAACGCAGATAAAAAAAATACCTCGTTCGCCAGACACTCGTTAAGAAAATGATTTTTTTTCAAACGAGTAGAAATATCAGTACCCAAGACATGAACATGGCAAGCTGCTGCTACTCTACTTCCCCGATTGAGGATAATCCCAAAAGCAAACTATAATTGCTTTCAGTTCCTAAACTATTTTCTTCGCCTATCATGTTGTCTGTTTCCGCTAGACTTGACAAGATTTATTGGTTGAAGAAGTTGAACGAGTTTATGAATATGTTAATGCCATACGGAAGAACACAGTTCATCCCACTTGGAAAAGAGCTAGACAAGTACGAGTTAGTCACTCCGATAGACAAAAGCCAATTACGACTGTTGGTAAGTGTCTGAAACTAACTACATGAAACAAGAAATACCACGACAGTATTACTTAAAAACTGCCCTGAAAGTTGCTCCCGAACATTGCAAAAAGGAAGAACTTGTCATTTAAAGAAGGCTATTTTCCAAATGTATGTCAAAAGTAGCTTCTATCACTAGTTCCAAAGAAAGTTCTGGTAGACGTATATCGACATAAACATTTGATAGCTTTAGACCTGTCAGCAAGCAAAAAGGTTGGTACTGCAAAAACATGCACTGGCTTACAACTTACAGTTAGAAAGTTAAAAAGGGAGCTAATCCGTATCCTTAAGCTATAAACCATGGAGTAAATAGGTCTAATTCTTCCATGCTACAAACGGTAGCTTCTTTATCTTCACCCAATCCGTTGCTTCTTTACTACAGCAACCTCACAATAACTAGCGACTTTCAAAACCTACAGGTGCTATTTATGAAACACAGAACATGACAATAACATCTACCAATAAAAATTATACAACGTTATATTTTCTTTACGCACATACACAGTAAATTTGGTCTATAAAGTGTCCAACTCTCCCTCTTCTTCGTTTGAGAATGAAACTGTAACCTCAAGTGAGTGCTCATCGCGAGAGAGCATGTCACGTATCGCAAAGAAGATTCCCCATGAGGGCTACTTTGCGCCAGTTGTGTATAAGTTATCTAAAAAGCCAGTTGCGATGTAATTTTACAAACAGTCAAGTAACAAATTCTACTTTAAAATCAGTTGTCTTATAGCCACTTCGTAGCACTGAACCTTCCCTTCTGAAAGTAGAGAATGGTATGTTACCTAACCTAAGTAACAAACTCACACCACATCGCTATATATCCTAGACCACTACAAATCATTGGAGTGACTTAAGTATACATTGGGAGAATCTGGCGTACACTAGCCCTTATATGTTTTGAGTCTTACTTAAGTGAGAGATAAATCTAGTGTCATGGTACTCTTTCTGGCTGGCTACTTCAACGTGCCATGTGGTATTCCTCAGGGAGCCTACCTCGGCCCTTCTTTGACCTCTGTGTACATCTTGCCTTTAATCGATGTCGGTCAAAAGTGACTACTTGATAGGTATTCCTCAGGGATCCTACCTCGGCCCTTTAATCTACTTGTTCGCAAAAACAATTTCTTTTGCAACTTTAAATGAACGCATTTAAATAACCTTTAACAAACAAGAAGTTCTGGCAATGTGGAGGGACATCTTGTGGCTGGTTACAGTAGATCCTGAACACTATACTGGATAACTGTTCTTTTAAAACATCAGCTTTGAGGAATGGAGCTTGCCTGATTATATCAAACTGTGTTGTGCTTGTCATATGGATTGACCCAGATATGCAGTATGATCTACAAGAAGATACTAATGTCACTCAGTGTAAATCTGTTGCTCATTGTAATCTCAACTTGATGACCCTGATATTGGTTATCCTGTTTCAGTTTCTCAGGTGACTACTTAGCTAAGGTATATAATGACTTGACATCATTCTTTACTTGCCAAGTAAGAAAGGAAACAATTTAAGATTCCCTGCTTAAAACTGCTTGGCCTTGTCAACACACTAAACCTTACATAGTTTATTGTTCTAATATAATTGTTTACAAACAAATAATGTGTTGTGTATTGTAAATCAGCTTGTGTTCAGATAGTATCCACTGTGATATTTGTAAACAAATGAAAATCCTTAAATTGCTTCTTTTTCTGTTGAAACAAAAAGTTTGATTTGCCATAGAAATAAGTAATCTAAAACTAATGTTTGTAGAAGACACCCAGGCTCTTGCTAAAGTTGAAAATAACAATCCAAACCTGACTATGAATTGTGGTATGTATGAACAGTCTTCCTCTGATCTTAATAAAAGAATTGAGACATATATGTATACCTCTTGTATTTTGAAGTATACAAAATTTTACTTGAAACAGGTATGCAGTTAGGTGACCATTATTTATATCTTTTGGGTTTGTAGTGTACTGCAATAGAATCTACAGAAATTGTCATTTTCTGAGATTTTAGTATGATTCCACATGACCAACATTCAGGTAGTTTCAGTTTTTGACAGAAACAATTATCTTTACTGAATGAAGACACACACTTATTTTTTTTAAAGAAACTACCTCAGTGTCCAACCCTCAAAGTTTCTTAAACTATTGACCTTTTGAGCCTTCAAAGTTTCTTAGCAGTTTCTTATTCCCTGGTACCAAATAGAAGGGGGTGGAATATGCAGGGTGGGGGGTAGTCACACTGCTTTTAGTAAATTCACACTTCATTTAGGGTACCCTCTGTGTTTCAGGTTAGCCTATCCTATTCATGAAATAACCCATTATGAAACTATTTAAACCAATATCAGAGATTTTTTAGGTTTTTTAGAGCAGATCTATTCAACCCTCAAGTTTCTTAAATTTTGGGTAGGTTGAGCACTGGTTTCTTATAAACTGGTTTCTTATTAAAAAATTAAGTGTATTTCACTTTTTGGGTCAATATATTGGGACAACTGCATATCTAGGAAAACTATTTAGGTTTATTATAGTGACAATCTAATGGTAACACATTTATTTGTGTAACAAGGTATATATAAATCAGAATTCCTAATTATTTAAGGGCAAAACACAAATCATATACAGCAAAATTGTGGATTTGACACTACTCACAATCTCATGCAATGTCTGATATTGTCTGAGTTCTAGTGTGCCAAAATGTACTCACTATGAAATTTGATTCCTTGAGCTGGACTTGCACAATATCGGATTCCACAAGTTTTGGCACCACATATTAGTAGAACACTTTTAGTACTACAACTACAACTACAACTGCAACTTTTTAAAAGTTTAAGGCAACCTATTTCTTAACTGTGATCAACAGATAAAGAAGAAATTAGTTCACATCTTTTTGCTCATCAAAGAAACAATGAATTCACAATAGCCGTGACATAAAAATTGTTTCAGGAGAGAATGTGGAGGTGTGAAAATATCTTGTTATGAAAGTCAGAATGATTCTGATTTCATAATCAGTAATCCTTCACCAGTTTGTCAAACCAGATTTGCCACCCTACTGAAATAACACATACTCTTCATTTGCTGTAACAAAATTTAGCAATAAATTGGTTGGTGATAAAATGAGATATCCGTGTAAGGTTACAGGTATAGGTACAATGAAAAGTTATTGCTATGTTATGTATATAATTATGTTTGTTTGGATGTGGAGTACTGGCTTATTTAAGGTCCCTTGATTGGAAAGATTTACAGGAGGTTCAAGTAGGGAAGATCAATAAAAGGAATCACAGATAATATGAAACATATGAATGGATTGGTTATTACCAGAGTAACAAATATTAGACATGAAAAAGATGTTACGAATTTTTTTACAGGAGTTGCATGCACCGCAGCTTAGACTGTTAGTGTACAGTGCCATGATATTAATTAATTGAAAGTAGTATGTTTTATATAATCTTTACTTTTTTCCTGATTAATAGATCTATTATGTTTTGGACAAGAATCCTATTACCATTGGCCAAAATTTTAGCCTTTGCCACTTGATTTTTAAACTCTCTGTTGCAGTCTAGTTAAATAGAACAGCTTCTGTGAGATATATCGACAGTACTTCATATGTTTTCCTTTCTAGGACTGGGCCTTTATTGCAAGATACTGTTACAGAAATCAGTTGGGAAGTGTTAACTACTACTTTGAATATCCAAAGGTATGTATGGTCTTTCGTGAGAAAAGCATTTTTTTTGTTGTTTTCATGCATTTTTTTGTAAAAGTGATTAATTGCATAAGCTACATCATGTGGTCCTCAGCATTAGTCAGAATCAAAATATAATTTACTAAGCTGTTATCCTGATCTATCATTATCAGTGCATAAAAGTATAGTAATAAGCACACTTACGCAAAGTAGGAGCGGTCCAGCTTTGCACACACAAGGGCTCACACTGTTACTATACATAAGAGACAATTAAAGTTACATCATTTATATTACTGTTCCTTAACCTAAATGTGGCAGCTTGATATAAAAATTACACACTATTTGATTATAGTGGTTATCATAACAGTATAAAATGTGCTATTGACTACAGGTGAGTTAAAGTGGGTTGAAATCCCTTGTATCATTCAACCATTGAGCTTTGCACAAGTGTATGTTTAGCCACTCATCACTGGAGCTGCTGCCACAAAATTTGTAAGCATGGGACAGGTTTTTATGTATATTAAGATTAGATATACAAAGTTGCTTTAATGACCAAGAGAAGAGAATTTATAGTAGGTGAAGCCACGACAAAGCCACCAATTTTGGAATTGGGGGAGGGGGCAATGGGCCTGCCGTTTTGATTACTTATATAATGTAGTTTTTGTTGATTTGTAGGTTAATATAAACCTGATACTCTCAGGTGTAGTACGGTAGTACAGTTTGTCTTCTTCATGGATGTCATGCACCAGTTTCTTATGCTACTTGTTTTTTTGTATTGCAGTATACTTTTTTTTTGAAATATGTTTTTCTTACAAATACAAGTTGATCTCATGCTAAAAACAGAGCTTTGAGAACCTTTCTGCTCATAACACAATCACATTAGAGATATAACCCTTACTCTGATGTCAGCAGTATGTATACAAGAATGTAATAATTATTCATTGAATAGTCTTTTACAAAATGGTGTACATGTATGGTCTTACCAACAGTAGAGCATACTTGCTCTTTTCATTAGTTCAATGACACGTGTGTAATAAAGATAAGACAGTTCTGATATCATATCTGCGTTTGTTGTCAGAAGAATGACTCCATGCAAAGCAGATTGTCGATATCAATTTCACTGGGTGCCATTGTCATATTTATAACTGCATGGGCAGTCACCAGTAAATTGTTTTGTTTCTGTTTAATTCTGTTCCTGTGCGTTAGGAATGAAACTGTTAAATGTTGTTTTGTTCAAGGTATTCTTTGTTTTATTATTGTATAAAATAGCAATATGAAAGGAAATAGCCCCAACCTAAATAAAGGGTTTACTTATTAAGACAGACTATATGGCAGCAGCCACGTAGCCGGTCAAATTTTGGTGGTGAAAGGTAGGTGGGCACATTTAAAACTTCCCTTCCCTCCTTCCTTCCAAGCCAGCCCATGATGTTTTTATTGGCTGGGGAAATTTTGAATTTTTACAGTGCCTAGAAGGCTCAAAATTGCATTTAAGAAACTCAGACTCCTTGTCTTTCTTATCTCATTGCATAAGTGGTCTGAAATACACAAGTGATCCATCTTTTAAATGCCCTTAAGGATTTTTCTGGGGGGAAAACGGGCAAGTTTTACCTATTGGTCGGGCAAGGCTCCCCCGCGCCCTCCTTGGCTGCGTGCCAGTATGGCAGAGTATTGAAAATCTCTTTCAGCCATTCTCAACGAATATGAAAGTGGAAAAATCTTTGTAATCACCGCTATGTAACAACCGCTGCCTTTAAGTTACATGAAATTTACTATATTTATGTAATGTTTGACCAGGGAAATATATTATGTCAGTAAACAAGGAAGGGCTGCCGTTTTAGTGCCATACGTTTTGACACTGTTTAGGTTTTAAGCGCTAGTCTTCTGCAGCTAAGGGGCCAGAGGTCGATACCCCTAAAATGATAGGTTTGAAGCATAACAGTGTAAATTAGTTAAGAGGTTAATGATTATCTTCAGTTCTTTGGTTTCCTGCGAAATCAACTTCTAGGACGGCAAACTTCGCCGGCCTTCGGCCGAGATATGACAGGGTAGAGAGGAGTAAAGTACCTTTCCCAAGGACACAAGACTGGGATTCTACAGGGATTGGAACCCGTCACCATTTGAACATATGTCCGACGCCCAAACCACTGTGCCACAGTGACTCCAATTTATCATGGTCCATTCAAGGTGTCTTGGAGTTGCTAGACTCTTAATTTTAAAGTATTCAGGCTCTTGGTGAACTTCTCAGTGGGATTTTTGGAGATAATAAAAACACCAGCCAGAAGTGCGATAGCGTTAAGAAAATATTTCGAGATAATTGTCAGGGTTAGGTAATTTTACTTACCCAGCCCAGACTACGGATCCACCTTTCACACACTCCTGGTTTGCTATCGAAATATGCACTATTCGTCATTGATCTCTATTTTGTGTACTAATACGTTAGAATAAATCTGATTTCGGTAGACCTCGCACCCTTTACGTATTCTGCGTCTCCCGCGTATTTACGCGTCACGATTACTCGTCACGCACACGTTGAACTCCATAACTTTACGCCAATGCTGTTTTGATATGATAGACCGGTGGCCTCTCAATGACTGTACTGCGAACATATTTTGCGGCGTAAAGTTAAAAATGAGTACAAAATATATATTAAAAAGAGATAAAATAGGGAGACAATGAATAATAAACTGAAAGGTTCTATGTGGTTATTAATGAAGTATGATATGAAGTATGAAGTATGTAAAGAGATCTTCCAACAAACCCAGAAACAAGAATCACTAATGCACGTGGTCAAAAGTGCACAACTGCAGTCCGTTTTCCGGGCCGTGTAATGGGGACAGAGAAGTTAGAGGAGCTTAAAGTGCACGAGAAATACAAGGAACGAGATCTGGATGAGGATAAAGATTAGCATGTTGGAATATTTAGATATGCCCTTTTAAAAATACATTCTTTCTATTTTATCAATACTATACAATACTTTTCTATACTGTACGATACTATACTGTACTATACTATAGACTAGCTTAAAATAGAAGTAGGTGAAAACTCAATGCTGTTGAGCCGCCAAAGATTGGAACAGGCAGGGCACTTGAAGGACTTCATGTTTCTTCAATCATATACATATAAAGAGGCCCCAGCAAACGATGAAAACTAGGCTCATGGGATAATTCGATCTACGAATTTACTCCTGTACATTTATACCCAAAGTTTGGCGTCCATGTATATTAACAGACATCTTATAAGTATCTCTAAATTCGTATATGTCAAGCAAAAGATGGTTAACAATTTTTATTTGACTGTGGCATGAACAGCGAACACCAGCCTTCAATTTGATTTTTCATTGAATATCCCCTAACGTCTCCTATCATTGTTATAGATCCATTAAATCCCACTCTAGGCCTTCGCTTATTTGCTTTGCTTTGGTTGCAATAGCATGATCTTTACAAGAAGCACGACGAAGGAAGCGCGTGTATGGCAGGGAATCCATGTTATTTCCCTCTTCGTCTAAATGTAAACATATAAATATGTATAAATTTGTAGGGCTTTTAAAATATACATTAAAGTATGTTTAATCTCCTCTACCATTGAACATCTCTATAGCATATTTACCAGGAACAAGTGATGTTCTCACTTTATTAATTCAATTTTGTCTAAAATTTGATCTCTAGATGCAATGAAGTCTCCCCAAATTGCCTTTTGGGATCAAAAAGTACTATTATATTGGACTAAAATATGAACATGCAATATAAATCTTTCACAATTTTGGCAAAGCAAACAATGGCAAGGTCATGAGATTTATTATGTATCTCAATTTTACGACGGTTTTGCAAGCGGCAGGTTTTAATTCAAGAACAAATTTCATATAAATAATAACCAATGACTCATATAGTATGCTGAAAGGCACTGTTCATCTTTAATTGCGGCGAGTATTTACTCATAAAAAATTAAGACACTGAAACCCGAAATATATAAGTAATTCAGTCAACTTATCTTAGTTATTCTACTAGTTATTATTCGTTTATTCTTAACATTAGTTTTGACCAGAAATGCAATATGCCTGAAGAACTCAAATTTGTACCATTTCTTCAACACTTTAGATTAATTTTCACTACTGACCAATATAGCTGCCTTATAATTATTAAGGTTAATAATGCTCTATTGATCAGTTTTTTAAAAAACGCTGCAACTGTGCTTTATAACTTGCAGTTGTAGTTTGACCGACAGTTTGATGTCGGATTGAAAAGGTGTTCTCGTCCTTGTGCGTATGCGGAACCAGACGGAAATATAAGCCTTGTCACAGTGAGGGTAGTCGGGTAAATGCGTGCCAACAGCAGACTCACATTCCATTCAGCCATAGTTCGATTGGCAGTTACAGTGAGGTGTCGGATTTTTCTTGAAGAGATGCGTACCAGAATGAAAGGATTTTGCAAAATAGCAATAACTCTTACTGAATTAAACGGAGAACATTGTGTAAAAAGGCGATACATCTAGTTAACATTTGTAGCGTAGTAAAATCATGAAGGATTAGGTGTAACTTCCAGCACACCGTCCGCTGGGATCATGTTATGCTAAAATCTTGAAAAAACCATTGTCCTGTGGCAGGATATACGTATATAGAACTTTGAAAAAAACCCAAATCATTGTGGAAGTTTTAAGCCAGTTTCACAAAATATTCTATTACTGATACCAATTCTGATTAGTGGAAATATAAACCTTAAATTAACTCATTTATTTGCCACTTTTCCTCCTTTAAACTCAACAGCAAGGAAGATTTAATTTAATTTTTTTACATTTGTTTTTATTTCAGAAGCCATGGAGCCTGATGAGCTCGTGTTTGATAGTAATTTCATAGGTTTAGCCTATTCTCCAGCAAAGCCATCAGCAAATTTTTTCTGGGTTCATGCTACACACAGATACCGTGGAGCAATGCTACCTATAGCAGAGGGGTTCAAAACTCAGGTAAGAGATCTATTAGTATCAATGAGCCTTCCTTTTAGGGGCCAAATTATACTAAATAGGTCTGCAGGTATTAAGAATTTTCTCAAGATTAAAAATGAAATGTAAGACCAACGGTTAAATTTGAAGTTCTGATGGGAACGTATGTGTTACATTAGTATGCAGGAACATTTTTGTTAGACTTAAGAAGAGTAAGAACACCAGCCATTAAAGGCTTCTCGTTGCCAAACTGCAGATTGTTTCTTTTCCGGGAACATTTGTCAGCAAACTGAAACGATGTAAGTTCTACCACGGAAAAGCTAGCTATTCAGTGGCGGCGCAAGAGGAGAAGTTTTGGGGCTTCAATAACCCACTTTTTGCTGAAAAACAAATTCTGAACAGATAAAGTAAGGAAAAAACGACAGGTTTCTTTATAATCTAAATTCTTAAGAGAAGTAATCTCTGGAGACTCAATGAAATGAAAAAAAGGACGAATTTGGTTATCTGCCTTCCCCTCTATCACTTTTAAGTTGGTTGCTGTGCCCCTGCTACATTTCCAATAGATGTGCTGGTGTGCTGATGAGTATGAAGGCTCTACAGTGCAGTGGTTCAAAGGCAAAGGAAAATATATTTATTAGCTTAGACGCGGTATGTATTATTGGTTAATTTCCTTTATTTGCGTTTGTTCCTCGCTTTAATTAGGAGGTTTTCCAGATTTATTCCATTGGATCAGAGGACATGGCATACAAAGCAGGAAATCGAGAAGACGTGCATCCACTAGCAATGGCCTATGTTAACTTAATACTCAAAATACAACCTCGAGGACCATATTTTCTTGGAGGGTTTTCATTTGGTGGCTTCCTTGCCTTTGAAATGGCATCCATTTTTACAGAGATGAAAGAACCCGTGGCATTGCTAGTCATGATTGACACTTTCCCATGGATATCAGAAAGCAAAGTAAACGCAAAACATTTAATGTCTCTGGTACAAGCAATGGAGCATTTTGATACCAAGGTATACTTATAATAGATATTATACCTTGTTTTTAAATTAGGTTTAAAGATTAGAGAACAAAACAAAGAGAATCTGAACAATGATCCGAGTTTTATCTTTTGAAGTGCCAAGTAATTGGAAGTCACATATGTCGTTGTCGTTGTTGCGCTTCCCACACAAGTAGTAGTTCAAAACGAGGCATGATAAACTGTCAGACGGGGCACAACAAATAAGTGGATAACAGTAGTAAATAAGATATGTATGGGACGAAATCGAGTGTCTTTGAAAAGAAAATTATTTGCGATTGGAATAAGAAGTAACGGTAAAATTATCGTTCCTTGAGCAGAAACAAGCATTATTAGATTTATCTGGTAAACAATGAGGGAACGTTTCTGCATATATAAGCAGTTCAGGCAAGGAATTTACAGTTGTGAGACACGAGGCAGTATCTTGAAGTAGAAAAAAACAAGGGTGACCATCCTCTAAGAAATGTTGATTATTAACGTTTTAAGATTTTTGGAGAGGAAGAATGTCTAAGCTTCAGTGAAAATATTTATGGAATAGAGAATCTCTGATTTAGAGGGAAAACTCTTAGTAGCCAGTCGTACTCGGCTATTTCAGAGTACAGTAAAACTACTGAATATTATGTTTCTTTCAATGACTTAGAAATCGTCTCTCAATATTCGTCGTATTAGCAACCTTCTCTTCTTAAAAGCGTCCTCATTTCTAAATTTAGACCGATCTTAAATGATCAAATGCTGGCACTCTCTCGTCTATAGTTTAAGTGCGCTTACATGTCACCATTTACTCACCTCGTACATGTTTGCAAGGGGTGGATTGAAAGAAACGGGAACCTAATAAGATCGTGTAGTTGAAATAACTGACGGGTTTTTTCCATAAAGTTTAAGTACAAATGCGGATCCTTCCATAAGATGTAATTCATGAAACTCATGTTACAAATTGCTTACATCAAGTTTTGGAAAAATACATAAACCTGACTAGTTCAACATCAGCAGCACATGTGTAATAAAATATTCAAAAATTTAGTAGACATCTAGAGAGACACTTATGTGATGTAAAAAGTCAGTCAAAACCCTGAGACATAAACGCTGCTTATAGAGAAGCGAACTAGTAGAATTTTGCCCAGGCTATTTTTCAGTTTAATAATTATCTGTACCCTTGTTGTTTCTTTTTTCACACTTTTCTCAGGCTGTCACGGCTGATCTGTTGGAAAATATTGCAGTAACAAGGCTACAAATGGACCAAATTGATTTTCAGAGAATGTACTCCGAAAATTCTCTTCAAGAAATTGTTGCACACCTTGAAGAAGTTGCACGATCAAAGTCAGTTGAAATTCAAGATTTACGTTCTTTTACCCAAGCAGTAGAACACAACCAACGTGTAACTGTTGAAGCGGCTGAAAGATGGTATCCACCACAGGTAAACTTAGACATTTTTAAGTAAAGGAAGAGAAACGTCCAAATTATACGCTGTGCAACATGGATGACGTTGATATTTATTATCTTTAAAGCGAGTGATACATAGCTAGTGACACGTAGCAAGTGACATATTGCGAGTGATGTATGACGAGTGACTTACGTCAAGTGGTTTACAGCAAGTAGTGGATGGCAAACGAATAGACCAAATGATGTTCTGGAATTTTGAAGTACCAAATCTTAAAATTACATAAATTCGCCAAACCTTTTCGTTTAGAACTTTAAAACAGGAAAATTTGGTGAAAGTCGAACCAATCAGTAGATACAATTTACATCATGTTTTCACTACAGGTTGTGCAGTGATATTGCTCTCAACTAGCTGAATTCCACTAAACGTGATTGCAGTTTGCGAAGAAGTGTTTTGTCTTAATTTTTATTACTTCCAATTTCATATCGTCTTTCTCCCAGTCGTTCCATCTACTTTGATCTTAATACTTATAAATTTCATGCTGCAGCATATAAATTATGATAGATTAAAGAATCACGTAGCCGCATAACTAGTGATTCTGCTGTTCCAAGGTTTTAAATTTGATATGAGGTTTCCATAAAACATTTTGGGATATTTTCCCGGGCTTTCCTGGACCTATAGTCTATCTATCTTCTAACAACATACCAATATCTTTTAGTATAAAATTTTAAGTTTACCATTATAAAAACATCTACATCATAAACACCTAGTGTCATAGTACCTTTATTGATTGCTTTGTCGTTGCATTTATTATTGCAGTAACTTGGAGTTACCTGTTGAACTGTAAATACGCTCACTATGGATAGAACTAAATATACCTTCATGCTGCAAAATACTTTCTTGAAAGCTACGTAGCGTCTGTCTGTACCGAATATATCAATTTTAGACATACGTTTTAGATGGGTGATAAAATATTTTCTCGCAAAGGCTACGGGAATAGGAATGAAGATATTGTGTAATGTAGCCAATTCGAATAAATAGGAAAAAAAGAAAGTCAAGAAAAAGAGAAAGCAAAGAAAAATAGAAAGCGAAGAAAAGGAGAAGCAAAGTAAGGATGGCTGGTTGCAGTCGGAGGAAACTAAATTCTCCTGTTTATTCATGTGCGAGCACTTGTGTGAGGGATCAGCGCATCTGTGATTACTTGACAGATGTTTGAAATGGACTCATCTCAATAATCCAGTAAGAATGGACATCTGAATGATACGCGACAACCATACGTGAAATGGAGCCCGTCTTTATTGATTTAGAATGTCCGTCTACACCATCGGCTGCCGTGCGGTTAGATTTCAAAGGGTAATTTACATGTAAGTTCTGCATTTTGCAGAAATTTTAGTTTAATACTGAATATTTAAAACGTACAATTGGGGTTCAATCTATAGTGTGCCTTAAAAGGCTGCCTTTTCGGGGTTACGCGAAAGGTGAGAAAGAGGCTGATCTTAAACTTTGAGAAGCAGAACTGGATTTCAGTAGAAGGCTAGGAGGTGCAGTGTAGACCAGGGAAGTCAAAAGTTTGATATTTGGTCACCAAATTGGCCTTTTCCTAAGTAATTTGATAGAATTGTATTAACATTTTGAAACCATGTGGTACGTGATCCTTTCAAGTTGTAATATCTGGTGTAAAGTAATGCCATTTTGGTTTTCTGTAACTTTGAAACCTTATTAGAAGAAGTTGTGATAATAATTTCTTTCTACTTCAAGACCATATACCAAGGGACAGTGCTTTTCATAGAGGCAACAGACAGAAGATACATGCCGCAATTTCCTGGCTTTGGTCGTAACTCAAGCTGTTGGAAAAGGATAATGAGATCTGACAGATTCTACATAGAGAGAGGGGGGAAGAATAGGGGAGAGGAGAAAAAAAAAAAACAAAAAAAAGGGGGGGGGGGGGTTGGAGTGGGGGGGGGGGTTGGAAAATGACAAAAATGTCAAGAGTCAGTGTTCAGAATCAACTGCAACTTCATATACGTAGGGTAATACAACACAAACAATAATCACTTATTTGAAGTCAAGCTAGTCTCCTACATGCCTTTCAAGATTTTAAAAAGGTTCCCCTCATCCTCCGTCACTGCTAACATCTATAATGTGCGTCTTAACACTTCTTTGAGCCTCGTAAAAGGCCACCTTCATATTTTTAATGTGTGGTTTTAATATTTTAATAAAGTATTTTTCTACTTGCTCGCCAAAAGTACCACCTCAAAAAAATGTCATGGGTGGGAGATGACTTAGAAATTAAAAGGCGGGGGGGGGGTTGAAATAAGAATGTCCTGGGTTGAAAATTTTTGAAATATTAATTAGCGGGGGGGACGTCTATGAGGCACCCAAGAGTACCCTCCAAAAAGTATTCGAACACTAGCAAGAAATATGTCGTCAACAGAAAATGCAATGAATGTCGGCAATATTTGGGTTGAATTTCAAAACATAATAGTGAGGTTCTGATAAAAATTGATAAAAATTAAAACACTGGCTATTCACTTGAGAATGTATCAAGCTCGTATTCTGTTTTACATGGAATTATAGGTTACGTGGTGATGTATAACCTATATAGACTTCTGAGCGCAATGACAGCGGCAAGACTGTTATCCTCTTGCAGCAAAACTAGCAAAGACCAAAATTACTACGAACAGCTTGTTGTTGAAGTCGAAGTGAGAGTGTGTATTACGGATTTACAAGATCGAGTATTTATGTATGTGAAATAAAAATAGAATGACATAGTTGCTAAGAACAGATAGAGAGGGGGAAATCCGTATCGTGCAATCCTTACATCACTTTACAGTGGATGATGTGAGATTCACGACAGAATTATGTAGAAATTTTGCCTTTTATCACACGTGCCTGAAACCAGACAGTGGCTACAGAAGCATTGACTATAGGCTATGGTAACATTTGGGATAACAAGAGTAAAAAATGCAGAGAAATTACCCAAAATTCATTCAATTTCTTTAAGCGCTTTTAAGCTACCAGATACAGGAATTAAAGTACGTTCGCTAATGAAATGACTAAGATGTGAACGACGAATCACACTGTCACTTTCGAACCAACAATTCGTACGCCATGACACTCGACTTGGATATTTAAACCGTGTAAAGTCATTCAATCATTCAAGCAAATTGTTTAACTTAAAGATGTACTCTTTTTTAGATACACGAGAACATAATAGTTGGTAAATTTTAAGCAAACTGCGAAAGTAAACCTACCACTTCTACAGCAAGTATCCTCTGCAGTAAATTTCAGCCGCAACCGTTAGTGTGCAGCATTAAAACATTTTTGTCCTACATATTGGCTAACTTTCAAGTTAGCAATTATTAAAATGTTTCAACCTAAAGATTAACATCTGGGGCTCGATTATATCAAGTTTTTTTATCCAATACTACGGACATTAGCTTCGGCTAAATGTTTACAATGTACTCGAGACACCTGGCAGCATGCTATTGTCGTCCAACAGGCTCCTAACTGACTTGTAAGCTGTTACTCGAATATTTGTCTATGAGGTTATCAAAAGTCCTGTTTATCGCTCACTTTGATGCAAAAATAATACCTGATAATTTAGCAGTCAACTGATGTTATCCATATCCCTTGATTTGTCATTTGATAAGATTTATTAACGTTTTTATCGTAGTGTGAGTGGCCACTTCTGCTAACAGTCAAATAACAGCCGATCCCGTCATAACAATACGCTCCAGATTACTCAAAGTTTCATAAAATTTAAAAAGAGCGCGAAAAAGTACTCTCAAGTGCCAAATAATCATACCCCCCCCAGTACTTCTTTTCTCTACAACCTACATACATGCATACATAAATACATGCTTACACACATATCCACGTTTACGGTTTGGTAGATTTAGTTTCTATGTCGCAACAACCATGAAAGGATATGTAAAAACCGTTTATGAGCAAACGAAAATGAATTCATCTTTTCAAATAAAGAGCTGCGAAGTATCATAAAGACATCCTCAATTCTGCAAATCGCAATATCCTAAACCATTGCAAATATCACAGGACTGGAAAATTCATCAATACTAAAACAGCCGATTTTCAAGACTGACCATAAAAATTATCCACAAGACATGTAGATAAAATACGAAAAACAGACGTCTCTGTCGAAAATTCAATTGCACCGCCCTCACGAAGCTGGCCCTCTAAGAGAGGTGGGGCGGTTGGTATTTCCAAAATATCAAAGAAGGGGCAGGCCACAAGTGACATCATTCTCTCGTAATAATGCTAAAAATGGTATCCACTCAATTTTATATTATGTTTGGTTACATGAATACAAAAATGTCAGAGTTGGCTAATTTCAACTGAAAGTGGTAATGTATAGTCTAAATTTTTGTTGGGGCAAGTAAATTGCCGCTAAGACATTGGTTTAAATCGTAAGAGAAGTTTTTTCACTGGCCAAAAGGCACAATTTTTGCGCAGTTCTGAAGTTACATCTCACGGTAGGCATTTTTGAGAAATGCTTCAACGCTCCATTGTCACCAGTTTTACTCTACATGAAATCATGGAATTCAGAGAGCGTCTCGTTGGTACTCGTTTTAAGTATGATAGGAACGGTAGAATTCATTGTTATCGGCAATATGGACTGTTACCTTCTTTAATGGAATACCCAAGTTGTTACTCTCCATGCAGACACTTGGCGAGGTTCCAACAAACGATGCAACAAGCAATAATTTTATCAATTATGGCGACTTGTTGCTTTCAGACTTTAACGAAGCTATTTTTCTACTATGAATATTTGTACCAACATAGAACTTCAATCTCCGTGGTACCAAATATGTTTTCAATTAGTCAATGTATTGCTCAGAACTTTAGATAAGCCATTCGTGATGTTTTCTCGCCTGAAAAGGATAATAGGGGAAATCGTTGGGGGCGTGCAAAAGTGCATTAGTGCGTAGCTTCTGTCATGTTGTTTATCAATAATAAATATTTTTGAAACAGTAGATACTATAGTCCAATAATAAAATGTTAGATTGTTCGATAACAATAGACTCTATTTCTTTGTGACAATACTACTTAAAGTGTTGTTAACTGAGCATTTCTTTGTGTGTTGCAAGTAATTATAATTCAAATTGTTAAAAGTGGTGAAAATATTAAAAAAGCGTAGTATCCAGTCATCTTTCAACGCTAGTAAACGCATAACTTCCAAGTCCAGTTATTTGATTAGCGATAATTACCGATTAGGACAACGACTAATCGAATGAATTCGGTGTTTACAGAAGAAGGAAAGCGGTAAATGTCCCCAGTGGTGACATATTTTCTATTTCTCTAGTGTTCTTTTCAAAACTAACATTTCAAATCCTCTCTTCTCGATGATACTTTCTAACTTAAGACTTTTGGATTGATGACGGGCCGAATGGCAATTCTTCCTTGGTCAAGTCCACATGGCGCGGAGACGCTGGTCTCCAATTGCGTTGAGGTGGATGTCGATGTCCACAAGTGGATGATTTGGAGCTAATGTGGCGACTAGAGAAATAAAAGTATGTTAACATAGGAGGTCACCTAGCTCAGTTGGTAGAACACACGCCGCGAAAGCGTGGATCACGGGTTCGATCCCCGGGGTGACATACTTTTCTATTTCTCTAGTGTTCTTTTTAAAACTGACATTTCAAATCTTCTCTTTTCGAAGAAGAAGGACAATGGAAATAGAGGACAACATTTCTATATTCAAATCTGAGGTGTAAATAATGCACCCAAGGGTATTATTACGAAGGTAAACACTGGGTCCCTGCACCCTGTTTCGTCATTACCTCGTCTGCATGTGGTTTTTAGAACGATCATAGCTTGCACTCTTCCAGGACGTCAAACACAGGAAAATGTCTCATTGGCGGCTCTAGGGACTGAATGCGCAATCAGATTGGTGTAGTTTAATAATATATCACTACTTTCCAAAGTGGAAGCATAATTGTTGTAGAAACTTACCGATCGTCACACAGCTGGAGTGGGACGCTGTAGTACGACCTGTGTTTTGATGCCAACCCTCGTGGATTACATGGCGGCATGAATTTGACAGAACCTGTACCAATAATCGCAAGCCTGACGGATATT
Organism: Alatinidae sp. Z8VKAUB7J3; assembly: GCA_010016025.2. Classification (NCBI taxonomy): domain Eukaryota; kingdom Metazoa; phylum Cnidaria; class Cubozoa; order Carybdeida; family Alatinidae; species Alatinidae sp. Z8VKAUB7J3. The sequence goes on along the minus strand of JAAAKM020006971.1, from coordinate 147,031,808 downwards.
GTATATGTCCCCGATTTCTGGATCACTTTTCATAAGAAACAATGTATTTCTTAAACCGTGGACCATTTAGTGTCTTCTGAAATGGCTGAAGCCACAAATCACTGGAGTTTGCTCCACGAACAGTTTAATATCTTGGCAACTGACGATCGACACTCTCATCATGTTGCCCTTATCATGGCTGATCATCAGACGGTGTCCTTCACGTACAAGGACGTAAAATGCCATGTGGACGAAGTAGAAAGGGAAATTAGACAATTTCTTCAACCAGCAGAAAAAGTAGCTCTTCTGATTGACGAGAACCCCTCAAGTGTCTTCATCATACTTGCCCTCCTGAAATGCGGGGTTCCCTTTTTACCATTAAGCACAGACGAACCTTTCGAAGCTACCGCACAATTCCTCATGGATGCTGGCATCCCGAACATTATTTTCTCATCAAAGTTCAGATACATAGATCTGTTATCAACGATAGTAGGAAAAAGTAAACAGAAGTATCGACCTTGTGATTTTGAGTGCGAGCAGTTTTGTTCACTTTCAAAGTGTGATGATCTACATCTAATGCATGTTGTACAACGAAGTTCGTCGATTGCAATTAATGACTCTGAAAGGATGATCAGATCAGGAGCGCCTTTGAGGTATAACAGCACTATGACGTATGTGAAATCGTCCAGCATTGCCTACTTGGTTGGAACGTCTGGAACTACAGGAAATCCTACCTTGGTGATGGTACCACACAGCAGCATTGTCCCCAATATTGTAGATCTAGGGTAAGGATAAAGATGTTATCTTTAGTGTCAAACCTTTCATATAGGATATTGGGTATTTATTGAAATTAAACATGAACATAATTAAGTCGTAATTTTGAAAAGGTGATATTTTGCAAAAATATATATACAAGAAAAAATTAAGTGGGCCTGTCCAAATGATCTTTGGATAACTATCACAATGTATTATTAGTAACTTAGCTAAACTCATTGTTGTAGTTTGGGTTCAATAATAAAACTCCTTTTGATCCATATGTATCATCTATTGACCTCTAATCATTGTGAATTGTTTACACTGAAGTAGGCCGTGTTATATTACAATCTGATAACAGTAGAGGATCATTCTGCTTATATTTATTTATTGTGGAACATTTTAGAAGTTTACAGCATAACACTGAATATCAAAGAAGGTTATGTAATGTTACAGAATATTCTAGAATATACAAGAATGTACTAGATTAATCTATTGACAAATATGATCACTATTCTAGAAGGTTCTAGAATATTGTACAATGTTTTGGAATGGTCTTGAAATACAGAGAATGATCTAGAATCATCTGATAATATAACACTCATACTGCACACTTCCTTCAGTTCCACTATAGGTGATGTCAGAAACCAAGTCCCATCATTGCTGACAACCGATGGCAATCTCCCTTCAGACCCCCCCCCAAACAAGAACTCCTTATATCCATGTACTCTAGGGTGCCTAATAAACATCCCCCCACTAATTAATTCTTCAAAAATTTTCCACCCAGGAGAGATTCTTATTCCAACACCCCCCCTCCCACTTATTAATTTTTACGTAATCTCCCACCCATGACAATTTCTTGAGGAGGTACTTTGGCGGTTAAGTAAAAAATGTCCTTATCAAAATATGAAAATCCTACATTAAATGATGACGGTGGCCTTTATTTGAGATTCATACTAATGTCCCATTACTAATGTCCCATGACTAAGGAAAGTGGTAATACAGTTGTGTTTGGCTCTCAGTAAGATATATGGTAAGGGAGCGCCACCTCTTTACACCCTGGCCCCTAGGTCCTCCCCCTCACTGACGCATATATTAGGAACATATGCCTATCTTTTAGAAGTACTTCCAGGATTATAAGAAACCCAGATGTTAGAATTTGGTGGCTTGTCGCACACTGCTGAAATAGAATCTAAATAATTCAAAGTGAACCTTAGCTGCAGTGTTTTCGCCAGACGGAGGCCTTTTCTGTTGTCATTCCCCAATTCAAGGCAATAGTATTGCAATAGTTGGAGGCTTCTCTCTGAGTTAGATCGCTATTACAGCTCTGCCCCAAATACATCTTTATGCATGATAGTAACGTTCCTACAGGAAAATTTACGATAGTGGAAAACTGCTTTAGACAGTAAAATGGCTCATGGTGGAAAATATGACGTTAGTCAATAAAAAGTCTGTGTTTGTCTTCAATTTGTAAAACTACTTACTTTCACCCATTTGTGATCCTTGGCGAGGAGGAGTTTCGAGAATAAACGCATCCTGTTCAGTAGTATCGGTTGAAGTCCTTATTTTCACTCTAATATAGTTCACGTCTTGTCACAACTATTTCGAATGATTTTATTATTTCCATTTCAGCTGAGAAGACAACTGGTGAAGCAACAAGCCCAAATGGTAAGATTGGAGTTGATGTGTAATTTTTCTAGAGTACAATTTTCGTGTTAATATGTGATGTCTAGGTGAAATTTGTGTTTGTATAGTTATCAGAAACGTAGTAGTGGCTTGGAGTGGTCGATCTTCCATACAATCTATGGCACTTTTTTAGGCTAGCCCAGGATGTCGTCTAGGAATTTACTGCTGCTTTGCAAGGACCATACTTGCATATATATGTATAAGGCATTAAAAATAAACTTTGAATCGCTTTTTACCTACGATAAGTTAACCCTTAACTTATTGTAAGCAACTCGTTTGCGTTCACTAACCCACGTTAATTTCAGAGAATTGTTGCAGTCCATTTAGTTGCACTATAACTTTGTGTTGACATAACGTCTACATTGCTACCAGCTTTGTATTTGAGCTTGAATTGATATTTGTTTTGTGTATTGCATTTTGCAGAATGCCCCTTCGTTGTAACTCATGGTGGTTCGGAAAAAGCCCAAGGACCAGTAGCAGCTTCTCAAGACACGCCTCCAACAGTAGAAGTGTCAAAGCAGAAGATAGAAGGTAGGGGTTCAATTTTGTGACATATATGCATATGAATAATGTATTGGAGAAATTTATACATTTAAATTCTTTAAGGCCTTTTCTTTTAGATCACAATCTCTCTGTTGCTCCATGCATTATATTTGATATGTCCTAAAAGTTTATTATACTTTTTAAATTGTATGCTAGTTTTTGGTATTACTACAAGTGATTTTTTGCAAGCTAAATTCCTCAATAGTTCTTTCGTATGCCAGATTTTATGTGGTTTGATAATTTTAATTTTAATAATAGACAGGGCCTCTTACACAAAGCAGGCTTTTCAATAGCTGCTCTGTAATACATATATGTGCCCAGTACATATTTTCTATTATGTAATATTTTAAAGTATATACAGTACTTTATTTAGTATGTTACTTTCAAGAGTTATGTAACACTATATGGGAATCCTCTGATCTACTTATTAGTAATATATGATCCTTAGGTACAGCACACACCTGTCTCTATGTTCATGATATTTAATCATAGGGAGGTTTTACAATTAAATTTTCTGTTATGTAACATTTGCAGGTCAGTGTCCTTTTAAATCTGGGCAGCTTGTGGTCAAGGCACTTAGCAGTATGTCAGATACTGTTGTAGTAAACAAGGAAAATGATAGCCCACAGAAGCAGGAGAACTTGGCAAGCAGATTGTCAGGCCAAGGTAACAATTTTGCACTTTGTAGCTTAATGGTATAATATTAGAAGATCTCAATGCTTTCAGGATTCTTTAATTTTTATACCCCTGTATTCTCCTTTTACCTTTGCATTCATCCTTGATCTCTTCATGCTGCCTTCAGTTTATTCTTTTTGCTCATTCTTCCCTTGCCATTGTCTGACAACATTTAAGGGGAATTGTTTAGGAAATTTGTGAATGTAAATTCTTTAAAGAAAGGTTATTTATCACTCTATATGTAATTTTGGCTAAAGAGGGCCTTACATTACAATGGCTGGCATTTGACTTGCAACTTCTAAGCAGTAATGGATGTGCATGCTCCAGTGCAGGAGTTTCCTGTTAAATTCTGCTTAGTGCCCCAGTAACCATTGAATAGGATATGAAATTGGTGTATTAAATGTGTTTTTGGTATTGTTTCATAATCAGACTTCATGTGGTTTTTGCCTTTCTAAAGGGTCTGGAAAGCATGCTTCCAGTCATGTCCTTGGTCACTTTGATTATGGTAACTTCTTCAGTAACATGATCCAGAAGAAGCTTGATGACCACACTTACAGAGAATTCAAGAAAGTAAATCGCCTGGCCAAAAATTTCCCAATGGCAGAAGATTATACCTGGTCTGATGAGCCTAAGAAGGTCACAGTGTGGTGCAGTAATGATTATTTAGGCATGAGCAGAAATCCACTGGTTGTTGATGCTGCAAGGTATGAAAAAGCTACCTGCATGTAGACTCTTTGTAGTTATATCAATGATTTACATTACTCTATGTATTTTTCTTGCAGTTTCTACATCTATCTGGTACTTAAAGTCCATGAGTTAGTGGCTTCTTAGAAAGTTGTTGACATTTCTATATACATGTGAGAGTTGATAAAAGATATTGTTAACAAGGCCAAAGTTGTTCTAAATGTGTTTAATATGTAGAACTCGGACTTGTTATCAACTCAAGATGTGCAAAACTAGCAATTCTGATTACTGTGATGCAGTCATTTCCCCTTAGAAGATGGCATTTGGTTGTTATAATAGCTTTCAGGACCTGATTGTAAAGGCTAAATGCTCCAAGTAACATTTTGTGAGCTGTGCAGAATATGGGGGAGGGGACTTGAAATGAGAAGACAAATCGAAGCTAGTGACAGTTCTTTGGCCACTTATGTTTCAAGGCTTCGTTGCTTTTGAATGGCTGCCATGTTGACATTTAACTTGGAAAATTAGCTACATTTGTTTTTCAAGAAAAATTATGAAACTCTTTCATTTTGATTTTTCAGAGCTGTCATTAATAACCATGGTGTTGGTGCAGGTGGGACTAGGAATATTTCAGGAACAAGTCTTTACCATAATATGCTGGAACGCTCTCTTGCTGACTGGCACAAGAAAGAAGCAGGCCTTCTATTTTCATCCTGTTATGTTGCCAATGATACTACGCTATACACGTTGGGAACGCAGTTGCCAGGATGTGTTATCCTATCGGATAAAGGAAATCACGCTTCCATGATTCATGGTAAGTGATGGTGCAAATCTCTACAGACATTTATGTCCTTCAGGTAGCTTGTGCATTTGTATTTTGTTGGATAGATTGTCTTCTGGGCTGTGCTTGGGTCAAAAAGTCCTTCTTAGATAAGTAGGTTTAAGGTATATGTTTATGATTTCCTCGAAATTGGGGGTACGCCAAGTTATGAACTTGTGGTAGTATAGCCCTCCGCACGGTTGAATCTGCCCCTTGATACCCCTCATTGTTTAAAAGGTTAGGCTTGACTGAGCAGTGAAGTTCTGATGGCTGCCCTTTCGTGTCCGTCTCAGTACAATTAGAAATCAATGGGATGTAAAGCTAGTATTACCAGTTTCATGGCTGTAACCCCTAACTTCACCGTTTCTCGAGTTAGATGCTTTTTTAGATGCTTTCGTAGATTGAAATCGCCATTTTGGGTTTCACCTTACATATGTTTAAAAGACACATGTAGTGTATGAATTTGTAGCCATTATCATTCACCGAGTCTCCATTGTTCTGTTTTTAAGGAATACGAACAAGCAAAGCAAAGAAGATGGTCTTTAATCATAATGACCCTGAACATCTGGAGCAGCTATTACAGCAGTTGGACCCTAGCGTACCGAAAATAGTCGCATTCGAGACAGTGCACTCGATGACAGGGGCGGTTTGCCCAACAGAGAAGCTGTGTGACGTTGCACACAAGTATGGAGCCCTGACATTTGTTGATGAGGTATAGATACCGTTTTCCTTTTAAGAAATAGTCGAGGTGTTATAAGTTGAAGACGTTAAAGTGTTGGGTACGTTTTGTACTCTCTAGAAAGGCCTGGGTACTTATTTTATTGTGTCGCGCATGCTATTTCTGACAGTAGAAGCAGTGTATTGGCAAGCAGTTGGTAGACAGTCCACACTGCCAATGACACTCATAACCTCGACTTCAACGAAAGTTTTCGCCATAAAGAGATAAACCTACCATATGTTCAACGGACGTTAGCGTTTTGGGTTAGCGATATACAATATAATTTTCCAGAAAGCCTAAGAAGATGATGTGCAGCTTATAAAGCCGTCCTCGGTTTCAGAACTGAACCTAGTTACAAGTTGTTTTCCTCCTGCACATCTTGTTGACCTTGTCCTTTATGTTAACTCGTATTTATTATCCACTCAGTCTCGGTTTTCTTCCCCACTCGTTTTGTTATTTCTGCTTCTCCCCTGGTATGCCTCATGTGCGTCAATCCGTTGACAATGGTTCACAAAAAGCCCCTAAACAATGTCTTTGCATTTCTTCCTTTAATTTTGCTCGCTCTGATGGTTACAACATTGATCTTGCAGGTCCACGCTGTTGGTTTGTACGGAGATCGAGGTGCTGGTATTGGTGAACGGGATGGTGTTCTAAACAAGATCGATATCGTTACAGGAACACTTGGTAAAGCCGTTGGTGTCATTGGTGGATACATTGCCGGGAGTGCGTCTTTGGTTGACACCATCAGAAGGTGAGTTGAGTATTTTTATCATATCCAAGATTATGTATGTTGAATGCGTAACTAATTGGACGTTGAAGAAATGGGCTCTATTATTACGTCACGAAGATGTTAAATAAGAAGAGCGAAAGGAGCGGGGGGCTTAGAACAGAAAACACTAGTAACATTCGGTGGTCAAACGTGAGGATAGACTAAGTGGCAGTGTATTTTGGTCCACTGATATAATTTTCGTTGTATTCCTGTGGTATTTACCATCTAACCCTTCAGATAACGTTGACTGCAACATTCTTGTATGCATACTTAAAAATCTGGTAATAGGAATTGTGTATCTTCGTAGTTAAAGAAAGATGTAAATATTACTTCATCATTGTCAACGACAGCATTAACATTGCCAGTTTGGCATTTTGACTCACAGTGTATGAATGTTTCACTATCTTCTGCACGAGTCAAGTTTCAAAAGCACAAAATTTTGAAGTTTTATACTGCTGGTCCCTAGTTTAAATCATCAGGCCCTTTTCTATCGTCTATTTCTGATATTCAACCAAATATTTTGCACTATTTATTGTATTTAACTATTCTATTCAATTGCCATTCTAGTTATGGTTCGGGCTTCATCTTTACAACCGCACCACCGCCGGACAAAGTTGCTGCCGCCCTAACATCAATTGAACTTCTGAAGAGCGACGAAGGCCGTTCTTTAAGAACCAATCATCAAACGGCAGTTCGCAAGCTCCGCAATAAGCTGATTCAACGCGGATTTCCTGTAGAGTACGCGCCAAGCCACATCATACCGATTTCGGTAGGTAACACTGCTTGATACGTACATTAGCTTATCAGTTTTATTTCATTTTAGTTTTTTTTGTGATCCGCTTGATCTATAGTCAAAACAGGACTGTCACGACACCCACTTTTTCGTCATATCCCTTACTCCTACATCTTATTTCCGTTCAAGCTCTTAATTATCTTTTACGCAAATCTCTAACTTATTTTTGTTTTTACAGTGGACAAATGTAAGGACTGTAGTCCTCATGCCATTTGTAGAAAGGGCCATTGTGTGTGCAAAAATGGCTTTATTGGGAATGGATTCCGATGCCAAGGTAACAAGCATAATATTAGCTATATGATTAATATAATATTGTAATAACCTACTTGTCCGTATGGACATGAAATTAAGCAACTTTGATTTTCGTTATAAGTTTAAAATGCATCATCTGTATCTGATACCTCCGAATGGCTATTCAATCTCCAAGATGTTGCCTTACATAACATACGGATTTTTCGATCACTTAGTAACATCATTATCCTCATTCCTAAAATTGATCCTTTCACTTGAAACTTCAATTCTGATTCATGAGTATTAAACAAGCGTAAGTTCTTTACAAAGACTACAGTTTTTAAAATAAGAAGTAGAAAACTTTATAATTATTTGTATGGCAGATTGGTTTTGTTTAAGCATAAAAATGGAATTAAATGAGGAGCAATAGTGACCATTGAAACAAGTGGTTTATTTACCGGCTCAAAACTGCAACCTTCAATAACCATTAAACAATCGTGCAAAATGTTATACGTGCGCATCTCACTTACTTCGTGGTGCCTTTTCAGTTCTAACTTTGCTGAGTGGATCTGTCTTTACGAGTAATGCCTAAATTCGTTAAATGCCTGTTACATTAATTGGTTGACTTATTGATTGGCACTTATTGATTTTTTAATCGATCAATTAAATGCACCTTTTAAACATTTTTCAACCTTAACCACTTTTAGCGATCGGAAACCCATGCCAGCCAAACCCTTGTGAAAGTGGAGGAGGCTGTTCTATTGGTGAAGACGGAAGCATCTTTGTATGCACTTGCAAAGCAGGATACAAGGGAAGTCGATGTGAATGTAAGCACATACTCGAAAGATCTTAAGAACGAATTTTGGATTGTATCTTTGTAACTTCTCTCTTGTGCCAGTGCCTTGTTTCTATGCATTCTTTCTGGGTATCAAGTTTTACCATACAGCTATGGCTGCAACGATTTCACTAAAACCAATTGCTTCTCCTCTGGATGGCACCAAAATTCGACAGTTAACCAAAGGCTGTTTCCAGTTCTCATGTTGCATCAAGAAGAAGATCTATACCAAACATCTAGTTTTCACTTTGCAGGGAAGGGCTTATAAGGAGGAAATTAACAAAACCCCCATCAAACTTTTGTAGAAAATTGTTTTGAGATGATGTGGAGTATCCAAAAAAGAGATTTTTGAATATGTGTATTGATAGTAGCCGTAGGAAATCTCCGAAACCTAAAAGGCAGGCTTCCCTCAGAACAAATAGCGCAACTTATCGCCCCAATTGATCAAAACAGTAAGTTTGTTATCTTCTAGATCGAAGATACAAGAACCCACAAAAAAGAAATCTGTTTTACGGTGGCGACGTTCACTCTTGCCGGCCAGCTTTCAGTGATTGCTTTGCGACGGTCTATGCAAGAGAGGTATAAAAAAAAAGAATTACAAACTTAACTCTACGTACTTAAAAGGTATAGCAGGTGACAGAAACACAAAATAGGGATTAACTGAGAAGTGTTGCACTTTTTGCTTGTACTTGGTTGGGGTCTTAGACGACCAACCTGCAGTCATCAGTATTTATAGATCGACTGATGGCTAATAACCAAACCCTGAATGTCGAAGGAATGTTCCATAATGCATTGCAAGACTACAATGGAAGCCATATAATAATGCTAATTTACTTCATGGTCGTTGTTTAGCTTTTTTATGTTTATTTGTTACTTTGGAGTGGTTTAATTGGAGGTATTATACCAGCTAACAGCAGATGAAATCATATGGTGCATTGTCCCTTCCGCCTTCCGAGTGAAAATTTCCTGCTAAATGTGTCATTTTAGCTCTATACATATACTATACTATAATATGGTGTAAGTCTTGTGTGATGGATGGTTTTAATTGTTGGCAAGAAGAGATGAATTGACGTATACAGTTGGTAAATGCTCTTGACTAATCAGTCATTTATTTGCACAAGGTGAAAATTTTTTGTTGCGTCTGAACTTCTTTAATTTATGCGTATTGTAATAAGTTACTTGTTCCTTTTGTTAAGCGTTTTTGTAAGACATTGGTCAGAGCAATTGTCAGGAGCTAAAAAGAAAAAAGTTTTCGCAAAGGAGTTATAGAAAAGAGAAGCTTTGGAATTGAGCAGAGGAAAGCGTTTGCCTTGAGCAGTGTCTGACGAGAATGTTCTGCAAAATAAAGTTACTTAATACAATATTAGTTTTCGACAATACAACATTCAAATTTTGTATCACACGCCAACTTCTCTAATATATGTAAATTAACTGCGTTAGTCTTAACTCTATCATGCCCTTTGCTATTTTATTTCTTTTCTTATTTAGTTTCAAATCCTTGCTTCAGTTCCCCTTGCAGTCATAATGGAGTGTGTATTGATTCCTCAAATAGCAAGGATAAAGGGATTATTCTGATGGATCACCGTGACTATAAATGCTTTTGCCCACAAGGCTATCGTGGAAGGAACTGCGAAGGTACATTACAAAGGCCAAATTTATATTGGTTCGCCTGTAACAGAGAATCTTGAGAAAATACGAGACCCCAGTGACCCATATAGTTGGAAAATCACCCTCCGTAAGTCACTTCATAATCACATCATGGAAAAATAATTGGGGATGCCGCCTTTTTACGAGTAGCAGGACAGTTATACCGAAAGTAATATGTCAAAGTCATAGTCTCTAGAATTTGTAGGTTTTTGTCCTGTTTTATCGCTGCCTCTGCTTACATGACATCAAATAGCATATTTTAAACCTTAAGATTAGTAATCCGAAAATGATGATTGTAAGTAGATGAAAGTTGAGTACTCACCACCTATCATGGGAGTCACCTTTATTTGCATTTGAGTATTGTTCTCCCGTGGTAAATATACGCAAAAATAGTTAAAAAAAAGCTACCGAAAAATGATTTGGAAAAATCGCGGCCAGACCTTTCAGGCCCAGGCTAACTTAGAGCGTTGGACTCAACATGAAAAGCTAGCGAAAGAATAGGAAGAAAGCTACTTTTTATACTATTTATAGACTGTTTCTTTCCTTCTTAAATGGGCAAGACAAGTGGAAGACGAGCAACGTTTATCTCAATTTAAAACAACGCATTTCTGAAACCAAGAATGCGGAATCTATAATGTTAGTCCTCGTAACTTCCGGAAAAAACATGTACTCTGTGCCACTTGGAAATATTATCGATTACTCTCTAGTCTTCAAAAGGAAACAAATCTTATTTATTTCAAGTACGTAAACATAATGTGGTAAATATGCTGCCTCAAGCGTTATGGCACTTGGGAACTCCACTTTTACTTGGCCCACCAACTGGGGAAAAGGAACGTAAATTCAAACCGCGCTAAATGAGCGCAACGTCATTCTGAAAATATCTTATAATTTTATCGGTTCTTGTTAAGGGGGGAGGGGGG
>JAAAKM020006971.1:147008866-147020658 GCA_010016025.2 Alatinidae sp. Z8VKAUB7J3 | reverse complement strand
AACCGCGCTAAATGAGCGCAACGTCATTCTGAAAATATCTTATAATTTTATCGGTTCTTGTTAAGGGGGGAGGGGGGTCTCCTAATATGGTGCAATGGTAAAGTATTTTCTAGTACGATATCACGAAACGCAACACAAACAGGTCCTGCTCAGTTCTTTCTTTGGTATTGTAATGAAAATATTGCAAGGCTAAACCTTCCTAGTACAAAATCTACATTAACAATGGCTATTTTTGGTAGCCTTTGTGATTTAAAGCCGGCAAATAAAAACTATTATGCCAAAGTTTACAATTCGAAGCGAATTGCCAATTCCTGATCCATTCCACACTATACCATTTTTAGTATTTTTTGTAGCATTGTGCATCAATAGTGACGACGAGACCACTAAAGAGTGTATTTAGGGGCATTGATTAATCGGAACTCTTAATTAATCCCCCGCCACTACTAACGTAAAGCGATTACGAAACGAGACGATGTGCCTCAGAAGAAAATTCTGCTACCAATGCAATAGTTTGCATACATGAATATAATGGCGTACATACAGTAAATTTCAGACTTTATGGTAATGAGTAAGACATGTATGCTATAAGTCAGAATTCAATTAACATCAAGATAAAGGAACCTAAAAATGTACGAAAATTGTCTGAAATACGTTGTTACAGAGCTTTGTATCTAGTATATTTGGGGGAAGTATATTAATTGCTAATTCTGAGCAAAATATATTTTCGCTGCAGCTATCATCTCTCAGCACAATAAATGTTTAATACGCCCCTATCAGCTGAAATTAATAAAATTACCAAACATTTTCTTATCTAAAATTTATTTTTTTTATTAATTGTATTCTTAGTAATATTTGTACCGATCACTTAATCAAAAGTTATGCAAATCTGTCTACTTTTAGGGTTCAGTTACTCAGCTTGTTATATTGCTTATATATTGGTATTAATGGTACAGGTTTTATATACAGCTTCTGTAGCTCCCGTTACTTTTCTCATCCTGTTTGTGTTAATATTGCTTCCTGTTCTTTGTGCAGATGTACTTCCGTGAAACAAAATAGGCCTTATACTTTACATTTTGAAGAATCTAATCACTATATATGTTTGTCTATTATTTTACCAAGAACCTACACTAGGAGCATGCAGTTCTTCTCCTTGCAAAAACAGTGCAACATGCTTTGACGTATCGGACGATAACTTTGGCAGGAAAAAATTTCGGAATCCAGACGAATACGAGTGCTTTTGCCCAAAAGGATTCAGCGGAAAGAACTGTGATCGTAAGAGAAACAGTACCAAATCTTTTTGTTTACTTAACATAGTGAGCTTGTTGACATCTGGGCTGGTGACGACTAGAGTAGTAGAGTATGTTGACAGCTGAGTACTTAGCCAATAGAGACTATGTTGACATTGGTAGTCATCTAGCGCAGTTGGTCAAGCATACGCCATGAAAGTATTGGTAACGGCAGATGATGACAATTTTTTTATTTCGGTAGTGTCTTTTCAAATATGATACCTCAACATCTCTCTTTTTTATGATTCTCAATATATTATGAAATAGGACAATAGGTATTTAAAAGGAAACTATAAAGAAATCCCATCTTTTCTTGTACTTAGACTATGAATCGTTTCTTGTACTTAGGTTATGAATCGTTTTTGCGACAGAAGGGGTTCCTACGTCTCACGTCGTTTCCATCTGGCCAATTTGTATCTTGTTCATCCATGATTTATTCTTAAAGCAGTCGTATTTTTGTATTGCACTACAACTTATTATTACTTTTATCTGATTAAATTTTGCAGTCATTTGATTTATTAAACTCCTTAATCTTTTTCCATAGTTCACAATTATGCATGTCATTCTCGTCCGTGTCAAAATGGAGGTAGCTGCTTAGACGAAGAAATTCTTCCCGACGTCAGTTTCGATTCTCGTGGATACAAATGCTACTGTAGCAAAGGATTCTTTGGTAGGAACTGCCAAGGTAAGAGAAGCCTACACAAACTTAAATTTCTATATACGAATAACAAGCTTCAGTTACTCTATTTACCAAGAAGGATGCGGTGCTAAAGAAAATGTGCTAAATCGACACTGACCATCGCAATCTCTCAATTAAAGACCCCTGATGAGCAGAGGGCCCAACATTGAAACTACCCTAAATGAACAGAAAAACCACCAAACAGGCTAACTAATAAATAAAGGGCAGCTGGGGAGTCCAAGGGCGACGCCCCTCAATCTCTGCTACCGGGCAGAGAAGCAAGCCATGAAGCAGACTCAACTGCCCAGTAGGACCGCCTCTCGCGGATTATGGAAAGCAAACATCGGAGGTCACCTAGCTCAGTTGGTAGAGCGTACGCCGCGAAAGCGTGGGTCACGGGTTCGATCCCCGGTGGTGATGTTAAAATCCTAACATACAATGATATGGGCCAAGGTATGCTGTATAAGGGCTCTTGAATGGTTCTTGCTACACACGGTCAAACCCAACTTTACATTAGGAAGATCCATTGCATTTACGGGTTACCCTACAGGTCTCTTTGCTGGTCGTAATGCTTCTCTCGGTCCTTGTTTAGCAGCTATTTTTGCTGGTAGTGGTAAGACATAATCTTACCATGACATTTATTTTCTGCGCATGAGCTGACTGAAACTGCTTTCAAAACATGGTTTATAGACAGAGAAGGGTGCAACGAGTAAACCACAAACATTCTGAAACGATTGATGATTTAAAAACGGAGTAAACGATTATTGTATACAATTATAGCCGTTCACAATTATAGTCCTTATAACACGATAAATAATTCATAATTACATTTTATTACCTTTCAGCTACTACTAAAATAACTGTCATTGTTAATAACAGTACTGTAGTAATATATATATATAATACTAAATACTGCGGTATAAAGGTAAAAACATTATATAAAAACTAAAATTGCTAAGAGGCTGGCTCGTGAGCTTTCGGTTTAAAAATCTTTTAGAAGTGTGTAGTTGAAAAAAGCGTTACCAATGTTTATAAAAGTCTATACACAATAAACTTTCTTAAATTTTGCCATACTAATTTTTGAAACAAAAGAATAAGTAGGGAATAGTATTGCTGAAAGTGAGGAGTGCGTGCGAAAAAGATTGTTTAGGGATCTGGAGACGAATTGCTAATGACATCACTGGTTAACTTTTTGAGCAAATAATTTATAGCATGCCCGTTGTCCGCTGTCTTTAGAATTATATATACATATAAACCTAAAACTACATAGAAGAACTAAAAACTATATAAAATGACTGAAAATGCGTTAAGTCGAGCTACAAGCTTTCAGTCAAGAAACTTTTATCAAATTCATATTCAAGGTTCTATTATATCTGCCACTAATGATTATTGCAATTCTAATAAATTATTCCTTTGCATTTAGGTGCAAGTAATAATGGCTAAAGTTCAACTGGAAGCACAAAGGGTAAACAAAACTATGATGGTCTGAAAGGGAAATGTGTTGAAAGCTCCATGATGTAAAAAAGACATAGACACAGATCAGAGCATAGTACCAATTCCTTAATAGGTAAATGTCTAATATTAAAAAATAATACCTTTGAAAATATGCTTTTTAAATAAGAAAAAAGAATAGCATTATTGTTCGCCTAAAACCTGGTCTACAAAAAAGAGATTCATCTCTACTTACAGAATTTGAACTGGTATCATTTTTTATTCTTTCGTCTGCGGATGTCCTCAATCTCTTCCTTAGGTAACCTAAAACGATTGAAAGTTTTAACAAAATAGTCTATCATATAGATATGACAAGCAAACACATAATAAAAAATAATATTAGAGTATCTTGTGCCCACCTTGGTTAAATAACTGATTTTCAATGTTTAGGTTATTGGAACTATTCAAGGAAAAATCGTCATTGAGCCCTTATAAGTCTATACAGGGCACAAAAGTTCATTGCAATAATTGTACCATTTTATCACTAGAGGCAATACCGAAATCCGGTGAGCTAAAGGTTAATTCACCTTTTAAACGTTAGCAGGACAATATTATGTTAAATTACTTTGAATCCAGAAGAGAAAAGATTAATTGATAAACTAATAAATGTTTGCAGTCATTCCTCAAGTAAACTAAACTTCAGTTTTTGAAAGAGGAGTTGTCGAATTGGTGGTCTGTAGTGGAACGCCCCTTAAAGTATTTCTTAAATGGCACGAGATTGTAATAACTAGGAATACCGTCCTTAGGTTTGAAAAGAAATTTGAGAGAGGAAATAAAAGCGGACGTGTCGAAAATCTATGAAATAAAAATCATTTACACGCCTTCTAATTTCGTCAACTGTACGCATGGTACGCTTGAGAGCTGGTTATTACTTCAATATAAAGTCACTATATTTGTCACAAGATAAAGAAGGTTAGTGCAAGTTAATAAAATGGCTTGGTTTTCCATTGGGCATTTGCATAACAAAAATATCGTCTCCTTTAGTATGTTACTAAAGCCTACGTAGGCTACCTACATTGACAAATTATATTGTATGGAGGTAACAGAGAGTACTGCTTTAAATAAATTTACAGAACGAATATTTTATGTTTTGAACTTTGTTACTGTAGTTTGTTGGCAATGCAATATTTAATCTAAAAGACTTATTAATAAGCAAAATACTATTAATGGCATAAAATATGTAACTTACAACAATAACCTTGCTTCTAAAGCATTATAACAAACAGGAAAAGTACTTTGTCTTTCCTCTGGGACAAAGATCCTCAGGATGCTGTCAGGAATTCTTTTTTCAAATTTATGCAGAGTTCTTCACTCCTTATGCTCAGCGATGATGAAGGTGTTGCTGTTGGCATTTCAACTAATTGTGGGTATTTCTAATTGATACCTATCCATATTTAATTGTTTATGTTCCAAACCGTAAAGATCAGGGATTTTTAATGAGTGTACCCGTAAATCACGGGAAATAACGTATTGAAGTAATGAAAACAAGACCAGATTGTGTAGAAGTACCAGCACAAGAGACGATGAAGGATTATATAACTTTTATTGCTGTTTAATATCAATTTAAATGAAAAATCACCGTTCACGTGTTTGTGTTTGTGATCAAAGGAGCCAAAGAATTAGGTTTGAGAATGGGGAAGTGGAACGATGTTTGTATTCCAATTTTAAAATGATATTGCTTCACATTAAGTGTTTATGGAATACCGTTTGATTGAATCGTAGTTCAGTCAAATTTAAGTTAGGGCTTGAAAGGAGGAATTACCAGGGCTGAAGTGGAAACCAGCAAACCTTACAATAGTACCGGTAGACATTAGCACTTATGCAACAACTTCGGTTAGAATTACAAAAAGACTTAACTGCATAAAGGAAAATTGAATTCTTGTTAATAATAATGTTGTAAATGTGATAGTATTTGTTTAAAATGGGGTAAACTCGGAAATTGATATATGCAAACGAGCCTTCCACTAACAATATTTTTGCTAGGCGATTTAACATTAAACGTGCTGCTATCCACAACTGCCTTCAAGTAACGAATGACTGTCCTGTGAATTTGCCCTATAGTATCATTGGCAATTAAAGATCATTTGTAAAAGCAGTTTGGAATAATAATATCAGAAGATACTCTTCCACGCAAAGAAGGCCCTAATTGACACAGCCACACCTTATTATTGATTTGATTACCAGAATCTCGAGAATAAAAGTTTCCAAGTCATGGGCAAAACTTGGGTCACAAGATCATTTTTGTTGGGTCGTGAGCCTGTCTGAAAACGACTTCTATATAATATACTTTTGTCCAATAGGAGCGTAGCCTGGTAAGCCTGACCTTGGCCGGCGTGATGGACACGCCAATGATATAGCTTATTTGCTTAGGCAAGTCAAGCTTTAGCTAAAATCGAGAATATGTATCGAGTGTCGTAGTTTCGTTTTTTAAGGAAATTTAACCTTATAAACTATGCAACAGATCAAAACAAATATGTTATTTAATAAGCGACAGCTCAGTAGAGAGATTAGGGTTACAGGATTTGAGAAATATTATCAAGAAGCCAATATGGGTATCGAACTCAGTAATGATTAAGTTGAGAATGTAGTGACTCATCGTGCTTGCTGAATAAATATCTACTCGGAAAGATAATAATTAGCGAAAACGTATATTATATTGACATATAGTAAATGCTTTATCTCAGTTGTTCCTCTTTTCTACGTGTCGTATCAAAACGAGTTAAAAGGTTCATGATGTCTAACTCATTTACTTATATGTATTTAAAGGCATTTCTTAATTTGATTGTTGTAAAAGGAAGCTGCATTAATAAACCCGGAATCGCAAAACAACATTATGCCTTATTGCGACTCACAATCAATAATTTAATCTTCGATATGACAATAAAATTATTCAAACTTGGTTTGAAAGTATTGACAGCTGATCGTTACTTTTACAATCCCCAAGGTTAAAATACCAACATTAAGTATAAGTACTACCAACAGTAGTTTATGGTCAAGATGTTCATGGAGCGTCCCATGTTTGTTCTCAAGCATCGGGGTCGCGGTGTTCTTTACAAAAGTGCTACTGGGTAGTGAGATCAGGAAAAATTAAGAACCGACCCTTTAGGATTAATAACAGTTGGTTTGTAATTAAGTAATAAAAGATAACCAAAGCCCCTTAAAAATAAATGCAGTACGTTTAGATTTAGATGTGGTAAATTTCTCTTGACAAGATTGAAAGAAATGTTCATTAAACTTAATGTCTCTCTTGATTTTGATGAGCTGAGTTGCGACTTTTTCTAGCTTTCTGAATTACACGAAATCGAAAGAAATGTTAATTTATTCCAATGGTTAGAGAGTTCGGTGCAAAATCTATTCAATTTTTAACATTATCTTTGTGAAACCATCATTCCTACAGGTGGACAAAAAATCAGGATCGTAGGGATACCTTACGCACTGGACAGTGGACCAATTTGAATACATATCCTTAATAACTTGTTTTATGTTCTGATAAAAAACTTTGCAGCACTTACAATATCCTTAAAACGTTGTTGCAAATTAATAAATTTGAATACTGGCTGTTATTACTATTAAATTTCGCATTCGACTCAAAATCAATCTACGAGTATACAAAGAGACTAAATATTTTCGATTAAAGAAGTTGGTTAGTAGGGAAAAATTTGAATTTTGTGTCTGATATGCTTCCATAAATGTTTCGTCCTACAATGACCACAGCAATTATATGGCTTCAATTAAGAGAGCTGTTTGAGTTAAATTTACAGCAATGAGAAAACAGAAACACGTCGTAGAATTTAAAAGTAACGACAGCGACACCTTTTCTTCCGCTCGTGTCATTGCAAAACGAGTAAGTTGTAAATAAATTCTTTTAATGGACAGAACACAGGCTTCTTTGCTTTGATAAATGGAGCTTCTAAAGAGGCAAAATGAAACGTAGATCAGGCTTTGGCTAAATACCCTAAACGAATCCTCTTGGTAGTTTTAAGTACATGCAGGATTTTCAAGCAAATGCTGACTTATACACCGATCCAGGTTGAGCCCGCTAGTCTGCTGATCCTTTGTTACGCTTGACAACTATGAAAGGTCCGTCATAAAAAGCCATTTCTACTAGAGCTTTTGAGACTTTAGCAATGGTTCGTAGTTCTCTATGTAAAATATACTTCTAAACAATTTATCCCATGACTTTTTGCAAACTGAAAGAATATCTAGCAAATGCCGGACGTGGATACAGATTTTTTGTACAAGTAAACGTACACAACGTTCGTTTTGATACCAGAAACAGCAAGGAGATAGCATTGAAGTGCAAAACATATTGATCGATGCGGAAAACAGAGAAACTTCATTCAGCCCATTTTCAAATCAACAAGGCCAAGCGCTCTCTTGAAGGAGCATACTGTACTTGTATGGCTGGGTAAGTAATACAGCGACCTTTATTTCCTCTCCTGATCCGTGTAGGCCGGAAGTTCGTCAACATTTATAAATGAGAAAGGACTAGATACAGCGAAATAAGCAGGCTCTAGCCAGGAAGCAAGGGCGTAGTAATGAAAAATCGTTAACTTCCAACAGTTTTTTATCATAAGGATAATAAAAAACTGTTTTGTTTGCACAAGCCGTTTCAAGTATATATACCTACTCTATTATTTGTTTTATAAATTATTATTATTATTATTATTATTATTATTCATTATTATTATGCCATGAGCGAGGTCGGTCACGTCCTCTACTGGCTAATATTGTTTAAATATTTTTGAATAGATAAAAGAAATGAATCAAACCCAATGTCTTAATGTTAGGTGTTTCTTCACGTCTCGTCTTGCCCAGATGACTCAATCAGATATTGGAGGCATAAAACGCTCCTTATGTTTCATCTTCGTATGCCTCTTTTCAGTTTCTCTTTCGTGGATAGTAGCATGTACGTGTAAATTGTTGGGTAGTTTAGTCATCGTCTTTGTTATTGATAATTGGGACTATCAGATGGCATACACTTATAAGAAAAATGGCATTGTTTTACATTTACTCAATAATGCCTCCTTTCAAGTACCAGATTTTCTCCCAAGGTAACCTAATCCTTCTGTTTACAGGTAGTTACTCTGGATGTTATTCCGTCATTGCATTTACCTGGTCATTTATTATTTCATACACATTCCACTTGTCCTGCAAAATTGTCTTGCCAGACTTTGTGACGTCATCTGAAAAAATAGAAATTCCCTGCAACTAAAATCAGGTCAATTAAATATCTAATTGACGAGTTATCGCAATTTTAATGGTTTAAATTTAAAATAATAAATAATACCCGCACAGTTAATTTCGAAAGAAAGTAAGGACAAGGTAGCAGCGAGGATACAGCCTTGCTGGGTCCCTTTAACTTCTTTATAGACACATGTGCTACTTTATTCTGATAAGGGGTTTTTAATATCTTAATGAACTTAAGTCTTTTTACTTAGAGCTTTGTGATGCAGTACTACGTTCGGCAAACTTTCAACAACCTCTTTAACAGAAAAGTGATAAAACATTGAAACTTCTTGAAAATCAAAATAGTTTAAACGAGCTTTAAATCAGGGTCTGCAAGGACATTATCAGTCACTGTTGAACTAAGTTGGCTCTTTACTATGCTTCTCTTATATATGCGTCCGTGTAGTCACTGATGGATTTTTTGTGGGGCAGGGGCTTATAAGTTGGGAAGGGTGGCTATTGTAAATCTAAGGAAGATATTATTCACTTACTTGAAATAAGGTAGAACCTATAGATTTATGAATTTTGACATAAGAATTTTGGGGAAAAGGAGGATTATCATATCTCATGGAATCAACAGGATGGCATAGGGTGGCAAATGCCACCCCTGGACGAAAGGATGACAGCTTTTTGTCACCCTGGAATCATGTTTTTATTTGTTATAGCTTTATCTTTTCAGGAGAAGAAATTCCAAGATTTGGGTCACTTTTGGCCTATACGAGGCAGTATTTTTCCCTTACATACACATTTTCTCATGATTTGATTATGACATCATTCCATGGCCATTGTCATAGTATTCATAATACCACTGTGTTAGCCAGTAGGTCTGTGTGAGACTACTTTTGCATCATGTCAAGTTTATATAACGTCTTTAAGACGTCTGCTATGTTAGAAGCTTATGAAGGTTCATCTGCAATAGATAGGGCATTTGAAAGTACGAATAGTGGGCATAGATATTTTGTACACCTAATTTAGGCATAACATATGTTGTCCATTTCTATTTCAAAACGTTTGAAATGCAAAGATCTTGCAGTAACAATGGGATGTTTGTTTTATAACTTGCGTGCTGATGGCTATTCTGGAGCAAATAAAAATTGTTAAGTAGAAATACAGGCCATAGGAGAGTAACGTACGCAGCAGCACTCGACATTTGGTCATCCCCTCCCCTTTTATATTGCCAGGAAGAATAGGTCGCTGTCACTCTTAAAAGTCTTATTCGACTATTTCATATTCTGAGCTCACTAGCTACTGAGGCTACACCTTGACAGATTTAAACTATTTTCTACACACTCGTATATACCATAAAGGATTGATTCTTCAATTTGTAGCAAACATTGCTCTATTGACTCGCAATCTCCAGTTCTTTTAGCCTTGTGTCATCCTGGTGATCTCTACTGTTCCCATTTAAGATTTTAATGTTATTGCTTAGTCTGGTTGTCTTCTGAGTCGCGAAAGACCAAGCCGAGGAAATGGGTATTTTCCGGGTGGCCGTCGTACTGTTTTGTAGTACCGACGTTTCTTCTGATTACCTTAGAGCCATAAAAACTATAGGTGGATATTATAGAGAAGTATGAGAGTTCTGATAGATTCTCCACTAGATCACCTATAACAAGGGAATCATCTTTTGGACTTAAATAATCTTGGGTTTCCGTGTGTTCATGAACTACCTGCTTCCTTTGCTTTATGTCCGAACTCTGTCAATGAGTTGCTTGAGCTCCATGCTCGCAGATATCAAAACAATGTCATAAGGGTATCACAAGTTTGTCACATTATAGCCTTCAACTATTACTTTCCCTTTGATATCGAGTAGTGTGTTTCCCATAATAGATTTAGAGTAAATTTTAAAGAGGTAGGATGATATAATAAAGCTTTGAGAGACTCCTTATCCAATCTCAAAGTCGGTCTGTAAGAAATTAGCACATTGGTGTCTTGGTTATCCGAATATATTTAGCAACAAGATGTGCACCAAAAGCTCCATCTCACGTGCAATAATCCATAGAATATTGTAAGCTGTCATGTATATTGCCTTTGCGTAGTCGATAAAACACAAAAGCTGACCTTTCCACGTTAACTACTCTTCTCAAGTGACACATTACTAATAAGAATTAAATTTCTTGGGCCTTTCCCTGGTCTTTCTGTGCCTTATTCTTCTGAAATCCCCTCCTTTTGCTTAATGTTCAGTTGACTAATCAGGATTTTAAACAAAAATTTTCTGCTGTGGTTTATAATTGTAACGATTTATTATGGTCGCTTTGTTGGTGCTGTCGTCTCCAGAATACCTTTTAAGTTGCCTTTTTGGGCTGCGAGTGTTTAAGGCTGATTTTGTGTCCTGTAGGGTTACTTTGAGAAATATTAGAGACCCAGGGAATGTTGAAGAAATCTATCAAGCGATCCGTACTTCCATTTTTTCCCCTGTCGGCTTCCATGGAAGATGTCTCGTGTAAACAGTTAAACGAGCCATTTTAATTTAATATGTTGACGGACTTAACATGCATACTCCTCTTATTGGTCTTCGTTGCTGTCTTACTGACCAATGTCCTCCTTAATAACCGGCGGTGCAAAATATGTCGTATGAATTCTTAGTTTTGTATTTCATTTCGTAGTCTCAAAAATGGCGCGGAATGCAAGTCTTTAGTCTTTAGGACATATAACATTCTTGTTTACTCCCAGCCTCTAGAGAAATAAGATATTCTCTCTGCCGTTCAATACATTTTCGTTTTCCTAAAGACTAACTGTGTTTCAGAATCATTGGTATTAGGTGCACTTATCTCTGCCTTTATCAAACTACCCACTGAACTGCTTGACTGTCACCCTGGTTAGTGAACCTTGGGAATTGACCGCTCTTAGTGCTGCGCCCCTGTGGAAACAACAGCCAAATCAAAAAGTCAGACAAACATTGGCAAAACCTTCCTGCCGGAAGGGCTTCAGTACATTCAGTGTAAACCTCTTGTTTTTGACACGTAGTTCCCTACCTGCACAGCATAGCCCTACACACTAAATAGTCCCACATTACAAGAAACATTTTGTTAACTGTAACTTCAAGGCTAAAGACACATAAATCTTCTTCCTCCTCTCCTTCTTCTTAATCTTCTTCCTCTCCTCCTCCT
>JAAAKM020006971.1:146962142-147003962 GCA_010016025.2 Alatinidae sp. Z8VKAUB7J3 | reverse complement strand
ACATAGCTTGTTGTTGAAATGTTTCTACCTCGGTTTCTTTCTTAGTAATCCCACTTGCGATGTTCGCTTTACGGGAGTTTACCTTTCTCTCTAAATTTGATAATTGGTCTACCTCTACATTGGCCAACTCCGCTAATTTTAAAACCTTTTGTCTTTCTGTCGCTAGTGCCTAGATTAGAGAAAAAAGAAATATACACAAACATTTGATGAACAAAACCGTAAGATTTACAAAATTCAATGTCCAAATCAGATTTGCGTCATCAAAATGATGATGCCAGCTGATGAGAAATTCAATCTGATCTATCATCAGAGACTTAACGAAAAAAGAGTAGAGCAATTATGTAACGAATAGTAGTTACAACAGATTCTAGAACACAGAAATTAACTGGATCTATTAACGAATAACAATTTGTTCACTTGACTGAAATTTATATCCTTCACCTTTATCCCTTATATCTGTCAGCATTTACTGTAAACCCTGGCAAAGTGATTTTCCGCACAACGCAAACTGATCCACCAGACAACAATAGAATTATCTATTACACCAGGTTGCATGCAAGACAATATTTACACACTTTGTCGACAGGTCGATATAAAAGAAAACAAAATATAAAAAGGCACTGGAGAAATAGAACCAGTGGTGACATATTTTCTATTTCTCCTGTGTCTTTTCTATACTGACTTTTCAAATCCTCTTTTTTTCGAGAAAATAAAATAAAAACCGTGTTCCATCACTGCAACATTTGAGCCTTACTAGCAGTGTCAAAGTTCGTTACGGCAAAGATATCACTACTATCTAATGCACCAACCTCTGTCAGCTTTGTAATTGTCCTTTTATTTTCTTCTAAGCTATTTGACAATGTTAAATTTTCATGTTGTAACTCTCTACTGTGTGGGGTCTTGTCACGTAGTGCATTCACAAGTGTTGTAAGACGTTTGTTTTCTTTATCTAGACGCAAAAGCTCGGTTGACCTGAAAGTGATAGGAAAATACTAACAATTACAAATCGCAAGATTACTGTTACAATTGTGGATATACAAATCTACATATTCAATATATCAATAGAAAACCCCCTTAAATAGAGCAGTAGACTCTTGGCCAGATTGAGGCAGGGCCCTTGGGTCAGGCTATTATAGATAAATAGGTATATTTGCATGCGGATGAAACAAAAGAAAATCAGTAAATAGTTAAACGTGGCTGATAGTCGGCTGAGGAGGTTTCTTCTTATTTTGAACTCTTGTCCTGCACAATGCAACAAAACCAATGTCGAGGTACAATGTATCCTAAACAGTCTATAAGCAAGTCCTACTGTCACAAGTATACTCCAGTATAAAGTATATTTGTTGGAATTTATTAGAAAAAGATACGATCAATCACTAATAAACTGTTTACATGTTTATTTCCAATTCGAAAATATCAAGACTACATTATTAGTGTTGAAAAACCAGAAGTCTTCAATGCCATTCTTACACAATAGTTCGGCTGTCTTTAAATTTGGTGTTGCACAATACCTTTTTCAACTTTTGTACCGCGCATACCAAATTACTGACAGATCTCTGGCGTTTTAGGGCAGTCAACAAATTCGCTAAATAACGGGGCACCAATGTATCACATATGACCCAACAAAATTGTTAAGACCAGGCCCAATACACTCTTACTCGAATATAGAGCGGTTGGCGTTCCGACTGTTAATTCCGAATCGAAACTTCAAAACATACTGTTCTATTGTAACAATACCTTATGGCCAAAGCGCCGATCGAATTAATATTAATATGCGTCTTCACAAAAATCATTAAAGCAAAAGGAAAGAGATGTTTGCACTACCCAACGCAAGCATTAGCACCCGTTCATAAATGGAAAACACGTCTCCAACAAGTAGTATCTGGATATATTGAAAAACAGAGCTTTTTCCTCCGTAGTTTCATATGTTCCTTTTTCACATCGTATTTACTTGTCCATAAGCTGCAACCAATCAATTATGTTTGCCTTCAGGACAGAGCATGCGTGTTCTTCCTTATTTGATACAAGCCCACGTAAACCCAACCACTATTTGTAATTGCCATTTCCTCTCCTCCGGCTTTTGAGTTGAACTGTGGGGTTATATTAAACATCAAAATGTCTACGTTTCATCAAACGTCAAGTAAATCGTAATGCCAAAAGAATGAATTTGAATCTTTCCATAACGAGAATGACATAACTGTCACTCAATTGAAGCGCACCCTGATCGATAACCGTTATGCCATTTACGCGGGCTTGGTACCTCTAACGTAATAGTATAATAGTCTTCAGCGTCCTCACGTTTACAAAGCGCCGGCGTTTTTTAAACCTTGTAGTCTTAATAAGTGTATTAAAAAATCTCTGTGCTCAGTGACTTCAAACTCCGATTAAGTATGAACAGAGGCCCCAAAAGGTAGAGAAAACCTCCTTCTTCAAAATATCCGAATACTTGTGGCCTCTGTATTACATTGAAAAGATAGCTTTGCATCAACAAAAAACGCACAAACAAACATACACGAAATCTAACACTACCATACATTAATAGGTTTCTAATGGCAATCTAATGTAATATTACACGTTACGGCCAAATCTTTGATAACTCACGTGGATGCATTGTACTCCATTGCCAAAGGAACCGATGGCCCTGCAATAAGACAAAAATGCTTAATGAGACGTTGGCTTAAAAAACCACCACATGAATTAGACAGGAACTTTTCGCATACTTCAAATGTAAATGACTACCATTCGGGATATCAGAAGAACTAGCAAAACGATATCAATACAAATCCAAGTATAACGTCTTTTTAGTAGTTGCAGCCTGGCATTTCACTACACAATTAAACATCTTGTGTGCACTTTTGAATCACAAACAAGGATAGCAGTTTTCCAGTACTAACAAAGAGTGGTGGCGATACAGAGCATTAAACTTTATATAACGATCTCCTGACGAAGAAAATCTATTTAGTGGCGTAACATGTGATATATGAGCCCCGAAGAGGACCAGACAGCGGCGGCAGAGGCGTACTGCCACTTACAATGTACATAAAATCGAATGTAAACTAGCAAAATCTGGATAAACAGATTCATTAATTTCTATATTACGCTGTATGACAGTGGTACTCTTCACTGGCATCGTTTCTACTCTGACGTCAATACTGCAATTAAGACATCATGTTCCCAGAAGAAGGCAGGAAAAACCCTCAGTGTTAGCTACCACTGGCATCTTTTCTCTTGCGCATACGTATACCTGTCCAAATATCAGAGCGGAAAAATTCCTTAAAGTTCAGTTTTTAAAAGTTTTTACTTGATAAAGGTTTCTTAACCGAAAGCTTGTAGCTCGCCTCAAGGCATTTTAAGTATATATATCTGTGTGTGTGTGTGTGTGTGTGTGTGTGTGTGTGTGTGTGTGTGTGTGTCTTTGTTGTGACGCAGTGAAGGCCAATAGATGACTACAGGCAGAGTAAGAGGGGTGTATAAATTTGAGAACTAAATCACTTATCTAAAGTAATATAAAAATAAAACAAGATATTAATAGATAACGTACATACAAATCAATAAGTAAATAAACAAATTGGTAATACAAAATCAATCAATAAAAAAGTATATAAATAAATCAATCAATAAATAAATATATCAATAACTAAATATATCAATAACTAAGTATATCAATAACTAAATATATCAATAAATAAGTATATCAATAACTAAATATATCAATAACTAAATATACAAATAAAGGGGTCGCCGCTATTCTTCCTGCAGTAGTTATGAAAATACAGGAGTTTTGCACATATATAAATAGATCGATATAAATAGATATAAATAGATAGATACACATAGATGTGAGCGGCTTTACGGGAATGGAGGGTTCTGGGAAGATCAAGCCTCTTCAAGGTTTTTATGTGTCAGATGAGGTTGCAAGCGGGCATGTTTCGACTTCCACACTACTGCATTCCACCAAAACCGTTACCTCACTTTTAACGTAACGTTTATAATACAAATACACACTTTCCACGGACTTTCCGCGGATACTTCATTCCGAAAACAGGCTATTTTTAACAAAATAATCGAAGCTAAAATTTCACGGACCAGTATTGATAAAAATTACAATTAAGCTAAATCCCTTAGGTTAAGTTTAGAAACACAATAGGGAAATGGCGTGAATCCATACTTTCCAAAGTTTGTTCCTCGCCTTCATGTTGTTAAAATATTTCGAATTGTTCTAGTCCTAATTTAAACCCATGCACACTCTCCACCCTCTGTAATCTCGACGAAGGATTTTACTCAATCCGAAAGCTCCTTTTATCTCCATTGGGTATTTTAGCTTTATATATTTTTATATACCATTTTGAAGTTTTTAGTCATTGTATATATACAAAAAAATGCTAAACACTGCGGTTAATAGGTGATAAAACTATACAAAATCTAAATAACGCCAAGAGGCCAGCTCACAAGCTTTCGGTTTAAAAACCTTCTTCAACCCACTTGAAGAAGGTTTTTAAACCGAAAGCTTGTGAGCTGGCCTCTTGGCATTTTTTAGTCCTTATATATATACATATTGATACATCACAGGGTAAAGAGTAAGAGATAACATAGGGCACCCTTACTTAAATAAATCGCACGTTGAACTGTTACCTTCGACCCTTACAGCTTAAAAGAATAAATGAATAAGTACGTACACTGCATTCTTGATAGTAACAACGATCCCTGCTATATAAATATTCAATATCATAAATGCCAATGCTAGGGGTGAGAATTCTCTATATTGTTAAGTCTCTCAAGGAACGAGCCTTTATAAGCAGGGCCTTCATAATGAAGCTACTCTAACTAAACAGCAAAACAACCACAGTGGCCAACTAATTAATACAAGAAGATTGACGCATCCAAAGGTAACATCTCTCAATTTGGAATCTTTAAACGACCCCCTCGAAATAAACCCACCCACCCCGACTTAAAATAAACGTTAGAAAGGCTTCTGAAATTGAATATGTGTATTATAAGGTGTTTGTAACTTAAGTGATTTAACTGTGAGACTGACATTGAAATTACCTTCCCTGCGTCGTATTTACTTGCTGACTTTCTTTTAATATTTTTATGCTACCTTCTTTTTGGCTGACTTTCTTTGGAATGTAATTATGCTAATACACATATATACAAACACTATTGAAGACACAGACATCCATCACGATTCAATTGTAGTGTATTGTACACTACTAGTATATGATGACCACGATTAACAATGATGACGATGACGATGATTATGAAGATGACGATGAAGATGAAGATGAAGATAGAGACGATGATGATGATGATGATGATGATGATTATGAACGATGATGATGATGATGACGGTGACGGTGACGATGATGATGATGATAATGATGATGATGATGAACGATGATGATGAACGATGATGATGAACGATGATGATGAACGATGATGATGAACGATAACGATCATCATGATGACGACCATGATGATGATCATGATGATGATCACGATGATGATCATGATGATGATCATGATATATCATATCATATAATATAAACTTATATTGTAATGTATACTCAGTGCAATGAAGCAATGGTATATTTGCATATGGTAGGTGTAGCTTATAAATATCTACGCCAAACAGCACTATTTGGAAGTTTTTCGATGTACAGGATGCCCATTGTCTACTCTGCAAAAGTATTTCATGGGGACCGATAACAAGAGAGGCCTGCCATTTTGTTGCGGTACCAACATTATTTTGGGTCGTCGAACATCATCTTCACCTCCTTCCTACACACCCCTAATACCGTAATGTAAATCTCAGGTAAACTTGACATAATAGGCCTATACATTTTGTGACAAGAGTTACATGTCATTTATCTATACCATGTGCACTACAGCAGCGAATAGGCACGTCCTTAAACACGTTAATTAAGTTAAATGCGGTAAACTCTCAGGAGGCATGTCTAGTTCAAGAAGAATGTTTTTATAATTATCATCAAGTGCAAATTTTGTACAAATACATTTCGTCGACAATCTTGGCCATCGTCTCTTAAAATCAAAGGAAACCACAAAATAGAACATATATTTTACCCCCATATATCAAAAAAGAAACTTCTATATTTCTTGTATGCCGCCTTCCGTATTTCGAAACGTGTACTTTTAGCATTGCGTTCTTAATGGCTAAGTCAATCCACTCTCTGTATTATCAAGTGGTTGTAATTGCAAAGTTAGTGCCCACGAGCTAGTCCAAGGCAGTAAAAAACAGTAGATTGTGAAAATGTGAATAAATCATTCCTGAAATGGTCTGATCACGTACGATATGCACGTACATTGACGTACATGTAGCCCACTAAAAGATTTTGAGTATTTTTAAATATTACACTAACTTGCGCTTTTACCAGCTGTAACCATCATATAAAAGCTTGGATAGCTTGCTTCATCAGCGTATCGTGGAAATTTGAAAATACATGGCGGTTCCTATCGAAGAACTGAAATTAAGTTTGTGTGAAAACAACCCTTGACCCTAATTTCTGAAAAACAAGTTTCAATAAAAATATTGCAGGTGCTAAAGACTGACCTGTTTAAACCGACAACAAGGCTCATCGCAGACTGTAAGTCCATTTTTCTTACATTCGATGCCTATTACTGCCGGCGTACTTTCTGGCTGGAAACGCATGTCTTCGGTGGCAATCTTCGAACAGTGTCCGGGCAAAATAATCCCAACAGACTCGGAGTCTCCAGAGTGTAAATCCAGAATGCCTGTTAGTGAAGTTTCCAAACCAATTGCTCGCGAACTATCCAAGAACAGTGATAGACAAGCAAGTATCTAACGTTCCACTTGACAAGTTCGACTTACTTTCATTAAGTCGACTGATCCCCTTCTGAAAACCCAACTTTCATGGCTGGCTTGAATGTTTATCAATGTTTTTTTGTGCAGAAGAAAATAAACAGTTACTGCTAGCAGCTTCGCGTGTACGTACAGAAGCAATTTCCGAGTTCTGCTTAACCACCTAGAATGCAACTGTTTGGCAAATTCACACTACCTCGTAACAACTTGATATCGTCTGCTTAAGACTGCAATTAACAATACTCCGTGAGCCCAATATTGAAGTACGATACACTTTATGTACATGACAACATAGCAGAGTGCCAGTAGATCAAAGATGTCAGCTTTCTCTTCCCGTTCTCTAAACACAGGTCAGATTATTCACAATGTCATGTTATTGAGTTTCCACTAGGTACTGCTCATTAAACTCGGCAGGATTTCGGGTTGGCTTCCTTTGAGGACCCTGAGAGTCAGTTGGATGTTGCAACTTGGTTCATCAACAGCTAAACCACAACAAAAAGGGGCGACCAAGAAAGTGCCGTGATAGAGTACAAGTGCTGAGTGATCAGTGAATGCCTCGAGTACACAAGCCAAGTGCCTATAAGCTGATAACAACTTACTCAAACAATTTGTCTTCGGCGAAACGAACATCTGTGATTTCGAGGACAGCTGGTTCACAGAGTGATTTTAATGGAAAGGTCATTTGTGCGGTGGATGGTAACCATGCGACTGAGTTTTTAAGAATTGGAATTTCTTTGACTGTCCTTATCGATATCCACCGAATCAATATCTATCGCTCGTGAGTATGCCTCTGAAACTGTCCCTTAACTGCTGTGTTCGCTGAATTTGACCAAGGACCGTATGCTCCACGTATGTTAAGTCGAACAAACGAACGTATTCCGCAATATATAAACTTCAGCGGTGAGCATGGAAGATGGACAAAGAAATGTATCAAGATATTGGTATAAAATTTCCTGCCAGTGCAATGTATGTCCAAACTGAGAAGCACAACACTCTTGTTTCGAACAAAGCTTTCTCAGATTCCTACGTTTTACAACCTTCAAGCTTATACCTTTCTGGTAAGTTGAGATTTCCAGACAATACGATCTTTTCAACCGTACTTAATTCACAATGTAATCTATCTGGTCAGACCATTTTAAGTAACCCTCAACTTCCAAATACATTGTTTTCTTTTCGAGTCAGTGGCTGTCCGGAGTCAAGCTCACGAGTACCGCAACAATCAGATAAGAAATACCAACTTAGATGTCATTCACGGTGACAACATGATTGAATCCTTAAATCTGAGGACACAGGACGTAAGTACAAACTTGAACAATACAGATGACATAGCTGTTCTCCTCACTTCAAACTATGTTGCAATGCTGTCACATGTGTTCATTGACGATGAGTCAAGTTCAGTTTCTTCTGTGATTGTTAACCACATAAGTATCACGTTGTACGTATGTGACCGTTCCCCTCCCTCTAAAATACACATAAGAATGCCGGGTTGCAACTACGATGGACTTTGTCAATTACGTGTGAAAATTCAACATTTTCAAAGCACGCCAAAGCGTCATCGAGATCTGCTCGGTTTAGGAAATGGTAAATTCCGAGCTTTAAAGAACAGGAGTTAATGGAATGTGAAAGCCTATTTTCAAACAAAAGTGTAAATATTAGGCCCATTATCTTGAGGGATGATTCTTCAGTTGTAATTTTACAAGGAATGAAAAGGCTGCAATTCGTTTGACCGCCTTTCAAAAAAACACGAGCAAACAACAAACTGCGGTAAAAGTGTGACTTTTAAAACCACAAGAGAGCTTTTTACACTGACAAAGAAATCACTTCTACTCTATCTTAAAGGATCCTTTAACGCACGAATAAACCCGCAGTAGCCGTCCGAAGGAAAGAACTAGTGGGTCCGTCCGTATGTTTCTCCGTTTGCCAACCTGTCTGTGTATCTGTCTGTCTGTCTGTCTGCCTGTCTGTCCATCTGTGTATCTTTCTATAAAGCAACATACGCAAATATGTACGTACAAAGTTTTGTTTGTACGTATCTAAACGTACATGTAGGTATATATTTAGGTATTTAAGTACCTTAAAACCTGTATACGTACGTATTTATAAATGAAATACCTTCATACACAAAATTAACGTGTACACGAATTAACGCGGCTTTTATTAACGTTGATCTAATTCACGTTTTTTAGACTAAAAATGCATTTTGATGGATATTAATTAAAGTTTTATCAGCAATTTGATGTTTGAACGACATTGATTAACGTTTTCAAACGATCAAACGTTAATTAGTGCCATCGTTAATTAATACGTGTGTTAATAAATGACAAAAGTCAACACACATCATCCAATATTATCAGTAATGAAGAAGAGGATTGTGATTACTTTCGAGCTGCTACTCCTTTGGTAAGATGAAACTATTTTAGATTTTGTGAAAGCAAAGGTCATCTCCAATATTAGTTCCACTCTTCCTTGGGGGGAAGGAAGGCGCCGATACCACTCGTTATGGACGTAGCGTTCCAGTTCCTCCTCGTTTCAAAAAGAAGTAAACGAATCGGAGCTACTAACGAAATGTTGGAATTTCGATAACTCATCCGCGACATTCCGAAGAATTTTCCTTGAACGTTATTATGCGTAACCAAATAGCCGGAAGCGTATCAAATTCGTAGAAAGAGAAAAATTCCATAAAGCGAAATTATTGCTTATGTTGTCATTAGTTACTTGTTACGGACACGTGTAAGTAACTTTTTGCTCGGGCAATATTTGGAAAAGTAGAATTTTTACCCAGTAAAATCCTTGCAGCATTGCAAAATATAATTCAGATGTTCTGTTTATGGTTAGGAATATTTGATACTAAGATGTCAAAAACCTGATTATTTATAATCACGTGGCCCCATTGGAAAGGTAGTCGAAATGTTTTCAAAATAACTCCTTGAGGGGGAAAGGTAACACTTATCAGCTCCTTCTTGGAACCAAATGGCCCCTTAAGTCATCGGAGGAGACCATGCCGCCGAGGTGGGGTCCCTTTTTCCCCACTGCATTGTGACGTGCAAACTGTTCTTTCGTAGCCACAAGTATATCACTCAAGGCATTATACATTATCATACAGTTCTCCATCTGTGTGATGCCCTGTTGAAAAAGCATTGCTTTGGAAAATTTTCGTTAGTTTTTATCCGAGTAACCTCGGCAGTCAACCGCTAAATTGGGTGATACAGGCATACCACGGAATTCTTCATTCCGATGATCTTTTCCTTCTCGTCCTTTTTCAACTTTTCTTTCCATGGCGTAACTTGTTCGGTTTCATTATTCTAGACGAGGATATCCGTTCCTTTCGTTTTCGTCACCGATGGAAGCAACAATTGATATCTTTCTGCCCTTTCCAAAGAAGCGATTCCCTTTTTAGTGGAATATAATCTTATCTCCCTCGGCTATTATATCTTTCCATCATTTACATTCTCTAGTAAATCTTTGTAGAGAATGTCAAAATTACTCACAATAGTTTATGTATCTTTGATTTAATCCGAATGAGAACGCAGAATGTTTCGTAAAGTTCCGTACTCTCAGCTGATGCACTTATCCTCATCTAATACCTTCCACGTCGGCAAATTGCCAGGTTATGGTAGCATTCTATATGTTACCTTCTATATGACCCTGTTATTTGCGTCTCATCAATTGCAGTTACCGTTACTCTTTTACTTTTCATTTCGCTTCTCTTACAACAACACCCATTCTCTCAATATTTTGTTGGTAAGTTTTAAGTGGCAGTATCTTTCTATACGTCACAGTGTCTATACCTGTACCTTTACCCGTACCGTAATTTCCTCCAACGATTGTCTTTGCCATCACGGAGATGAGTCAGTCTGTCCCTGGTCCAAGTCTTTCCTGTTTTAGATGCGCCTCTGTGCTAGGTTAAATAGGAACCCCAAGCATTCTTGCGACTTTGATCCAAGGATTCTATTACATGATTTTGTGGCACTAGCCAGTAGCAATATTCTCCTTAGTGATTTGTTCTCAGTTCTGCAAACGTGACAGATATACGTGAGGTATCATCTGTTGACATAATTTCTCAAGAGTTATGTCCTAATAATGTTCCAAAGGTTATCGTTATTATAAAAATACCCGTAGTCAGCGTATGATTTGCTATGGAAGTCGGAACCACTTCCTGATGAACTCCTGTAGCTGCTATTTCGTTTATCATCAGTGTCTATGTTCGTGTTTGGTAGAAATCCGAAATAGCGGGAAATCTACGCAACGTTTCTGAAAAGTAATGTGGCTAAATGTGTAATAAAAAAGCTTTCTCGAGCTTTTCTGAACACCTTGAGAGGTAAACTACCCCTCTTGCGTTCAACTCTTGGGAGCAATACACTTGCCTTTTGTTTGAAAATAGGAATTTTTTTTCAATATTGAAGACCGAAAGTACTGTGTTTGGAATACTTGAACCACTACATCATCTTCAAATATTTGTATTGTATTGTATTTGTATCTGTCAATGTTTTCTCTGTCAATTTTTCCAAATGTTCCCATTACGTTATACACGCATAACGACTTACCGAAATTAAGATATTATATTTGATTCCCACTGTTTGCAATGAAATATTGAACAGCAACATGTTCTAATAACAATCAGAGTCTTTTGTGTGGCGGGAGTGCTGATCTTGTCCTCGCCTTATGCCTGTTGTGACACTGGTCATGTTTGTCCACTGTTGCCATTGACATCGCCACTTTGTTTGGGTCCTTCATGTCAATATTGAGAAGATGGACGTACATATGAGATCGTATATC
This sequence comes from Alatinidae sp. Z8VKAUB7J3, assembly GCA_010016025.2. Lineage (NCBI taxonomy): Eukaryota > Metazoa > Cnidaria > Cubozoa > Carybdeida > Alatinidae > Alatinidae sp. Z8VKAUB7J3. The sequence goes on along the minus strand of JAAAKM020006971.1, from coordinate 146,992,348 downwards.
TTTGACGGTTCAAGGAATTAATCTACAAGTTGAAGTTGTACACATTTCGCAACTTATTAAAATACTCTCTTGTCGCATTAAAATTTGCACATGTGTATGTACCTTTTAATAGGCACATGGGGTATTTCAATGTGTTTCTTCCACGAAATAGTTGTAAATCAGGATTGCCAGCCGCGCTCTAAGTGAGAATACCTCTACGAATTTGGAAGTATATTATGGACTGTTCAACGTAGTATACCTTAAGCTGATTGTCTCTAGTGATTTGCTCCAAACGTTTAGTTTGCTCTAGGTCAACACATTTCTACAGCCCAGAACTGCGTGAGCAGAATAAGAACACTATAGCAGGTGGTTCAAGGGTAGTCTTTATCGGTACTCACGTCAGCATGCTTTCAGAGGCAGTGTGATAAATCTGATATCTTTGGTGGCCATTATTCGAATAGTACAGGCGGGTTTATTTGGGTCTTTGTGGTCTTACGAACGTCATACGTTGTTTCTTAGCGGAGATATTTCTTTCAACATACTTCTCCACCCATTTGCAGCTTTCATACAGATGATAATCACACTGTATATCCATCTAATAAGATATAGATTAGTGGAACTGGCTTTATTTCAATCGATATGGTCGTTAAGAGCTGATGGAGTCAATATTTGGCAAAGCGAGACTACGATCTAGATGATGTCAATAGGTTGTTATGTGTTTTATTTCATTTCGATTTAATAGCAGCCCTGTCAGTTCAAAGAGGTATTGAAAGTTTTAGCTGATATAATAGTGGTTTCATAAGACGATTTAGGAAGTATTCCGATCACAAAATTTAAAAGACAAACTCTTGATTGAGAGCAAACCAGGTGTTTGCAACTGCGCAGAAAAGAGCGTGTTTAAAGAAAATCTTGGCGAGAGAAGTGTCGTGCCGAACTAAATTTAAATCCCTTATATACTGACGTACATTCAGTACTAAAAAGTTCGGATTAGATCATTTGTACGAAAATATCATTTTCTGATGAATTTTTAAGCATTTTGGGCAGATTCAAGAAAGATCAGTGACATAATAATAATCGCTTTTGTTATGTGCTATTAACTCAAGCCGTTAAGAAACTGGTATGTTTCTTAAGCGTTTTGGCATAAACTTGTCACAAGAACCGTTTGGACTGAGAGAAACTCCGCGAAGGACTTCTAGGATAGAAGAAGATTGCTATAAGCCTGTAAAATATAACGTAAACAAGTGGCGCGTTTAAAAATTGAACATAAATATGTTGGACAACAACAGTTGGAACAATCTGTTGTCTGAAGAAAGGCCCAAATATTATGCACCGTAAACGTGGTTATTCAGCTTATGTTCTAAAAACTACTTTAGCAAAGTAGCAAAGGAATTCTGTTAATTGTTATATGTCATTATGCCAAGACTTTTTAAGTCCAACATCTCCCTTATCCCAAAATTTATTTAGCCGAATTCCTCTGTAGTCCACCATCTTTAGTCCGCCATCTGCTGAAGTACTGACTACGTTTGTTGAATATCTCTTCAACGTAAATTTTGAATTTGCCCGTATGCAGTAGTTTGTCTGTTCGGCCTCTCAGACATTTTATATAAGTCATTAACACCATCTTACCAATTGCAAATTACGAAGTGTAAGCTTATAAAGAACTGGCTACAAAATTCACACGCATCCTTGTTTAATGATGAAGGTGACACATTGCTGAGATATACCCGCTTTCCAACCGGCGATGCATTGTTGTACCTTTTGTGTAGAACAGGAAAGATGTTTGTTCACGTCCTTGCCTGTCAGTGTGGTCATATTTGGTTTTGAGACTGTGTGCCGATATGCACACAGTTAAAGAAACTTGTTAGTGAAAATGAAAATTATTTCCATCATGATACATGTAATGCCAAAATTCATACCTTTCGCTCTTCCCATCCGCTGTCAGTGTAAATTGTGCTTGAGTTTATGCTGAAAATTAGTTTGACAAGGTAGTGTTTTGCGTTTTTCGTACTGCAAAGGCTATCTAGTTGATAATGTAAACATTAACGATTAATTGTAAAAGGGCAATTACTTCATACTGATATACAATACAGCTGCATTCCATAATACGATCACCTGGAGATTTATGTATAGTGCTGTCAAATATTTATAACTTCGTTATGTTGAAAAAGGTGAGGACTAGATTGTAGTAAACATTACGGCTCATAACAATAATAAGAATATGATAATTGTAGAATACTGATTGTTGTATTGTACTGGTTAAGTAGTGAGAAGTTTGTAACTTATGACGGCCAAAATAACGGTGATCTGATTCTACTTGTCAAACGTTTTGATAAAGGATGAAGCTGATGAAGCGGCGGTGTGAGGATAATGATTATGAAGTTGATGACGGTGATGGGTACGACGACGACGATGATGATGATGATGATAATGATGATCGTAATCATGATGATGTTTTTGTTGATGATGATGATTATGACGATGATGTAATGATGATGATGATTATGACGATGATGTAATGATGATGATGATTATGACGATGATGGAATGATGATGATGATTATGACGATGATGGAATGATGATGATGACGACTATAAGAGAGATGATGATGATGATGATGATGATGATGATGATGGCGATGCTGATGATAGGAGTGATGATGATAGGAGTGACGAAGATGATGGTTATGAGGTGGAGAGTGCTGCTCGTTTGATGATGATAAGGTTGATGATGCTGATGGTGATGGAAGTGATGGTGGTAGTAGTGGTGGTGATTGTACTTGCAATAAAATAGCATCAATAGTACGATACTTTTTACCATAGTTGGTGACACGCTTTTTTAGTGTTAATTCTCGTTAGTTTTTGATCGTGGGTGCCCATTCCCTAGATTGCCATCTCATTTAAACACACAAAGAACACTAAGGAACCACAAATGAATCCACAATAGCTGCAATAACTTTGCGGAGAACAAAACAAGCTTATTAATTGATTCTGTAAATGCCTAATGACTATGATTTAAGTTAACAAGCAGCGGTATTTTATAGACAAAGGTACTGCTGTAGGTTATGATTGCATACTTGTCATGCTAGTGGCTTTCTTGTGACCACAATTGGTATGACCTAAAATACCAGAGGCAGTCGTCTTTAGGAATGATTTGCGACGATTGTATTTCGTGTGGCTGAACACGTCGTGTCACGTGGTGACGCTTTTGTAGCTGTGATACCTTATTCCTTTCAAATTTCGCCTCCCTCTAATTTTCGCTCCCTTTAATTTTCGCCCCCTGATCCTTCGTTTGGCCCCCTTTATTTTTCGCTCCCCGGGGGCGAAAATTAAAGGCAAACAAAATTTCGGGATGCATTGTATTGCTTGTTCCGTACGTTTTTGAATTTTCCTTTGGTGAAAAAATATTACAAAACGACATATCCCTGCAAACCTGCCCATACTGCAGCCCGCGCAATTAGATATAAAGTCCTGTCAAGCAGCCTTCGTTGGAGTAGCATCGTCATTGCAATTATTACAATCACCACAAACTTCATATTAGTCGGAATAGTTCTTAATAAAAGAGAAGCTACGAAACACATAATTTTCATCAGTCTGTGTATCAATTCCATTATTTTTTCGGTAGCAACTATTTGTTTGCAGGACCATTACAGAACAAAAGATGGATCATCCAACAATGCCGAGCTTGTTAATGCAGTATTAGCAATTGTCAATTTTGTAGACATGTCATATGGATTGCATATCTTCTGCTTTACAATCAACCAATTCTGGATTATTTCTTCGGGATATCGTTCCCCAAGGCAAAAGGAAAATCACAACAAAACGTTAGTCATTATAGACTTAGCACTCTGGCTCCCCCCTATCATGCTTTCGTTTCTTTACATTGAGTACCATGTTCAAGATGTCTGGGTGTTCGGCATGAAATACGTATGGCTACCCTCAATCGCTCTTTATACGATACTTAACAGCGTTGGGATTTTCTACATCATTAAAAAAGTTCGGCGAAGTTCTCAAAGACTTTCTCATCTTGCACCTGATAGCAGTTCGGATGCCAAAGTACAGTTTCATAAAAATCTTCAAAAACGCCAGACTAGAATACTCAAAACGTATGTTATTATTACTATTGAGTACTTACTACTGGCTGCAGCGCCAATGGCGGTTTACACAGCTTTTCTCTATGGAAGTGGAACACGTGATATATGCCTTGGTGCTTACGAAGTCATCGCGCTTTGGCTACAGATACATAGCCTAGCATGGCCTCTTATATACACATACTGCTATATGAGAAACTTCAATAATGTATTCAGCCGTTTGTTACCACGAAGACAGGTTAGAACAAATTTAAACCAGGCCAACAAATAAAGCCGTGGGGCAGATACCCCGGATGAGCTCGGAGCTTTACGCTCTTCCACCTCACATGGAATTGCCTGCGGCACACGCAAACGAGACTTGCATGGCAAACCTTTTCGGTTGTAACTCAACTAAGAGGGCCATTAGCTAAGATCTTTGTGGCACCCCTACATTTTATTTTATTTACAAAACAATGACCATATTCATTCTATCTCTTAGGGACCTAAACCTACAAAACATGTGAACCCTATTCTGCCTTCATTTGGCGCTCCCCTTGAAAACTTTTGGTTACCATTTATCAACCTTCACGTGTAAAGAGTGAATCAGGCCAAACTTTACATTTTAAAAATGTGACAATGATCAAAGATCGAGGAAAACCTCTTCTTCAGCGAGTCATTTCAGGTCGACTTGCCCTGTTAAACAATGCCATAACCAAATAACACTGCAGCTGCTTTGATAATAAAATACTTTACAAAAGTACACGAGTTACAATATTCTGCATTAATAAAATAGCTAAGTTTACGGCAGATATAAAATATCCCAAAACATTACTGTAACACCATGTTGACTGGTGAGCTCGGTACACATACAGACCCTGCCTAAAAACTATGTCATTTAAACGAATTTTTTTCACTTTTAAATGCTAAAAAGTCTTTTAATAAGTGTTCAGACGCTCAGAGACCGGAAGTATTCCATTGTGAACTTACAAAAGGGTACCCCAAAGCGCCTTTCACCTGAGCAGAATAGTTTAAGAAAATGCCATAGCTGAATAGTGTTAAAGCTGTCTACAAAACAAGTTGGAGCTCGGTTGAATCCAAGAATATGAACACACGCGGCGCAAATTAAACGTCTGTGCAAATCGTAACTCCTGTGTCACTCCTAAAAAACAAAACTGTTACCTCAACTTGTAATGAAACGCATCTCACAAAGCGCAACTGTCAAAATTGGATAAGAGACCTAATAGGCTTTAGAAAGGTGTATTACTTGCTATTTAAGCTGTGCTCTATGGCACACAATTTTCTTTCAACTGTGTTCTCCTTTTACATCATCTTCGTTTTGAATCAATGCCAAGTTGTGGAATATCATGATGGCAAACTAAAATAGCAAACACTAAACCATTTAGGAATTGGGAATTATCACACTGTGTAAAGAACATTGTGGGAAGGTGGCCATTTCACTAGGTGCTTCCTCAAAATAAATCCTCCTCTTTTTTTGAGGGGGGGAGGGGGAGGAAGCAAGACAACTTGCAGGTGAAAACAAGCAGAACTATTTCATAGGCACACTTATTTCCTTGCTTCAATTAGCTTTGTTACCTTTACAAAACTTAATTGACGGTAAAATATGAACAAGGATATTTCATTTAACACTGTAATATATGAGCAATAATATTCTGAAATTAGAAGAAGACAAAAACCTATGGAAGAAATTACCAGTGACTTTAAAAGGGATTTCTGTAACACCTTTAAACAGTTAAAATTGTCGTGATAATACTTTATGCCTTTTATACACCTGGAACGTATCCAAATGGTTCTAATAAATTTTCACTCAGTGGGTCTCTAAGCAGTACATTGATCAGATTCTTGGTGTTACTTACGGAGGTGGAAGACGACAATCGAGTACATGACAAAGAGGCTGAACGCACTGGGAACGAAGATATAATTAAAAACTTAGACGTATATATTTACTTTCTTTATGTACTTTGTTAGTTGAAGTACAATACCTAAAGGCTTCAGTCGGTTTTGTTGCTTGTACTGTGTTTTCTTTATTAATTCTATTTACTTTGGAATATCCATACGAAATTTATTGATTACTCAGTTTTATGCGCATGCCTGAGACAATGACTTTCTCAGGTAAAGTAGATCATTCTTCGAAGTGAAGTGCGTCAGGACGAAATTTTGTATTTGAATTGGACAGTACCGAGTACTTGTTTGACACGAAAACGGCAAGAAATAAGGCAGGAACAATATTTATCACAGCTGCGATCTAGCTTAGTGCAAAAATTTTAAGGTAGTTTGTCTTCGTGAAGTCCGAGTTTGGGGTAGTGAAGTTTGGGCTAGAGCAGTTTGGGCTAATGCAGGTTTGGCTAGTGCAGTTTGAACCAGTGCAGTTTGAGCCAGTGCAGTTTGGACTGGTGAAGTTTGGACTGGTGAAGTTTGGGCTGGTGAAGTTTGGGCTGGTGCAGTTTGGGCTGGCGCAATGTGGGGCCAGTGCAGTTTGGTTAGTGTAATATAGTCTAGCACAGTTTTACCAATCCATGCAATGTCCAATCGCAGAGAAGAAAGCAAGACTGCAGTCATAAAGTAAATTGCAGCACTTGCATAAGCGATAATTTGATGACAATATTGCAACATGTTAATTTGGAAGACCAATCTATCTTTTCACTCCTGTCATCATTGCTAAATGCTTTCAAAGGAAAAGGTATATGTTCTGATCATAACTCACTTCATGTAACATCTTCGCTTAACAGGACTTAAATTGTTCTCTCTCCGAAGAGATGGGAGGGGGAAGAAAAAGGGTAAACTGGTACAATTACCCTTAATCTCCTCCTACAGGCTCACAATTGCAACATTTGAGACTATGATATTGTCTCTTTAAGATAAGCTGATGATAATTTCATTGCCTCCTTCAAAACATTTCAAGGGTTTGGTCGACAGAGACGAGTTCCATAAACTATTTTATGATAAGGCGTTACCCAAATATTTGGTTTTATTATGGTGAAAGAATAATGTGTAAATTTAATTCGGCACAGTGACCTGTCATGCTAAGTCCATCCAGTAACTTTTATCTATTTTCTGCCGACCCTCATGATCATGGAATCGAAACAGTTGCTCAACATTTGGAATTTTTAAAAATGTTCTAGCTCAGTAATGAGCACCAATACTGACGTGGATGGGTTGAGGCAATATTGTGTTTAGATGGTAGGGGAACGACATGTTAAGCACCCTGCATATTCAATGTCTAAAGAGGTGGGTCTTTCCCATCTACGTATCATGAAACGGCTTTTACTTTAAGTCCTAAGGAAAAGCGACGCACATTGGACAAGTAATGTTGCAGCGATGGAAACTCTTTTCAAAAAGTTTCTTTCCTTGTACTTTTCCCATAGCGTATCATCAAAATATATAATATCTCTGCTTCTCCACCTAAATCTATTGGTACTTTTTACACTTTTTAAAGATTAGAACTTTTATTACAAAATCTAAATATGGCAATTATAAAGAACGCAAATTATAAGTAAGAAGTTAAAGATCGTAGCTTTTCCTTCGGCTCTCTTCAGAATCCTGGGCAAAAAGAAAACTACACCATGATGTCAATACTTGAGGATCCTTGCAATAGCAATAAATTTATGTCTTTCTAAAATTGAAAGACAACAATAAAAATAAATGTGTGTGTCAAATATATTACAAGAAGAAGCTCAAGATTCATTAAGGCAGCCTCTTTCTTCACTTCTAAAAATAAAGTGTAGTTGGTTTTTTTTGCGAAGATCAGTACTCATTTGCGGATGATAAGGGTCTCTTCGGTAGGATACTGCACTTTTGACCGAGAATGTGCTTTTGCAATTATTTTGTTTTTGGCGTAGACAATGTAGTTTTGCGATGATTAATACTCATTTGCACGTGGTAAGGGTCTCTTTGGTCGGATACTGCACTTTTGATGGAAAGTGTGCTTTTGCAAATTTTTAGTTTTTGCCGTAGACACTGTAGTTTTGCGAGGATTAATACTATTTTACGGGTAATTTGGGTCTCTTTAGTTGGATACTGCACTTTTGATGCAGAGTGTGTTTTGCATTTTTGTGTTTTAGCGTAGAATGTGCACACTTGAAAAGATTTGTACCGATTTGTGGGCAAAGGGTGTCTTTGCTCAGATACTTTAGGTTTGCGGTACGTAATATACTTTTCCTATAAGACTACCTTTGCGGTTGCTTTACGGACACCCAACACAACAAAGCCTTCACTACTCAGTAATCATTACATGTGTTTATAGTAGTGGATATAAAAACTGCAAAAAACACCAAACCCTCTAAGTTTGAAAATGATTAAGAAATCTTAATAATACTCATTACAGTTTATTGCTTTCGACCGTAATATCTGAAAGCGGAATCCTTACGTGGAAACGAACTGAACATTAACAATACATTCGCCTTCTATGACAAAACGCCAATCAAACGACCAACACCGAAGTCCAGTCCAATTACAATCTTCTATACCTTCTGTTTCGATGCGCTTCGTTTCCAAGAACAAAATATTTAGTGTACGGCGTCCAATTACCAACAATGAACTAAAATAAAGATCACCTTGCTATTATCAAATATCAGAACAAACCTATCAATAATTTACTGCGACAAACTGTGAGGGAGGGCATCAGTCCATACTATCAGGACAGTTTTCATTACAGGAACTACAAGGCACTAATGATAACAAGCAAATTACTGCAAAAAGGTGGAAATGCATATAGAAGAATATCAAACATAATACGTCATATACGAGGAGGAAGTATCAATGTTTGTCTAGGTTTAAAACCTGGCAAAATATTTTAACGCCAAAGTAAAGGGAACAACATTTACAATTCACTCTACACTTCTATGCGTACAACCTTACAGATACTTCTAAGAAGGATCATTTCACACAAGTACTCAACTGTCCTGCTATCAAATGCGAGAATTGAAAACCAAGAAAGCGTTAAAGAGCGGATACCTCGATCGTAAAGTATGTCTCGTGTGCAACGTGCTGTCTTCTGGACTACAACAATCATTGCTGTGTTTACATTTCTAACAAACATCGTAGTTATTGGACTAATCGTAAAAGCCAATCAAACCAAGAAACACATCGCTTTTCTAAGTTTATGTGTCACTGCTATTCTGTACACCATTGGTAATAACTGCTTACAATATTACTATAATAGTGATAAAGGGTTGCAGGATAGCAACATATATCTTAAAACTTCGCTCGCAACTTGCCAGCCCATCAGCCTCTCATTTGCATTGCATATTTCCTGTTTCACTATTAACCAACTTGCATAATCGGTGTCCCAAAATATCTTATTTACATCTTGTGTAATCGCTACCTTGTTGTTGTTGTTGTTTCGAAAGGTTGACCCAAGGTCAGTATTACATAATTACATCATAGTTTTCCCACTCTTGAATGAGGGGCTTAAAATAAATATTAATCAAAACATCGCTCACATATGCAGGAATCTCGCTCCGGATTTTCCCCACTGTATAATGTCTCTTGATAGTCTTGGCCATGTATCCCTATTGCACTTAGCAGGACTCTCTCTCTAACTTGTCTTTGGTATGCCTCTTTTTCCTTTCCATTCTCTTAGCATCTATTCAGTTACCCTGAGTGTTGTCCGAAAGTCGCGTGATGTGGATCATTCCAACTGTTTTCACGTAGTTTGATCGTAAGTAGGATTCTAGTTTGGTATCTTTTGTCTTACCCATGCTTTACTTTTCCTGTTGCAAGGAATCATTCCAAATTTCTTTAATCGACACTAGGAATGTTTTAGATGGAAAATATTACACCCCGGTGCTTAACATCAATAGGTCATTAATGGCATCTATTCAAGGTCTCTCCTTTGATTCTTATTGTGTTCTTTTGTTCAACGAGGGAGTTCTGACTGTATCTTTAAACCTCCCAAAGGCTGCCAAACCAGGATCTATTGTTCTCTCGATTTCCAGGAGGAGGTTGTCATGTCTTATAACCGTCATTCTCAGATATAGCTGTCCACTTTCTCCACTGTTGTGATATCAACGATTACCGGTTCTCTTTTGACAAGGTTAATGTAAACCAAATTATTTTTTCACAGGTGCATATCATAGTGCATTACGTACATTTTCTGTAATTCATGGAGTGTATGTACCATAACGGAGTCATTTCGAAAATCCAGGTGACGTAGATATTATATAATTTGAAGCAGGGGTACTCGCATTTTGGAGCGAAAGTTGGGAGCAAAATATTTTCGAGAAGAGAGGATTTGAAATTTGAAATTTCAAATCCTCTCTCCTCGATGATACTTTCTAACTTAATGGGCTTTGGATTGATGATCCGCCGGACGGCAGTTCTTAATTGGTCAAGTCACATGGCGCAGAGAGGCTGGCCTCCAATTGCGTAGAGCTTCATGTCGATGTCCACCGGTGGATGATTGGGAGCTAATGTGGCGACTAGAGAAATAAAAGTTTGTTAACATCAGAGGTCACCTAGCTCAGTTGGTAGAGCACAGGCCGCGAAAGTGTGGGTCACGGTTTCCACACCCGGTGGTGACATGCTTTTCTATTTTCTCTAGTGTTCTATTCAAAAGTAAAATATCTATTGGAACAAAAGCATTTGTTCTACCAAAATAAGATAAATATAGAAGGGGTCTCTAGCTTATTGTGGGCACCAGAAAGGTGGTCTACTATTGTAGGGGGTTAATAATTAGCGGGTGGTCTATAATTACTTCACATGACGCGAAAGGTGGGTCTATAATTTGAGGGAATCTATAATTAGAGGAAATACGGTACCTGTGATCCGACACCAAATAAACAGCAGCTTAGCTTAAAACGGCCCACAGACGCGCAATAATCTTGACAGTAATACTGATGACGGCGTAAGTTGATAACATTATTGATCGTCTGTGGGCGAGGATAGCTGTTCCGTACACGACGAAGGGCACTAGTGAAATGAGCAAGTATTCTCAATAAAGTTGAATCGTCTGTGGGGGACCCGACATTTCATCAATAAAAGTCTGTCCTCGTGATTATCAATTTTCATTGAGCGTCTGTGGGCCGCTTAAGTTACTAATATTCTTACTGATCTCAACCTTCGCATTTCTTAATGCTCCCTTTTGATTCTAAATGTGGGCTCTCTTTCCGAGTGTGAGCATTTTCAGTTGTACGTTCTTGTAGAAACAATACAAAAAACATACCGACCAAACTCCCCAAAATTTGAGGAACACTGGCGGTCTCAGCTTCGAAAACACGGCAATGTCATATTCGATCTTGTTGTTTCATAAATCAACACTTTTAGAAAAAATTGCCATTTTAAAGAATTATGGCACACATTGACCAAAGAAAAATTTGTGGATCAATTTGGCGAAAATACTGAAACATCCTACTTAAGCTAAAAAGTATGCTTCTTATACTGAGAAGACCTGCAATTCAGTTTGAAGTTTGGGTGAACAAGTGAAAAGCAGCAACCCAAAAGTGGTTTATCCGAGGAGTTTTTGTTTGGCTGGAGGCTCAGATGAAGCATGTGTAAAAAATGGAATCATAGCCCGTCCACCAAGCATCGAACCGAATTTCCACTTACACGTATTGCACTTACTTTTCATTGCAAGAGTAGCTTCTAAATAACTCTACTTTCAGTCCCCGCTTGATGTTAAAAGCTTTTTGACTTACTATAATCGAATGTCGTTTAAACACAATTCCCAAAGATTTCGCATACGTTCACCAGTCATTCCACGGTGACCACGCAGAGCTGCTTAACTTATGGGCCCGAGATTTCTATCGAAAATGATTCGACAGACGTAGGCTGCAGAGCCAAAATCTCCGTCAAAATGGAATCATGATTCCAAAATACAGCAGATGAGAAGTGGACTGTCAGAAAAAGCTGCAGCAGCAATACTTGACGGGTTCCGTTCCGAAAGCCAACGAACTTCTGATTTCACCAAAGAGTGCAAGATATCACCTCCACTACCAACAAAGAACTGTACGATTCTCAGCGACGTAGACGCATATCTGCTCAAGAAACGTTTGAATCTTCATGTGACATCCCGGGGCATCTCAGCAGATGAATCGTCTCCAAGATAGAATCACTTATAAGACCATTTGAACGCTGAACAGACAGTGTCAGAAGGGTTGTGAATACTATCCTCAAGTCAGGTGAACCACCTCCACTAATTACAAGGGAGCAAGGAACCGCGGTAGGGGCCTGAAAGCGTACTCCATTGTGACCCTAACAGCACATAAAAATCGCGCTTCTGTGATCCTATGCGCAATACAATATCATTGAAAGATGCCACTCCTGATCGAGGACTGTACCTACAAGCTCCTAAGCAGAGATCCAATAGCGTGGTTATCAACACAGCTGTCACAAAAGCTACTCTGCCGAAAGCAAAGTAAAAGCCTATGAGAGCCTGTTTAGGCTTCGGTACAACCTCCCACAATATATAGTTTGCGTCCAGCTTACCACTCAGACAAATTGTTACCTCTGAGCACTGTTGCACATGATTCATCCGCATACATAGCAAGCATCCTGGCACTTTCACGGGAAATTCGGGCTTCACAACCACGAACTTCTCACAATCTGCATTCACCCTTAGGACCACAAAACTATAAGCCACTGGACACTTAGTATGTGGAAACGCGGGTGGACGAAACTTCAATCATCTTCGACCGCGCAACTCTGGCTCATCAGTTTCATCATTGATGATTGCAGCAGAGGTTACACTGGGCTGTGTTGTGCAGAATACCAATTCGCCTAGTTACATGGGCCGCAGTAATTCATGGTTACATAGTCCAGGTTGATCATTTTGGACCATTTTTGTGTAAGCAATGGTAATTTTAAAACATTGGGGGGGGGGGGGGGGCCCATAGCAGAAGGGATGAACTCGAGGGGAAGGGGGAACATTTCAACCCCCCCCCCCGGTTTTTTTTACCCCGGAAGGTTGCTTGGCAAGTCCCCCAAGCTTCTAGCAGCTCTAATCATCTCTGTTACTTCTTTCCTTACTGCCATAACTTTCATTAGTTTTCAGATATAGTAAATTCTGAGAGCACGAAAACTCTGCCCCTCCGTGTTTTGCTTTGTACGAAGGGATATATCTTGCAGGCGCAAACTACCGATCGCATCAAGTTTTAGGTAAACTCTTCGCTAAAACAATTACATAACATGGTATGATCATGTATACATTCCTATTTTCTCGCTACTTGAACTCGTCAGCATATACAGTGTCAAGAAAAAGCGTATTCACACGAAACCAGTCAATACTTGAATTGATAACAACGCTCAAACTATAATCAAGCTAGCACATGTTGCCTAGTATGATTACAATATATGGCTTTGCAAAACAATGTCTGTTATACAGCGTGATCTTGAATGATTTAACAGAATGGTGTACGATCTACCTATGCGAAATTCACACCTAAAAATAACAATTTTCTTTTTTACTAACACACTATCAAATACAGAATCTATGGAACAATAACACATACATATTTCATTCTTCGACACTTCACTAATTGCAAAGTACTATAGTGCAATTCTGACTCTTTTTAACGCTCTTAAACCAAATATCATCAACATTCTACAGATGATGCTCACAACATCAGCTTTGTGATGTCACCAACATCTGTCTACATGGATCACAAATGATAAAGAGGGCAAGGTACATCAAACATCGCAGCGAAAGTGGAATCCGAGCACGGTGGCTGCACAAGACGTTCCTGAGTCCCTGTGCCTGCTATTGGCCCTGTCTAGACAGAATCACCAGTTCTAATATTTTACGTTGAAACGTTTGAAATAAGAACTACAATTTACTCTAACCCTGGCATGACAATCTATACTTGGTTGCACCTAACGCATGGACTTAATTCTCAGCGTTACCGTTTTCTGGACTACAATAACCACTACATACTGCCGGTCAATGGTGGAACGAGATAATTTACATTTAGGTATATTCCTTTGGCTCCAAGTTTAAAAAACGGATTTATGGATATTCAATATCGACTGGATTATATCGATACTCCTCGACCACTGATAATAGATTCCAGACCACTTTTACTCTTTCACGTTGTGCCACTGGCTTGATTTGTACTTAGCAGACTATTTCGCAGAATTACGGCATCGCTCATTGCAATTTTTAACGCTCATAAAATGAACCGAAGTATACAGGCCCTTAAAACCTCTAAGAATCACTATGGCAAAAGAAACCCATTCTACAAAGACCTCTGGGATACTGGTACAAATGACGGCATTGGGTTGCGCGCCACCACGCCATTTACAATTTGGGGTGAACATAATTAACGGGCCCAGGGCTACAAGAAAGCTGTTATATAATCCATGTCGTGGCTTCACATCCCTAGCACCCAAACTTTTATTTTTCTGACATAAAAATCACCTAAAATCCAAACAGGCCTTTACAAAACGAGTATGCTGGAGGATTGGGTTTACCTCTACAAATTTGCATATCGTGTTTTAGTTGTACAATGTGCCAAATACATCCATTTTAATACAAACACGAGAGCACCCGTTAACCCATTAATTGCATAACGCACTTTACGATGAGGATGTATCAACAGCTGCTAAAACTGTAGCTAAAACGTAAACAATTGATGCTTTCCGCACCGACGATATAGGTGACAAACTTCGTATATTTGGTCATTCTTAATCAACATTTGTACCTAGTAACAAACCCGCTGCTCCCTTCTTATGCCAGGGCTGGGACGGGGTGGCGGTAAGTAAATGGTTTACCGGTATAATCATAATATTTGGGTATCAGTTCAGAAAGAGGACACTGATGTTTTCTGAAAATAGCAAGTACCTGTGATCCCAGTTTGTGATTGTACAATCATCTCACTGATGGCCAAAAAGACGCTTGGAAAGTTGGGTTTAAGTTAAGTAAATATTGCAGGAATGGTAGGAAACAGCTCCCTCCCCCATACAGTAACGGAAATGCCTTGTGATTAAAACGAGATTCGGGTCGTATTTGATTAATACGTGGACGCCAATAAACAACAACCTCTTAATTAACTGCTATTTTTGAAGTTTACTAGGGAAATTGAAAATATGTCATCATCAAAACTCTCAACACTGTGACTGATATTGCAAGACTTGCAAGCAGCTTTTTGAACAAGTTCGTCGAAGATCGTCTGCCGTATTGACCGATCTCTTAAACTACACACTCGTGAAATCTTACCAGTACAGCAGCCATGGTGTTTCAGAGCTTCAACCTCTGGGCCCATATGTCGATCCTGCAAAACGTGATGGAAGCGCCCGTCACGGTGCTCGGCGAAGCACCGGCGGAGGTTGAGCCCCGCGCCCGCGCGCTTCTCGACAAGGTGGGCATTGGCGACAAATGCGACGTCTACCCCGCACAACTTTCCGGCGGCCAGCAACAACGCGCCGCCATCGCGCGCGCGCTTTGCATGCAGCCCAAGGCGCTGCTCTTTGACGAGCCGACCTCAGCCCTCGACCCCGAGCTTGAGCAGGAGGTCGTCAAGGTGATCAAGGATCTCGCGCAAGAGGGCCGCACGATGATCATCGTCACCCATGACATGAGGTTGGCCGCGGATGTCTCTGATCACGTTGTCTTTTTGCACCAAGGCAAGATCGAGGAAGAAGGTCCGCCAGATGCTCTGTTTGGCGCGCCGAAAACCGAACGCCTGCGCGGGTTCCTGAGCGCGACGAGAGCCGAATGATCCGCGCCCTTCTCATTCTGCTTCTCAGCACCGGCCTGGCCACCGCCGCGGAGCTGCGCATTGGCACGTCACCGGATTTCCCGCCCTATATCAGCAAGACCGGCAGCGGTGATCTGGAGGGGTTCGACTATGATCTCATGTCCGACATCTGCACCTTCGAGACGCTGAATTGCGTCTGGGTCGATCTGCCGTTCAAATCCCTGATCCCCGCCCTCAAATCCGAGGATATCGACGTGGCTGTGGGCGGGATTTCGATCACAAAGGATCGCCTGCAACAGATCAGCTTCTCGGCGCCTTACTTCGGCAAATCGGAGGGCGGATTGCTTCTCAGCCGCCCCAACCCGCTGCGCACGGTCGAGACCGGAACGATTGCCGTGCAAACCGGTACGATCTACGATCTGCATGCGACGTCGATGGGATGGAATGTCGTCCGGTTCGAAGATGCCAATGACGCGATCCGCGCCGCCGCCAATGGCGATACGGATTATGTGTTCAGCTCGCAGGCCTCGCTGCTCGTGGTGCTTGATATGGGGCGCACGTCCTTGGTTTTCGCGGGCGCGACGAATGTCCTGTCCGAGGGTCAGGCCGTGGCCCTGCCAAAGAACCGCTCTGACCTCAAAGCGCTCATCGACCGAAACATCGCGCGGCTCGACGCCAATGGGCTGCTCGAAAAGCTGCGCCAGAAATGGTTTAGCACATCCACTTAACTAACTGAAACTTGGGAGAATACCGATGAAAAAACTGATCATTGCGGCCGCCGCGGCGGCGATCACCGCAGGCGCCGCCTTTGCCGATGGCCACTCCGTCATCCGTCTGGGCACCGAGGGCGCTTATGCCCCCTGGAACTTCATCAATGATGCGGGCGAAGTGGACGGTTTCGAGCGCGAGTTGGGCGATGAGCTGTGCAAGCGCGCCGAGCTGACCTGCGAATGGGTCACCAACGAGTGGGATTCGATCATCCCCAACCTCGTCTCCGGCAACTATGACGTGATCATCGCGGGCATGTCGATCACCGCTGAGCGCGACGAAGTCATTGATTTCACACAGAACTATTCGCAGCCTGACCCCTCCGGCTATCTCGCGAAATCGGCTGATGTCGATCCGGCTGCCGGCGTTGTGGCCGCGCAGACCAACACCATCCAGGCCGGGTTCGTGGCCGAGCAAGGCTGGAGCCTGCTTGAGTTCGCCACCCCCGAAGAGACCATCGCCGCCGTGCGCAATGGTGAGGCGGATGTGGTTCTGGCCGACAGCTCCTTCCTGGAGCCGGTTGCCGCTGAGGATGCAGAGCTGACCATGCTCGAGAAGACCGAACTTCTGGGCGGTGGCGTCGGCATGGGCGTGCGTGAAAGCGACGGCGAGTTGAAAGAGAAATTCAACGTCGCGATCCAGTCGATGAAAGATGACGGATCGCTCAACAAGCTGATCGCCAAATGGGAAATCGGCGAGCAGTTCTAAGCCATCTGACAAGGATGCGCCGCCTCTCCCCGGGGCGGCGCGTCACACCATGAGCTGGGCGCTAGAGACCTCTTTTGACACCAGTGCCGGTCGCGTTGCGGCAGGCAGTTTTGGCGATGGCCCGCCTCTGGTTCTGGCCCATGGCTGGCCCTGGTCTTCTTATTCCTGGCACCGCATTATCCCCCTTCTTTCAACGCATTACCGGCTGTTCTTCTATGACATGCCGGGTTTTGGCGCGTCTGAGAAACGGCCAGACCGGTTCACCGGGCTCGATGTGCAGGGGCTGGTCTTTTGCGAGATGCTCGACCACTGGAACCTGCGCGCGCCCACTGTGCTCGCCCATGATTTCGGCGGGGCCGTGGCTCTGCGCGCCCATCTGTTGCACAAGCGCGATTTCGAGCGGCTGGTGCTGATGAATGTCGTCGCCATGCGCCCCTGGGGTTCGGAGTTCTTCGCCCATGTCGGTCGCCATATTGACGCTTTCACCGGCCTGCCCGACCATATCCACCGCGCCGTGGCGGAGGCCTATATGCGCGGCGCGCTGGCCCATCCGATCCCCGAGGACGACATCTCGGCCCTGCTCGCCCCCTGGCTGACGCCCGAGGGCCGCACCAGTTTCTACCGCCAGTTCGCACAGGCCGATGAGGCGTTCACCGCCGAGTTCGAGCCGCTCCTGCGCGCCATGCGCTGCCCCACGGCCACGCTCTGGGGCACTGACGACCCCTGGATTCCCCTGACGCGCGGCGAGGAATTGGCCACCCGGATCGGTCAGGACGCCTTGACCCCGCTGCCCGGTTTGGGTCACCTGCCCCAACTTGAGGCCCCCGACGCGGTCGCGCAGGCGGTCCTCAATGCGCTCAGCCAGCGGAAGGGAGCGGCGTGATGTTCGACTACTGCACCGATCCCAGCACGCTTGAGGGCCTCGCCTGGTTGTCCTGCTACCTCACCACCGCCAAACATATGGGCTTCTACTGGTCCTTCCTGACCGTGCTGACGCTGCTGGCGATCACCGCACCGACCGCGCTGCTCTTTGGCTTCGGCGGGGCCTCGGCGGCGCGCTCCACGATCGCGCCCTTGCGCTGGTTCGGCAAAGCCTATGTCGCCATCGTGCGCGGCGTGCCCGATATCGCGTTTTTCCTGTTCTTCGTCATCGCGCTCGATCAGGCCTTTGAATGGATGCGCCATCAGGTGAAATGCCCCGACTGGCAGGAGCCGATCCGGCAGGGCAATGATTTCGTCGTCTGCGCGGCGGCCAAACTGCCCCTTGGCAATGCGCCACAATGGATCCACGAGGTCTATGGCTTCTCGCTCGCCGTGCTCACCTTCGCCATCGTCTTCGGCGCTTTTGCCGCCAATGTGCTCTATGGTGCCATGCGCGCCGTGCCCCGCGGTCAGATCGAAACCGCCGAGGCTTACGGCATGACCCGCCGTCAGGCCTTCTGGCGCATTCTGGTGCCGCAAATGTGGGTCTATGCCCTGCCCGGGCTCAGCAATCTGTGGATGGTGCTGATCAAGGCGACGCCGCTTCTCTTCCTGCTCGGCGTCGAGGATATCGTCTATTGGGCGCGTGAGCTTGGCGGCACCAAGAACCCGCGTTTCACTGATTACCCGCATGGCGACTGGCGGCTGTGGTACTTCCTGGCGCTTCTGGTCTTCTACCTCGCCTTCACCAAGCTCTCCGAGTTCGTGCTGGAGCGCATCATGCGCCGCCTCACCCATGGTCAGGCCACAACGGGCGGCACGCTATGAGCTGCGCCGAGACCATCTCCAACTACGCCTTCCGCTCTCTGGGCTATGGCGAGCGCCTGCTGCCCCGCACCGATTTCACCCTGTGCGAGCATTTCACCCTGATCGGCTCCGGCATGATCTGGAACGTCTATTTCGGCCTCTTCGCGCTGGCTTTCGGCTTCTTTCTCGCCACGACCATCGCGCTGGCCAAGGCTTCGAAATCACCGTGGATCCGCAAACCCGCGGAGTGGTTCATTCTCGTCTTCCGCGGCTCGCCGCTCTTCATCCAGTTTTTCATCGCCTATCTGATCTTCCTGCGCCTGAAGATCACCTTCCCCGCGCTGGACTGGCTGACATCGGCCTGGGCCGGGGCGCTTGTCGTGCTCTTTCTCAACACCGCCGCCTATTCCGCCGAGATCTTCTACGGCGCGCTGCGCTCCATTCCGAAGGGCGATATCGACGCCGCGGATGCCTATGGCCTGACCGGCTGGACCCGGTTTCGCCGGGTGATCTGGCCCACCATGCTGCGGCTCGCCTGGCCGGCCTATACCAATGAGGCGATCTTCCTCTTTCAGGCCACCACGCTGGTCTTCTTCTCGGGCTTTCCGACCACCGGCCAGCAGGGCGACGCGCTCTATTACGCCAGCTATTTCGCCGACAAGACCTTCAATCCGTTCATCCCCTACCCGATCCTGGCCTTCTACTTCATCCTGCTGACGCTCACGCTCATCAGCCTCTTCGGCCTGATCAACCGTCGCCTCAACCGCCACCTTCCGGGTGAAACCAAGCGCCTGCGCTTCCGCCCGCAAATCATCCGATGAGCTCGATCCGCTACGCCTGCGTCGATCTCAACGGTCAGTTCCGCGGCAAACGCACCATCGCCTCCGATGCCCCAAAGCTCGCCAAGGGCGCGGCGCGCATGCCGCTCTCCTGCCTCAACCTTGATCTCTGGGGCGAGGATATCGAGGACAGCCCGCTCTACCTCGCCTCAGGTGACGCGGACGGTCTGCTCCTGCCCACCGGGCGCGGCCCCCTGCCGATGCCCTGGCTCAAGGGCGCGCCCGATCTCTACCCGATGTGGAGCTTCCACAATGATGAGACACCCTTCATGGGCGATCCGCGCCACGCGCTCGACCGGGTGCTGCAGCGCTACGCGGCGAAAGGCTGGCAAGTGCTGGCCGCGACCGAGCTTGAGTTTACCCTCATTGATCCCGCCGCCGATCCGCCCGCCCCGCCGCGCGATCCGGTCACCGGCAACCGCCCGATGCGCGGCGAAGTCACTTCTCTGCGCATCCTCGATGCCTATGACGCTTTTTTCTCCGACCTTTACGCCGCGGCGGAGGCGATGGAGATCCCCGCGCAAACCGCGATCTCGGAGGGCGGCGTCGGCCAGTTCGAGGTCAATCTCACCCATCAGGAGGCGATGCGCTGCGCCGATGACACGCAAGCCTTCAAACACATGGTCAAAGGGGTCGCGCGCAGCCATGGCATGATCGCAAGCTTCATGTCCAAACCCTACACGGAGGATGCCGGCAACGGCATGCATGTGCATTTCTCCGTGCTGGATCGGGCGGGTAAAAACATCTTCGACAATCAAGGCCCCGAGGGCACCGAGACCCTGCGCCACGCCATTGCCGGCACGCTCACCGCCATGCCCGCCTCCACCCTCATCTTCGCACCACATGCCAACAGCTACACGCGCCTCGCCCCCGGCAGCCACGCGCCCACCGGCGCAGCCTGGGCCTATGAAAACCGCACCGCCGCGATCCGAGTGCCCGGTGGCCCACCACAAGCCCGCCGGATCGAGCATCGCACCCCGGGCGGTGACACCAACCCCTACCTGATCCTCACGGCCATCCTCGGCGCGGCGCTGAACGGGATCGAGGCCGCCACCCCACCGCCCAAACCCATCACTGGCAACGCTTACGATCTCGACCTGCCCGGCCTCGCCCCCGACTGGCAAAGCGCAATCACCGCTTTCGACGCGCCCGAGATCCACGCCATTTTCCACCCCGATCTCATCGCCAACCTGATCCGCACCAAGCGCCAGGAATTGCAAAAATTCTCCACGCTCAGCGACAGCCAAAAGACCCAACTCACCCTCGAAACCGTCTGACCCCCCCCCAAAAAAAACCACCCGCCCCATCATTGTTCCAAAAATACTCCGGGGGGCCGTCCTTTGGTGCGCCATTGGTTCGAGAACCAATGGACGGCGGGTCCAGTCTTTTCCCAGAATGCGTTAAAAACGATATCTCGCAGCAATTTCGCTAGCTTAATAGCAACTCGCTCCAGTTTTCTCAAAGATTGCTTGTCGTTTAAGAGATTCAAAACCACTAATGATAACCAAAGTATCGTGTAAAACGTTATTCGATCTATGCACAACGTTTCAGCATTCACTGCTGCCATTTTCAAGCGAAAACAAAATTACGTTGGTGAAGATTACAAAATACCTGGGTAGTTGTGTTAAAATAGTTACATGCATAAAAGCGTCCGGTTAAAATAAGCGTAGCGTGGAATGTTATAATAAGGACGATGAACGTAACATACTTAGTGCGCAGTCAAAAGGAATGGGTATAAATAGGTCAGATTAAAGGTGGTAGTAAAGTATTATGATAAAAAAGGATAAAAAGAGGTCGTAAGACATTTGAAATAAGGGGGGAGGGTATCAAATACATGGTAAAACGTTAAAATAGTGTAACAAAGCTATGGTGGTTTGTAAAGGTACTGTCAAATGACAGTATTTCAAATAACAAATTTGATACTTTACAAACAATCTATGGGCCTCCTTCAGAAACCGGGGCTAGGGCTAATTATTCCTGCTACCTTCCCTCTCGACGCAAGTCTTTAAAAGCCATGAAAAGGCAAAGGCATCTGTTTTACTCCGCTTTGGTCAAGGAGATAGTTTCATCCTTGCCTTGATCAATTATATTTATAGAGTTTTCAGGCGTCTAAGCTTAAAACTTAGGGGATCTTTGATTTTGGCGGGGACATGTTTACACAGAGAACTTCAACCTATGTTGAACTTCAACCTATGTTGAAAATCCCTGGTTTACACTATAAGTAAGCATTGTAAGGGAAGGGGAGAAGTTACCACACTACCAAAAATTAAAAAGCATATAAATTGCGTCATAAGTACAAGCATAGATTACTTAATAATGATGATAATAATTTACAAGATCTAATTAAATACACAGCTAAATGAATGATTAAATAATCATCAAATTTTTGTTTCGTGGTTCAAATCAGTATGGGGATTAATGGACATTAATAGGTGGCCTTCAGATATTGCCAAGAGGTTTACCATTATTACATGAAAATATGGAGGGGGTATTTTTATGCGCGTATTTTTCGGATCAGGAAAATATAGCGGTTATCAACAACATGAAATCATAAAGTATATCTAGACCCAGTAAAACCACTTGAAGGGTCTAACAAAGTCAGTAAAAGCTCATTCATAAACTTTGAAAAAAAAATGTGTCTCATGTACGGCATGCCCGAACAGGTGAACTTAAATGTCAAGAAATCCATAGATCCAGAAAAGCTAGCCCAAGCCATTTGCCATCTACTAAAGTTGAGTTAAAGCAACATATCAACCGTGCAACCTATCAAGCAGAAATTTCAACTCCGTCAGGAAGTGGGATACCCGGTAAACTGAATGTGTTGTGGATAGAAAATTGACAACCCCGCAAAGTGCTGGCTATTTGTGGTTTCCGCAAATTAATAAGCATAGAAAATTGAGAAAATCAATGTCAAATCCTCTCTTTAGAGCGCACAGATCTTTTCAAATGTACTGGAGACTGTGAGAGCATTGTGAATATGACGTACTACTAAGATGTTGAGATGGATGATGGTTGTTTGTAAGTCGTAGAGTCTTTGATGAAAACACTCACACACCCATTGAAAATATGCAAGATGTGGTTCGTTTGTAGTCAACGTTAGGGAGCTTACACAACAAAGTGGCACGTCGCAATGGCCACGTTGCCACTGCCACGCAAATCCGTGCTTTCAGACTGAAGTGGCAAATGCCACGTCGCATGTTTGAAAAATACCTGCTCAGTAGAAAGATATATTCCTCTGAAAAAGACGATGTTATTGCTCGTATGAGTCTGATAGTTGGTAGGAGAAAACGTAAAAGGAGATGGTGGGTACATCTCGTATCAAACAGGGAATGTCGACTTGTACAGCGCTTTATAGTCGAAAGGAGCCTTAAACTACACCCAAAAGATGTCATTTGTGATTTAGCGGCCATTGTAAAGCCTTACTTACAGAGGTAGGATACTAATACCGCGGATGCACGAGGGGTAAAGAACAACCAGTACCTCTTCTAAGGTAATACGTTGTTATACTACATATGTTCTTTAAGTAGAAAGACGTATTACAAGCCACGTCTGTTCGGAACTCTCTATGTCTTTGCATTATTTTGCAGTTGTTTATCGTATAGAGTGACCGAGACCATTTGAACGGCGAGTGATATTTCGTGAGCATACCTAAATTGAATTTAAAACATGTATCAACTGAGTACATTATACAATATCATCTATTTAAACAGAAACTGTAATTAATAAAAAGAATGTTCATCGAGGAAAGAGACAAAATTGTTCTGTATTCGTTTGTCTAATTAGAGAACTTTAGCCTGAGTCGATAACCTACGGCCTAACCAAACACGTTAGACTTGCCTATGGTTCCATAAAAGTGTTGACAGTTGAGTTCCTTTCCAAACGAAGAGAATCAGATAAGAGAGCCGTTACCCTGGTCCTCACATGCCAAGCTGGTCATATGATGTGAACAAAGAACATTCTGATTGGCTGAGAAGCAACTGTGAGACGTGTCGTGATTTTGAAAAATGGTCTGGTCCGTTTCTCGAGTGGCACGAAGTGGCACGTCGCATTTGCCATGTGGCGTGCCATTTCGATGTGAAAGGTTTTGTGCTTTTGTATAGGTTCATTCCCAAGTGACATGCCACGTCGCACGCCACGTCGCATTTGCCACTTCGGTGTGTAAGCTCCCTTAATGAACCAAAGAAGTTTCTTTGTTAGGGCCTGTGAGCTACTCATCGAATTATAGTCCAGGCTTTCAGAGTCACCGTGCTTGCAACTTAATTTGCTACCTTGATCACACTATGAAGGACCGGCTTGCGCACTTCAAGATGACGACGTACTGATCGATCGACTCGGGTATAGTCATATCAGCTTTCTGTTATTTAGTGACTCTTGATTAATATGACCTGCGTGCGCACTTCAAAAGAATTTTGTAAAGCCTAAAGGAATTTTTACAGTCTGTCTCGCAGACCCAAGCAAACGCATTTGTTTGCGTCTGTAGCGCAGGCTAGTTGTTTTGCAGTTGGTCACCTGAAATTCGTCGATACATTTAGAACTGTGGAAATGAGCTGTGAGTAGTAAATGGAAGAAAAGATATGCATCAAGCAGAATAGGCAATACGCTGCCAAACCACAAGCTAGAGCAGTCTTGGTTACGAGGTGGCAACCACATCGTCAGCACAGCATTTTTCACGAAATGCTTATACTATTTCTTCAGGTTTAGACGTCTCAGCGATAAATGGATTCTCTCTATCAACTATACTTTAAAGTTAATATTATCTATCAAAAATCTTAAACACATCTTGCCTGATACATTCTGTAGTGTAGATATTTTGCAGCGTCATTAAGAAAAAGCTGTGTTAAGAACATTGTTGCCACCACGTAACCAAGGTTTCCAAGGCCTAACGAGTGTTTCCGGTTTACTAACGTATACGGTATTACTAGAAATTGGAGCATTCCTACACTAAATTTGTACTTTAACTCTATTGTCTGTAAAATAACATTGTCAAGTAGAGAAGCTTGAAACTCTGCCATTAGTGTTCTATACATTAGTTGGTATACTATACATCAAATGTCCTACTACTTATCATTGGTATTGCAGAACTTGAAAACGAAATTCAGCAGGCAACTCATTTTGATAGAAAGGTTTTTCGCCGATTCTCGTCAGTCAATCAAAACCGATCGTAGATCGACGGACGAAAATCGGCGGAAAACTTTTCGATCAAAATCAGTTGCCTGATAAATTGTGTTTTTAAGGAATGTTAGTCGCATTTTTTGGCTAGGTCCAGGGATAGAGAATATGGTATGAAGACGTAGTCAGTTGTCTTTAGTACTTCTTTCTTGGTTTATCCTTTGATACAAGAATCATAAACAGTAACGACAACTTCAGAATAAGGATCTGGACATTGATACACGACTGTTCTCGAATAGCCCACTCTAGTAATAGGTGTGGGACAATAGGTAATTGTTTTCTTTGAAAAGCTCACTCAAGCAGTTACATGTCCACCAGCCGACCAGCCGACCAGCCGACCAGCCGACCAGCCGACCAGTCGACCAGTCGACCAGCCGACCAGCCGACCAGCCGACCAGCCATTACATTAGAAGTTAATAGCCACGTTTCTCCTGCAGTAGAAAAGTGAAGCAAAAGTGTGACTCTGCAGAAGTCAAGTAGTATCGAGAGAAGACGTTTGGTCTAGCTTGGTTTGGCCAAGAGCATACCAGTATCAAAGAGGTGCTTTATTCCTTTTTATCTGTTGATTTTATATTAACTTTAATTATCTGCTGTATTAAGTATCAAATCAAGTATGACAAATATGACAAGTATGACCAAGCGCGAAAAAGTATGAATCAGTATGCCCAAGCGTTACAGTATGTGCAAGGTCGTCATTTTGGATGACTGTCTACTTGGGGGTGGGAGAAGGGGGGGGGGCAAAAACCACGCCACAGTAGAAATAATATTTCAGAATTCAGTTTCATTAGGGCCATATTTTCATGTTGCTATCTTGAGCGTCACTGGCATAATAGAATATTGTAGCACAAAGATTTATGGCACGTTTGGATATATGTGACTAATTATGCTGTGTTTTCATATGGTTTTGTAAGTTTCAGAAAATTTAAAACATCTCCTTTGACTTTCAGACCAGTTAAATTCACGTGTGTAAGAAATTTCGAGAGCACAAACATTTGTTTCCAGATACTTCAGGCATATATTTAATCCATGAATAATGTTTAAATTTGCCCCTAAAACTGATGAGGTAGCGTACGTGAGGACAACACTTTTAACAGTAGTAACTACTGTACGCACTACCTTCTTCTTACATTGAAAACATCGACACTCGCATATCGCATACTTTGGCAAGACAAGAGCTTAGATCGAACACATCAACAAGACTCAAACCTACATATGATGAATAACAATGTGAAACAAAAGTATTGGTGTAGCCCTTAATATTGACGATGCCCGATTTAATTCTACAAAAGTAAGATACAAGTGCTGTGTAAGTACCTAAATAAAAAGACCAGGATTTTAACCAATATAATGCAAGTAACTAATATTTAAAGGAAATAGTTAAGAAATAAATTAACTGCCTCTTGAACTTTGGCCCGTGCTAAGAGCCTCAAACTTGTATCCAGCTTTCTTGGATACCTTGAAACTAATTAAGGCTGGTTCATAGTCCTGCTGTGCCGCATGCTTTTACAGCATGCAGCAACTTTGGTCATTCCCCACATTGTCGAATGATGTCATCCATACAGCAATATCGAAGTTACGGGTACATCAGGATTATAGCTGTGAAGCATGCATTTCCGTGTTGAAAGTCGAACACAAAATCCTGGTTGTGCAGCAAATTGGAGAAAATGGCGTCGGAGTCTAGTGATTACAGCGAGGGACTGATCGAAGTGAGAGTTTATGATTGTTTGTGGGACTGCTATCTTAAATGTAGTCAAAGAAAATAATGCTTAGGCCAATGACTTATATTGCTAACAGATTTGGTTTACGAGAACACGGAAAAAACCAGCAAGTTAAATGGCCAAGTGATGGTTTCATTCATGTGAAGAAATTTTCAAAAAATGGGGATAGTGCTTCTCGTAAGCCGACATGGGAATTTTACAAACTGATATCGTTCGTGAGTTACTCTTGGCAAATCTTTGTGTTCGTATGCATGCTTGAAAGCAGTACATGTTTCAAATAGTACGTTATTTGCAGTCGTCTTGCCTAGTCTATCGCTAAAAGCAACTGTTAGCTGTGAGACTCAAGGTGTCAAAATTTGTAAAGTACCTGCAAAGGTTCGCGAGATAATAAAATTACAGAGGAGGCTGGTAGTTTTTTTCAAGGGGTGCGTATATATGTTTACAGCGTCATATAAGTCGGCATTTTTTCTCTGCCGTGGAAAAAAATGCCGCAGTAATTTCCGCGGTGCCTTGCCTTCACTGCGGCGTTTTATATCTAATTGTGCGGGCTGCAGTATGGGCAGGTTTTCAGGTATATGCAGCTTTGCAATATTTTCTTCACCAAAGGAAAATTCAAAAGTGTCCAGAACAAACAAAGAAATACGACGTACCCCGAAATTTTTGTCTGCCTCTAATTTTTGCTGTGGGGTGGGGAAATTAAAGGGGGCCAAAAGAAGGATCAGGGGGCAAAAATTAAAGGGACGAAAATTAAAGGGAGTGAAAATTATAGGGAGGCAAAATTTGAAAGGAATAAGGTATCACAAAATACCTCCACCAGAACATAAAATAGGTTACAAATATCTCTGTATATAAGGCACAGATTTAACTATGACAAAATCACATCCAATGGTTGAATTAATGCAAAATTAGTGGAGCTTAAAATTTTGAATGCAGGATTTAAATGTTTAATGGAACAACTTGATTCGGATAGATGTCAATCACAATTTTATTCATACAATTCAACAAATTTCCTGTCATGATCTAAAAGAAATGGATCTGTTATCTTGACCATTGCCATCAAACAAATATCTCAAAACAATAATGAAAAGAATAAAACTTACCATTCTGCATAAAAATTAACTAACACCACTTTATGTTTACCTACAAAAATAAAACACCACATATATAAGATAAACAATTACATTAAGGCAAATTTAAGTATGGTGAGTTTGTAAAATCAACCTTGAGAATATACACAAAACATTTAATTCTATTTACAACTCTCAAGTTGTATACCATTTTAAATTAGATGTTTACAAAATCAGACACCGGCAAACATGCACGTCTCCAAGTTTTCTGTGAATATAGGCAACAGGCCTCTTGAGTAGATTCTCAAAGAGCATCAAGACTAAAGGTGGAAGATGTAAAGTTGGACTTAAGACCAATCAGCAGGACAGTCAAGTTGAATATTGTAAAACACTGAAAAAATGGTCCAGCAGTATGTTGAAGATAGTAAGTTTCAGTAGTCTTAATCAAGAGTGAAAGAAGAGATCCCAATGAACTTTCAGCTTTTCTACTTCTTCTAAAGGCATGTTTGTGAAGTAGCAGAACCACAGTAGCAGCATCAATATCAATACCTGCATGAGTGAGCTTAAAAGAAAGCTGGGAAAGGTACACTACAGCAACAGAACAAAGAAGTCCAAAGAATATTTGAGATGCTGAAGATTGTCTGCAGCAATGCAGAATAACTTTTGGCCACCAATGTGATTGGCTAATTAACTTTAGGCCATTAACATGAATGGACAATTCCATGAAAACTGGGTCAGAAACAGAAATAATTTTAGTTCCTGAAATTGCAAGTAACTAAATGCATGCCAAAGTTTACTGTAAGTGCATAAAACACCATATAAATCATGTGGATCAAAGTAACTATATGTTAACATAAAAGGAAAAAATTACTAGGCTTTTTCCTAAGCAAATGTACATTTCATATTAGAAGACAAAATGTTGCATCTGTCATGTAACATCCAACACACAGGTTCCAATCCATTTATTGACACCTACAAAGATTCTTTCTTTGTAGTCACCTTAGGAGCTGTATATATGTATGCAGAGTTAGTGCCTTAATAAAACTTTAACAATTGCTGCTTTGAACCATACTGTGATCCGGAGTCTTTGGAATAAAATACTCCTTCCTTTTGACAGATCACATCACATCTGTAACTTTTAGTTACTGTTGAAATACCTAGACATAATTTAATTTCCTTTTTCTCTACATTATTGCGGGGAGAATTTAAGTTGCTTGTTGTACAAGGTTAATTTCCTAGGACTACAAATTTAGCAGTGCAACTAGTTTCATGAGTTACTTTTTTACCCCTGAATGCAATGTCTGTTACTGGTATGATAGAATTACTCATGACTATTTGGCTGATGTGTAGATCAGGCTGAAATATGGGCATACATTGTTACATTGACTACTCTAGAAACAGTATTGATTACTCTCAAGTATACCTTTGTGTTTTGGTATGACAGTACTACGCT
The DNA here is from genome assembly GCA_010016025.2 of Alatinidae sp. Z8VKAUB7J3. Classification (NCBI taxonomy): domain Eukaryota; kingdom Metazoa; phylum Cnidaria; class Cubozoa; order Carybdeida; family Alatinidae; species Alatinidae sp. Z8VKAUB7J3. The sequence goes on along the minus strand of JAAAKM020006971.1, from coordinate 146,963,204 downwards.
AACACGCATGGCTAGTGTGATCAAGGTCTCAGGACTTGGTGTAAGGAAGTAGCTCAAAGTTTTATGATCATTGACTTATATCTATACTCTTCAATGCATGCATAACATTCAGAGAACTTGTGTGAACAGCAATTAAGCTTACCAAAACAAAATGTTATATTGACTTTAATGTCTTATGTGAAAGAGTTATATCATTTGAGATAACTGTCTAGTCATTTGAAAAGATACATAGCAGAGGAAAAGATAAAGAGGGGCACAAGAATAGGAAGTAACTAACTAAAAAGTGGCTAGCTGGAAGTCCCGATCCAAATTATGAGAAATAATGGATGCTAAATGTGGTAAGTGTTGAGGATGATGCTGACTATAATGGAGGAAGTAGGCACTAATCAAGCATACAGTATTAGCAATGATGAAGTGGACCAAGGCATCAATAGCCATTTAGCTGTTCAAAATGTTACTCTTGACATGGGTAATGTGCCTGACTCTCTGATTTAAGATGTTAGTACATGTGGATCTCTTAAAAAATCTTTCTTACTAACACTACCACATATTCACTAGTACAATGATCAAGAGCAAGTTGTTTGTTCATGGGAAGAAAGCAACTTAAGGAACAGAAGTAAACAAAGCTAGGCACCATATTGTTCACAAAGAAAGAGATAATTCTGGGGAAATAAATAACACTAGTCAAAATCAGGATCCAGGTAAGTACCTTCTGTCTGGAATAAGCGAGTGGTGAGATGACTGTCGGCAAAATAGAGTTCCTGTAAAATGACTAATTTTTTTATACTTTGTTTGTTGCCTTTTCACTAATGAATCAATAAGGTCACACATAAACTGACCTCCCTAGCACCGCTTCATGGTGTTTCGCTCCAAGCCATTAGACACAGCCATCAACAACTGGGATTTATCTTCTCTGGAGTATTCTGTACTATAAATGTACTACATATTTGAGAGTACAAACAGGTGCCTTTACTATGCCTGTAAAAGTCCATGCCAAATCAGAAACAATTCATATTTGTGGTTGGCTCTAACTGTGAGAAATGTGACCACATACATTTGGTC
>JAAAKM020006971.1:146921112-146933657 GCA_010016025.2 Alatinidae sp. Z8VKAUB7J3 | reverse complement strand
AGAAAGATTTGAATCAAATTGTGCGCCCTGTCGCGCGCCAAGACCTCGGACCGCTGGAGCCCGGTGCGATTGCGCTGCGGGATCCGGCGTCGGGGCTCCGCAGAAGAGAGGGCCGTCGACCGCTCTTCCTACAACCTCTCCGATCCCGCCGAGCGGCGATTTAACCAGTTCTTCATCCAAATCCGATTGACTCTCGCAAACCGAGAGCGGACCGCAAACCATGACCCACGCTTACGATCCAGCGCTCCTCACCCTGTCGGTCGCCGTCAGTATTTGCGCGTCATTTACCGCCTTGAAGCTGACCGATCGGGTGCGCCGCGCGGAAGGACTGTTGCAGATACTCTGGCTGATCGCCGCCGCGGTCGCCATGGGCGGCGGCATTTGGGCCATGCAGTTTATCGGCCTGTTGGCGCTGGAGCTGAACGTGCGGGTCGCCTACGACCTGGGCCAGACACTCTTCTCCTTCGCCTTGATGACGGTTTTCACCGGCACCGGCATTTGGGTCGTCCTGAACGGCAAGCGCTCCACCTTCGCGGTGCTGATCGGCGGTCTGGCCATGGGGCTCGGCATCGCCTCCATGCACTACACCGGCATCTCCGCCATGCGAATGCCGGTGCGGGTTTCCTACGATCTGGGGCTTCTGGGCCTTTCCTATCTGATCGCGGTATCGACCGCGGCGGCCGCGCTCTGGCTCTGCTTCAGCCTGAACTCAACCATGACCAAGCTGACCGGGGCGATCGGGATCGCCGCCGCGGTCTTCATCATGCATCAAGCCGGCATGGCCGCCACCAGCTTCACGCCGATCCCCGATGCGGGTCAGGGCGAAGGCCTGTCGCCCATGCTGCTCGGGCTCGCGATCGGCGCGGCTGCCTTCGTGATCCTGCTGCTCGAGCTGGCCTCGGTCTTCATCGACCAGCGCTTTGCCGCCCGCGCCGTCGAGGAGGCCGAGCGTCTGCGCGCCAGCGAGGAACGCTTCCGCTCGCTGATCCAAAACGCCGCGGATTTCATCGCGGTCATCGATGGCGATGGCAGCTTCACCTACCAAAGTTCTTCGGCCAAGCGGGTGCTCGGTTATGACGAGGCCGAGCTTGGCGGCCGCCCTCTGGCCTCGCTGGTGCCGCCCGACCACCTCCCGAGCTACGAGGACTTTTTGACCTCGGTTCGGACTCGTCCGGCGGACAACACGATCGGCGAGTTCCAGCTAGCCACGGCCAGCGGCCAGCTCGGCGATTTCGAGGTGGTCGCGACCAACCTGCTGGACGACCCCGTGGTCGCCGGAATCATCATCAACATTCGCGACATCAGCACGCGGTTGGAAAATCAGCTGCTGGAACAGAAAATCACCGAACGGACCGCCGAGCTGTCCGAGGCCAACGGTCAGCTCACCAAGGAGATCACCGAGCGGACCCAGGCTCAAGACGCGCTCAAGCAGCTGGCCGACGACCTGGAGGCCAAGGTCGAGGATCGCACCCAGGAGCTCACCGAGGCCAAGGAGGCCGCCGAACAGGCCAACTTGGCCAAGAGCCAGTTCCTGGCCAACATGAGCCATGAGCTGCGGACCCCGCTGAACGCCACGATCGGCTATAGCGAGATGCTCTTGGAAGATGCGGAGATGGAAGGCCGTGACGACTACATCGCGGACCTGCGCAAGATTCGCTCCGCCGGCAAGCACCTCCTGGCCCTGATCAACGACGTGCTCGACCTCTCGAAGATCGAGGCCGGCAGCATGGATCTCTACAACGAGACCGTCGATGTGAGCGGCTTCATCGAAGACGTGGTCGCCACCTGCCAGCCGCTGGTCGAGCAAAACAGCAATCGGCTCAAGATCGATTGCGACGAGGATCTCGGCACCGTGGTCAAGGACGTGACCAAGTTGCGCCAGAGTGTCTTCAATCTGCTGAGCAACGCCTGCAAGTTCACCGAGAACGGCGAGATCTCTCTCTCGGTTCACCGCTCCCAGGATGCCGATGGCGACTGGATCCACTTCGCCGTCAAGGACAGCGGGATCGGGATCGGCGAGGAGAACCTGGCCAAGCTGTTCACCAACTTCACCCAGGCCGAAGCCACGACCACCAAGAAGTACGGCGGGACTGGCCTCGGCTTGGCGCTCAGCCAGAAGCTCTGCAACCTCATGGGCGGCCGCATCGACGTGGAGTCCGTGCTCGGCGAGGGCTCCACCTTTACGATCCATCTGCCGGTCGATGCTGCGGGTCAGGTCGGCGACGCGGTCGATGACGAAGGGGTCGACGAGGTCGAGGTCGCGGATTCCGGCGCCCTTGAGGCGGGTGCGACGGGGGAGACCGTAGCCCTGGTGATCGACGACGATCCCCAGGTGCGCGAGCTGATGCAGCGGATCTTGGTCAAGGAGGGCTTCGTGCCGTTGCTGGCCAAGGGTGCCGAGGAAGGCATTCACCTGGCCAAGACCAAGAAGCCGGACGTGATCATCCTGGACGTCATGATGCCGTCGATCGACGGCTGGGAAACCCTGCGCATGCTGAAGGCCGATCCGGACCTGGAGGCCTGCCCGGTGGTCATGCAGACCATGCTGGATGACAAGGGCATGGGATTTGCGCTCGGCGCGGCCGATTTCCTGATGAAGCCGATCGATCGGGACGCCCTGATGCGCGCGCTCGGCCGCTTCCGGCAGAGCGCGACCGATGGCTATATCCTGGTGGTCGACGACAGCCCCGACGTTTGCGAGCTGGTCGCCCGGACCATCAAGAAGGACGGCTGGAACGTCCGCACCGCCTCCAACGGCGCCAAGGCCCTGGAAGAGGTCGCGCGCGAGCTGCCGCGGGCGATCCTCCTGGACCTCGGGCTGCCGGTCCTCGACGGCTTCGAATTCATCCAGCAGCTCAGCAAGAAGCCCGAGTGGGCCAGCCTGCCGATCGTCGTGCTGACCGGCATGGACCTCAGCAAGTCCGACCGGATGAGGCTCGATGGCCCGGTCTCGGCAATCCTGACCAAGGGCGAGTACGAAGCCTCGGATCTCTTGAGTGAGATTCACAAGCTGATCGGTGGCTCCTCGGAACCTGCGGAGCTCGTGGTCCTGCCGGAGGCGATCAATGGTTAAGATCCTGCTGGTCGAAGACAACGAGATGAACCGTGACATGCTCGGCCGCCGGCTTCAGCGGCGCGGCTTCGAGGTCGTCTTCGCGCACGACGGCCCGGCCGGCGTCGACCTGGCCGAGAGCGAGCGCCCCGATCTGATCCTCATGGATATCAGCCTCGGTGAGCTGATGGACGGCTGGGAGGCGACCGCCAAGATCAAGGCGCGCGATACGACCGCCGGAATTCCGGTCATTGCGCTGACCGCCCACGCTCTCGCCACCGATCGGGAAAAGAGCCTCGAGGCTGGATGCATCGACTTCGACACCAAGCCGGTCGATTTCGCCCGCCTGCTTGGCAAGATCGACAGCTGTATGGGGGGTGCCGGCCCATCACAATCGTCGGCCGCGGAATAGTCATGATCGAGCACACCGCTACACATCAAAAGCATTCGCAGTGAGATCCATGTCACGGGCAAACTATCTGCTAGTCGTCGACGACAACGCCAACAACAGGGACATGCTGGCGCGCCGCTTGGAGCGCAAAGGCTTCGAGGTCGACGTGGCCGAGGACGGCACGGAGGCCCTGAAGAAGATTGCCGAGGAGGCCTTCGACGAGCTGCTGCAGCCGGCGCAGCACCGGATGATAGAAGCGGGTCAGGGACCAGGTCACGGCCTCGGAGCGATCCCGGGCGTCCATGACACCGGGTTCCCCCAGGTCTTGGCCGGCGCAGAAGCCCCGGCCCGCGCCGGTCAGGATCAGCGCGCGCAGAGACGAGCCGCGCGCCGTCGTCTCCAGCACCTCGCCGATCTCCCCCAGCATGGTGCGGGTCAAGGCGTTCAGCTGCGCGGGGCGATCCAGCGTGAGGGTGCCGACAGCGTCGCTCGCCTCGAATCGAATGGTTTCAAAGCTCATGCTGCTCTCCCTCTTGCGCGCCGCCAGCCTTTGCCCCTAGTGAGAGAACCGGGCTCCAAGGTAACGCGAATTCGAGGGTGACGACATGAGGATCTTTTTGGCGGCGGGCGCGGCCTTCGCGTTCCTGGCGGTCGCCATGGGCGCCTTCGCGGCGCACGGCCTGGAGGCCCGCCTGACCGCCGTGGCGCTGGACTGGATCGAGACCGGCGCCCGCTACGGCCTGGCCCATGGTCTGGCCTTGGTCGCGCTCGCTGCCCTGGGCGGCCGGGTTGTGGAGTCGAACCGCCGGGGCAGGCTCTGCCTCGCGGTCGCCGGCGGCGCTTTCATGGCGGGCAACCTGCTCTTTTGCGGGTCGCTCTACCTCATGGCGCTGCTGGATCTCAGGGGCCTCGCGGTCCTGGTGCCAATGGGCGGGGCTGCCTTTCTGTTGGGTTGGGCCGCTCTTCTTGCTGCCGCCCTCGCCGGTGTGCCGCGACGCTGAAGTTGTCATCGACGCCAGAATCGCTAGATTCAGGTCCACCACAGGAGGGCCGGACGCCAAATGAGCAGCACGATTCTCGATACCAAGGGCCTGCGTTGCCCACTCCCCGTCCTGCGCGCCCGCAAGGCCATGAAGTCGGTTGCCCCCGGTGAGGTCCTGGAAGTCCATGCGACTGATCCCAGCTCGCAGCAGGATTTTCGGAACTACTGCGAGACCACCGGCGACGAGCTGCTAGCTGCGCGCGAAGAAGAGGGCGTCTTCATCTTCGAGATCAAGAAATCCGCTTAGCCACTGGGACTACTCGCCCGCTGCAGGCTCCATGCCCTCGGCCGGCACCGCCGCCCTCGCGCGCCGGCCCTCCAGCGCGCTGATGGCGATCGAGAGCATGGGCGGCACGATCAGCAGGGTCAGCACCGCCGACAGCATGAGGCCCCCAACCACCACGGAACCCAAACCGCGATAGAGCTCCGAGCCGGCGCCTGGAAACAGCACCAGCGGCAGCATGCCGAAGACCGAAGTCAAGGTGGACATGAAGATCGGCCGGATCCGATTGCGTGTCGCCTCGGCGATCGCCGCGGTCGGCGCCAGACCTTCCTGGCGCAGGTGATGGAGGGTCTGGTGCACCAGCAGAATCGCGTTGTTGACCACGATGCCGATCAGAATGACGAATCCCAGCAGGGTCAGCATGTCCAGCGGCTGAAAGGTCGTGAGGTTCAGGACCGCGAGGCCGCCGATGCCGCCGGCTGCGGCGACCGGCACGGAAAGCAGGATGATCAGCGGATAGATGAAGCTCTCGAACAGCACCGCCATGACCAGATAGACGATGGTGATTGCCAGGAGCAGCTCGATCACCATGGCATCCCAGGTCTGGCTGAGCTTGTCGGCGGTTCCCGAGATCGAGATCCTGACACCGCTCGGCAGGCCCTCCTGGGTCAGCGGCCCCACCACGCCCTCGCGCAGCAGATCGATCGCACCCTCCAGTGGAATCCCCGGCCTCGGCCGGATTTCCAGGGTCACCGTGCGAAAGCGCTCGCGATGGCGGATCTCGGTGGGGCCGGCGGTCAGGATCACGTTCGCCAGAGAGCTGGCGGGAACGATCCGCCCCGATGAGGTGACCACCGGCAGGTTGCCGATATCTTGGGTCTGCCGGGTGTTGCCGTCCGGCCCTTGCAGGATCAGGTCGGTGCGCGCGCTGCCCACCGTGACCTCGGCCACGCGCAGGCCATCGTTGAAGACATCCACGGTTTCGCCCAGTTCGCGGGCACTCACCCCGTTGTCGGCCAGGCGCAGGCGGTCGGGCACCACGCGGATCTCCGGGGCGCCCAGCTCCAGCCCGGGATTGGGCCTGATCTGGTTGTTCTCTTGGAACCGCAGCACCTGCGCCACCTTGCCCATGGCCCGGCCGGCCACGGCCAGGATCTCCTCCAGGTTCTGGCCCGAGATATCCAAATCGATCTTACGCCCGCTGCCGATCCCGCGGCCGAAGATGGAGGGCTGGTTGATGAACCCAAAAGTGCCTGGCTCCCGGAACACCGGATCGCGCATCACCGGAATCAGCTCGCCGGCGCGCTGCGGCTCGTGCGAGATGGCGCCCAGAAAGGTGCTGCCCCGGGTGGCGACGAAGAAAAAGCGCTCGATCTTGGGCGGCCCCCCGGGCTCGGAGACCGGGCCGGACACCGTCACCCAGAGCGGGCGGATCTCGCTTTCGATCTGCTCGGCGATCTCGGTCATGGTGTCGAGGTTGTAGCCGGGTGGTGGGATGATGATGCCGAACACCAGGTTGCGGTTTCCCTCGGGCAGGTACTCGAGCTTGGGCAGGAATTTCCAGGCCGCCGCCGAAGCGATCAGCGTGACCCCGGCGACCACCAGGAGGCAGAGGATCCGGTTGCGCACTACCCGCTCGATGAAGCCCATGACCAGGGCGATGAAGCCGTCCGCCAAGCCGTCGATCACCGGCAGTTTGACCCGCACCAAGCTCTTGCGAACCTTGCCCTTGCGTTTCAGACCGAAGATTTTGGAAGAGAGCGCCGGGATCACCGTGATCGAGACCACCAGCGACAGCATGACCGAAACCGAGATCGCGACCGCGATGTCCCGGAACAGCTGCCCGACCTCCAACTCCATGATCAGGATCGGAATGAACACCATGACGGTGGTGAGCGCCGAGACCAGGACCGCGCCCCAGACTTGCTTGGCGCCCAGATAGGCGGCCTCGGCGGCTGGATGGCCGCGCTCCCGCAGACGATAGATGTTCTCCAGCACAACGATTGCTGCATCGACCACCATGCCGACCGCGAAGGCCAGGCCGGCCAGCGAAATCACGTTGATCGAGCGGCCCAGCGCTGCCATGGCGACGAATGCGCCCACGACCGATACCGGAATCGCGATCGAAATCACCAGGGTGGCCCGGAAGGAGCGCAGGAACAGTAGCAGGATCAAGGCGGCAAGCGTCCCGCCGATCCAAATGTTCTGGCGCACCAGGTCGATGGCCGAGTTGATGTAGACGGTCTCGTCGTAGGCCTGGCTGAGCTTGAGCCCGGCGCCGGGCATGACGGACTCATTCAGCTCCGCGACCGCTTCGCGGATTCCCTGCATGGTCTCGATCACGTTGGCCCCGGTCTCGCGCTGAGCATTGAACGCGATCGAGTCGTCGCCAAGCTGCCGGATCGTCGCGGTCGGATCGCTGTAGCCGAAGTCGACGCTCGCGATGTCACCGACGGTGACCCGGGCGAGACGGCCGCTGGCGCGGTCCTCCGCGGACCTGAGCACCACCTGGCGAATACTTTCCAGCGTGTTGAGCTCGCCCTCGGTGCGTACCACGTAGCGGCGCTTGCCCTCATCCACGTCGCCGGCGGACATGGAGGCGTTGGCGGCCCGCAACGAGCTGATCACGTCGCTCACGGTCAGGCCGTATCGGGCCAGCAGCTGAGGGTCGATCGAGACCCGGATCTCGCGCTCGCTGCCGCCGAAGACGTTGACCCGGCTGACTCCCGCGACCCGCTCGATCCGGTCCTTGACCACATCCTCGACGAAATCACCGAACTCGTGGATCGGCCGCTCGTTGTCCTCGGCCCGGGTGATGATGAACCAGGCGATGGGGCTGTCTTCGCTGCCTGCCGTGTCCAGGGTCGGCTCGTCGGCCTCCTCGGGATAGCCGTTGACCTGATCCAGCCGGTTGGACACGAGCAGCAGAGCCCGGTCCATGTTGGTGCCAACAGCGAATTCCAGCGTCAGCCGGCTGCGGCCTTGCTCGGCCCTGGAGGTGATATCCTCCAGTCCCTCCAGGCCGACCATCTTCTCTTCCTGGCGATTTACGATCTCGCGTTCAACCTCGGCCGGTGCCGCGCCAGGCCAGATCGTCTGGACCGTGATGACCGGCCGGTTCACGTCGGGCGCCAGTTGGATCGGGATCGTCTCCAGCGCGACCAGCCCGAACATGATCACCATCAAGACCGCGGAGATCACCGCGATCGGTCGCTCGATGGCGAGGCGGATCAGGTTCATGGGCTGGGTCCCGTGAGAGGTCTCATGACCTAGGACGCTTCATCGATTTGAACCTTGTCGTTCGGCCGTAGGCGCTCGTTACCCCGGACGACCGCGAGGTCGCCGGCCGCCAGGCCCTCCACGACCTCGAAGCGGCTGCCCACCGCGTCGCCCAAGGTGACCGTACGCGGTTCCGCCGCTCCATCCTTAACCACGAACACCAGGGTGTTGCCCTGGCGCCTGAGCACAGCGTCTTTATGGACCGTCAGCATCTTGGAGTCGGACCGCAAGGGCACCAGCAGCGTGGCGCTCTGGTCCACGGCAACCGGCTTCTCGGTTTCCCCAAAATTTGGGACAAAGCGCACGGGCCGGGTCCGGGTCAGCGGGTTCTCCTGCGGGATCACGGCGCGGACGGTGGCGCTGTGCCGGGTGCCATCGTCCAGGTCGAAGGCGACGTCCGTGCCGGGGGTTAGGCCCGAGAGATGCTGGAAGGGCACCTCGGCTTCCACCTCCAGGTTCTGGTCGGCGATCATGCGCACCACCAGGCCTCCGAGAGGCAGATAGGCGCCGGCCTCGACCAGTCGCTGGGTGATGACGCCGGCATAGGGCGCGCGGATTTCGGCGTTGTAGAGGTTGATCTCGGCCATGCGGTGATCGGCTTTGGCGCTCGCGATGGCCGATTGTGCCTCACGGACCTCGGCCTCGGCGATCACCACCTCCTGGCGCGCATCCTCGAAGCGGGCCTGGCTGAAGGCCGCGGATTTCTTCAAGCCCTCCAGGCGCTTGAGGGTTTGCTGCGCCAGCCCGAGCTTCGCCTTGTTGGTTGCCAGCAGGGCTTTGGCCTCGGAAAGCTCGCCCGATGCCAAGTCCCGGCGCGCCGCCAGGGTCTCGGGCTGCAGGGTGGCGATCACCTGGTCCTGCTCGACCCGGTCGCCCACCTCGACCTGGAAGCTCTGGACCGCACCGTTGATGCGCGAGGCCACATCGCCCGCTTGGCGCGCCACCAGACGGCCAATCACTGGAACGGTCTGGTTACCGGCGCCGTTGGCCACGGCATCGACGCGCACCATGGCGCCGCCGCCCTGGGCGAAGCCCGGCGTGGCACTCGCCAAGACGGTCCCAAGAACCACGACCATTGCGGCCAGTCCGGCAGCGTGCCGCAGATAGATGAGGCGCTGGGCCAAAGCGTTCTCCCTGAGCCCGAAGGAGGGCCGAATCCACGAAGCCGACAGAATTCCAAAGAAATTCCGACTACACCACGACACGATCCCGACAGGGATCCGAATTTGCCGGGTGCACCCCATGATGTGAGCTGTCACCGAGGCCAAGTCAATGCTCGGTCCAGGAGTCGAGCGACCTGCGGCCCCAGCCTCTGGTAGCGGGCGGATTCCGGCCTGACAAATCCTTGTGGCAATCCCCGGATTGTCGGTCTAACACTCTGTAACCTCTGGGGAGGACTCCGATGACGACCGCTTTGCTAAGCCACGAGGCCTGTTTCGAACATGATACCGGGGAGCTGCACCCGGAGCGGCCGGCCCGCCTCGAGGCGGTCCTGTCGGCTCTCGAGGGCGAGCGCTTTGCAGCCTTGCTGCGCCAGGAAGCGCCGCGGGCCTCGCGCGAGCAGCTCCTATTTATTAATTTCCTTCCAATCCAGAAGAGATTACCCATCTTTGTCATATCTGTGGGCAAGAATCACCTTTTTAACGTTATAACATATTGACTTCAAAGCTTCAAAGCGTAAATTCACGCATTTGCACACAGATTAGAAAGTTTAAAGGAAACCTTGGATAGAAAAGGTTGCAAGAGATCGTTATAAATATGACAAGGGGCTGGAATTTCACCAAATTCAAGAAAAAGTTTCTTAAAAATTAAAATTTTCTGATTATGTACGTGTCAATTTTTAAATTCACAAGCTGGCTCCCAAATATAAGATATTTTGAAAAGGTGTAGGAATGTTTGAAATAGGAAAAGAGATGAGACACCGTAACGAGAGGACGGCTCAGGTCAAAGCATATCTCAACACCGTGCTGGTAGTCAAAATTTAACCATCCACCCGTTTTTAGTATACAACATACATATTATCCATAAATCGCACCGGTGGCTCTATTTCAACATCATCTCAAATTAACAAATATGAAAAGTTTCCTACAAATTCTGCTGGTAGCTAAAATTTTACCATTCACTCAAAGTTAGTAATGTGACGCCCAATTGACCAAAAGTTTAACATCAAAATTAACTATGTTTGATTTTTGTTTCCACGTAAGTAATAGCACTACTAGATATGGTTTTTGGAAGTAATTGAGACGTAAAATTAAACTCGAAATATCCAAATGATATGCTCTGTCATAAGATATCTTTCAGTAAGAAAGCAGTATTTTGAGTCACTCAAATATACATTTCAAAATCTTCTGCTTACAGTGAAGGAAAGGCCGTGGCTGCCCCTGACCCCCGACCTAATATATTTACTTGCTTTGTTTTCGCACTATGACTCTCTTTAATGAATGATTAGCTTCATGATTGTGTACAGCAGGCAATATGAATGAAAGTTGAATAGTCCACTGACAAGTTATGATAAGTAAAACACCAAATGCGAAAACTTCATTGACAACGTTTTGTCTAACAGACTTCGTCAGGTCACTACTAAAAATTAGCGAAACTGAATTCAGAGACCTACAGTACAGATACAAAACCTGAACTCAAATTGCAGGATGGTACATTCCAACGAGAAAATTCTTTGGTCGTACAACGTAAATTATCTACGATGCCAAGGAAATACAAGAATACAGGGAGCTGAGGTACACAAGAAAGAAACATGTAAAATGTATGGGGGTGGATGATAAGATGGGGTAAAGTGGGTACGAGAGAAGTGGAGGCCAACTCAAGGTGTGGGAGTAGGAGAAAAGGTAATCACAAAGCCAATTATATTGAAAGCCAATTATCAGTAGTGACCTGAAGAAGTCTGTTAGAGGAAACGTTGTCAATGAAGTTTCAACATTTGGCGTTTTACTTCTCATAACAACAGTCAGCTCTCTTTTAATGGAAAATCAGCTCAATGGTAGTGTAAGAAAGATAACAAAACTCGTGTGTACTCCTCGAGTAGGATATCATTTTTAAAATGCAAAAGAACAATTTATCAAAATGAAAAAAGGTGTCTTTCTAATTTTCGTATAAAAAAGAGGGCTTTGTTAAAGAATCAGAAATAGTAGGCTTTGTAAATTGAAATCTGATGAGTAAAAGAAAAATCAGTTGTACAGCTTGTGACTGGATTTCTCTTACAGAGAGCAAAATAAATCTTGCGGAATGCTACAAAGCTTATTGGTAATGAGCATTATTTTCAATAAATCCAAGACTTCGTTCATGCACATCTTTATCTAAGAGCAATTTTACCTTACCGGGGACGATATCTGATAGATACATGGAACTTTTTGTACTCTTGGGTGTCTAATAGACGGGGGACTTTGAATAAACGGGGGGGTGAATCCCAAAAACTTAATAAACGGGGGGGGTTGGAAAATGACCAAAAAGGAAGTTAAGTAGCAATGCTTAGAATCATCAGCAACTCTCTAAATGTAAGATAATACAACACAAACAATAGCCAGTTGTTCGAAGCCTTGGCAGTCTACTACATGGCTTCCAAGACTTTAAAAATGTCCCCTTCATCCTCCTGCTCAATGACAGTATTATTGCTAACATGTGTAATGTGAGTCTTCACACTTTTTGGAGCCTCGTAAAAGGCCATAGTCATATTATCATAAAGACATTTTCTACTTGCCCGCCAAAGTACTTCCTTAAATATTTGTCATGGTTGGGATATTACGCAAAAATTGATAGGCGGGGGGATTGGAATAAGAATGTCCTGGGGGGGAAATTTTTGAAAAATTAATTAGCAGGGGGGGGGACATCAATTAGGCACCCAAGAGTAATGGAATTTATGTATAAAGTACTCCATACTTTTGATAGCTTTGCTTTTCTTTCCGCATGATAAGTGACTGGAGAGTAAGTTATCTATGGTCTTACATGATTTACGTTTCTTAGACAACATAATGAGAACGGTCAGACTACATGGTTAAGGAATGATAGAGTAAGTAGGAATGAAGATTGGGGTCAAAAAAGGAGGTATATATCCGACAGGAAAACATTGCCAATGGTTGATAAAAAGCAAGGAAAACCGTAATGAAGGTCAAGGAAATGAACCAGCAGTACACAGAAACACAATTAAAGAAACGTACAACGTACGCAATCCATTCGAGGGGAAGCAAGAAGTGCAATACAATACATATTGGCAAATAAGGCGTTGATAGACTTCCTCTTCCAATCTTGTCCTATCATTCATCAGCATTCACAATGGCTGACGATGACACCTATTGGTTTGTCAATGACAAGTCTCTATTGCTTGTCATTTGTCTCCTTTCCATGCACTGGTTTCAAAATAACCAAGTCACTTGCGTGACCAACAAATATTGCTGAATATATCAGCATGTACACTCGGATGTCTAATAGCCCCCCTCTCCAATTTTTCAAAAATCTTCCCCCAATGACATTCTTATTCCAACCCCCCGGCTAATTATTTTTTCAATAATCTGCCATCCATGGTAACTTTTCGAGGAGGTACTCTGGC
>JAAAKM020006971.1:146909290-146921012 GCA_010016025.2 Alatinidae sp. Z8VKAUB7J3 | reverse complement strand
TCTTATTCCAACCCCCCGGCTAATTATTTTTTCAATAATCTGCCATCCATGGTAACTTTTCGAGGAGGTACTCTGGCGGGCAAGTAGAAAAAGTATTTATTGAAATATGAAAATCGTTAAAAAGATAAAGGTTGTATTACCATAGGTTTAAGAGGATGCAGTTGATTCTAAACATTCCTTTCTTTAAACTTCTTCTCCAACTCCCCCAACTATTTTAATCCTCCCGTTTATTACGTTTTGGAGATTTTTCAAGCCCCCTCACGTATTCCAAAACCCCATTCTATTAGGCACCCGAGAGTAGAGGAATATGATAACGACAAAGTATCAAAGAAATGACACAGAGCCATTCTCCATCAGCTAGCTTTGAATCGTAGAAGTTATTTTGTCATTAGCCAGAGTTTATTTCTCTTTAAGCGTTTGTAGTCAAGAATCAAGAATTTTTGAACTATTTATTCCAAGGATGCGACCTGCTATGGATAAATATAGAAGAATACATAACCAAACATGGGGCCTTTTAAAGTTAAAGTTTATATATCTTTGTCAACCTTTTTGTAATACAAGTGACCACTTTTCTTTTCTCATTGATAATGAGTAAAATGAAAAATCAAAGGGGTTTAAAATTTTTCAATATGATAAATATGGGGCGCTGTAAATGACTTCATTGGAAAAATTTTCAAGAAAGCGCAAGATGATCTCTCATTCACCCGTAAAATTGTTGAAAAAGAGAGTGTGCATTGGACGTATATACCTGAGCTCAAAAATCTGGGACAATGTAAATGATTTCAAAGGTAATTTTTGCAAGAAGGCGCTAGACGATCCCTCACTCGCCCGTAAAATTGTGGAAAAAGAGAGTTTGTATTAGACCTATATACCTGAGGTCATAATAAAGATACGTATATAAAGTACTTGAATTTTGTAAACATTTTTGTAGTTTGCAAAGCTATATTGCAAAGTTGCCATATTTTGCTAACTGTTGCACGTAGATGCTTGCAATAATTCACTGTTCTCATTTGTAGGATTAACGAGAAAAAAAATCTCAACTCTGCCTCTGTTAAATTGGTTTTAAGCTGTCATTCATACAATACTATAGGATAATCGTTGCATTTAGTTTAGTAAAAAATGAAACTGAGGGATATTAAAATCTTTTTAGCAAAACAATTTGAGATACGTTTCCGACCCTGCTCGTCAGTTTTTAATCCAGGGTTAAACTTTCTTACAACTATCCAAATTGTTTCACAAATATTTGAATTTATGGAACCAAGTTTAGAAACTTTGGAACAAGATCCATGTATGCAAGAAATATTTATTCTTAGGAAAAAACTCACTGCGCAAAATAATTAATGATTTCTTTGATAAGACTCAATGACTATAAGCTCTTAATAAGGGAGAAATAGAGGACTTAAGTTAATAATAAAAAAAATGTGTCATCATCATTTCCTATCTGGCTCCACATATTACGCTCATTAGAGTATAAGACTATGCTTCATCCTAAAGGATGAGAATAATATCATCATTGATAATATGTAAAAAAATTATTGATTATGATTATGATGAAACAGTTAAACCAGTTAGTGTACAAAAAAGACCTGCTAATTCATTTATAAAAATTATGCAGGCTAGAGTTTAATACTATGCCTTTCCATTTGCTTCATCTTACAGGATAACAATAATAACATTATTGATATTATGTACATGATTATGGACGATAATTAAGAGGCAAAAGGTAAACAAGTTGGTGCGAAAAAATCAAATTGTCCATCAACTAATGTAAATTATGCGGACTAGACACTAAGACTATGCCTTTGCTTCTTCTCATAGGATAATTATGAGGATACTCGTAAACGTGTTACTGTACAAAAATACTTGACCATCCGCTAATGCCAATTATGCGGACTAGAGTCTAAAGCTAATCCTTTCCTTTCGAATTACCTTTTTCCTTTCACGTAAACAAGGACTCAATCAGCGTCGTAACTCTAAATCACTAGCTCAATTATAGCTTTTATTTAAGCCAATTTAAATGTCGGGCTTGCTTCTCCTCAAGGTCTTTTTTGTCGATGGTCACCTAAATACATAAGATCAATGGAAGATAAAAGTGATCCCACAACACCACACATGCTCGATTATCCACAACATTTAAAATCACAAGCAATGCGTCAATTTCAATAGTCCATTTCATGCTACAGAGAATGTAAGTCAACACTTTGGGTTCTCCATACAATTACTATAGTTCCAGAAGTTGGTTAATCGATCATACACATTCCTTTCATGTTTACTATGTAAAAAGTCACACAATTTACATGACCAATGTTCCTCCCCTAAGTAGGTGTACTCTCTTTTCCATGCAAAATATTCGTTATATGCTGTATCGTTCTTATCTAGATAAAGCAAGTACGCTGCTAAATCTTTCCCTGATGAAAACTTAGATGCATCGATGTAAGAACCAGGTATTGCTACTAATGGATTGTCATAGGGTCCTCCTCCAAGTACAACAGGAACGACATCATTTCCAATTGCATTTTCCCAGTACTTTTCCGTGACATAATCCAAACAACGTGCACTTTCAAACGCAAGATAGAACTTGTAGTGTCTAATACTATCTCTGCACTGCTCCCTTGTACATCTTTGACCATTGCATTTCATTTCGGTTTTGAAATAAGGAGCACATCTACCACATACATCCACTTGTAAATAACTTTCAAGTTCTCTAACATGCTTATCCCTGGAGCATTTACAATGCGATACGACCCAAGCAACTAAATGACTCTTAGAGGCAGCGAAGTTTGTTAATTGCTCCTTCAACCGGTAGTAGTAGTAATAAGGGTAGTAGTAGTAGTAGTAGTAATAGTAGTAGGGATAGTAGTAGTGTGGGTAGTAGTAGTAGTAGTAGTAGTAGTAGTAGTAGTAGTAGTAGTAATAGTAGTAGTGTGGGTAGTAGTAGTAGTAGTAGTAGTAGTAGTAATAGTAGTAGTAGTAGTAGTAGCACTTCTAATACGCAAGCTATTGTTTTGACGTAATGAATTAAGGAAACCTTTAAAAACATAATTTTTATTGGGTATAAGTAGTTTGTCATAAAGTTTTTAAGCCTTTGCGTAAAGCTTCCAAAACATTTGTCTCCCGACGCTAAAACTGTGGTAGCAATAAACGTGGTCTCTTAGCAATAAGAAGAAGGCGTATCTTTCTAATACGTGAGATTCCTGATGCATATAATAGAAATGTAAATTATTACTGTTCACACATTTGCTAAGGATATCGACAAGTACATTTCCTGCCGATGAGGAAGACTGCGAGAAGGGAAAGAGTGCAAATCACCGTGCCAGAACATACTGGTCACTTTAAAGGCGATCTTTGTGTACATGCCACCAGTTGACATAAAGAGTATCATCAGCCATGGACTTCTCGATAATAGCATGATGTCATAATATATGCCATTATTTAGAAAGTCCGTGCATCAGCTTTCTACGCAATTCAAGTCTTCCAATTTCGCAAAGTTTGTAAACTAAAGTGCTATTGCTACACTAGTTAAAGATGCTAAATATTTTAGGGTTTTATTGCATGTACCAGTCTCAGTAAAGGAGAATCCTTCTAAATATCTATAAAGTTGGATGTCTGTTGTACCCAAGTTACTTTCTATTTGTTCTGTGGTAAGGATAAACATTAAAACAATGTAGACTTATTTTGATGGTAAACTTTGTTTGCAACTGTTTACTTGTTGAAGGCGTAATTGATTTTAGATATTTGTCTTTGTCTTATGTTTTCTTTCGTTTCTCTTAGTTGTCTTGGATAAGTTCACAGCTGTTCCGTTTTCTGATTATCAACAAATTTGATTTTGATGTTGTTATGATTTCATATATAACATAATTTAGAAAAACTCTACTGTTGGTATTGTCAAAGAAATAATTTATTTAATAATTTATCGTATAGAAATTGTTTATCAAGAATTTGGGAACTTAAATATCATAAAATCAGCAGTACAAAAGTTTTGCAAACGTACAAATATACAAGTTAAGAAAAGGGAGAAATAAACGTTAAAACAAATTCTTTAAAAATTTAAATATATCAGTATATTGAGTGTCTAAATTTGGTAAAGAAAGAAATAATCACATATTTCATTTCTGTCCTAGTTAAAGTATTAAAGAAGCTGATTAAGTTTTTCTAATCTCTTTAATCTCGTATCTTGCATTTCTTAATTTCTTATTAAAGTAATGGAGAGTACTTTATCACGAAAATGTTTATACTTAATGCCTTGGCACATTAAATTCTCAAGTATCAGATGATAAAATGATTTAGGGAAATATTAAGGCATATTGGGGAAAGTATCGTTTAATATATCATTTTGTCTTCGTAAATTTAATCTTTTTAAAACATTTGAGTATGAAACCTAATCATTTTCAGAATATTTAATTTTTCCTCAACTCTTCGTCCGATAAAAACGCCCCATATGTTTCTACTTCTTGTATTGTATCAAAAGGAAATTTGAACTTAAAAACTGGGGACTTCAAATTTTTGTAAATACACCGATTTATATGATAAAGGGTAGTATTGGGGCAAGTCTCCTAGGGAGTATTTATGAACGTTATTTATGTTAGTAGCTGGTCACTGTTTGATTGTGAAACCTTGTCATTTGGAGGACATTTTTTTTCCGCACATTTTGCTCCTAAAAAGTCCTATATTTTCCTTCTTCTTGTACTGTATCACGAAGCAGTTTGCACTTTATAGATTTAGACATCTCTTGAATAAGCTTATTAGGGTAATATTGAGACAAATCTCTATCGAATCAAAATGTGGATATTTTGTTTCAGTGATGAATAATCATTAAAATCATTCAACCATGAAGCACAAGTATTTGTCCGATATAAACTTCCCATATTCCCCTAGTTCTTGTTTGTCTAAAAAAATGCTTCGAGTGACTATTTCGATCACACTTTTGAAAAACTTTCATGAGAGGGCCGTCAAGCTGATTGGAGACTGGATTGCTTGGGGTCGAAAGCAACGGGGGTATTTTGTCTTACTATATCACGAAAAGCATAAGCCATTGAAGAACCATTGAAAATCTCGATGGGAAAAGAAAGAACGTGCCCCTTGGTGTGTAGTAGCGTCATTGGCTTTTTCCCGCAATGATAACATACGACCAGAAAGCTTAAAACGAGGTCAAAACTGATCACGCATTTACATTGAAGGGTGCTCCAAATTCTTCTGCTAATGACGATGCGGCACATATAATTCTTGATGTGTGTTTAGAGGCAGATATTCACCCCGGAATACTTTATCCTATTGATTTTCTTTTAAAATTCTTAAAGTTCCAGCAAAGTAATAGTAACATACCCTAAGTGTGGACTTGACCAGTATTCCGTGTTTCAAATGCGTGCCTTATCAGCTTGTGTATTCTAACATATGTCCATATGGTTCACAAATTCCCATATCATGACGGATTTTTAGCTCATATCAACGTCTGCTCATTGATCTCACGCTGTCTCGTAGTCGGATCTTTGTACAAATTGCGTTTATCGCTTCATTGTTATCGTATTTGCCCTACGTAACAAACATTATTATCTATGTTCGTAATACGAAGAAGTTTTAAACGAGGAGACTCCCCATGGTTTAGAAAAGTAAATAAACACTTCTCCCAAGGAATCACTTACCTACGACGAAACGTTTCAGATGGAGAGTACGCGTCCTGCAATAATTAGAACGAGCATCGTTTCACACATTTATATGGGCATTCTTAGCGTAAACATCCTAACAAACATTACGCTCAAAATGGAAGAAATGCAAACTCGCTATTTAAAGACTTCAAAATGTAGTAGAAAATCAACTTAAGTTTAGTGAAACGTAATCGAGTAATTCCAAACGGGCCGTTTTTAATAGGATTTAGTTTCTTATTTCTGGAAATAATAACATTAGCCATTTAGGCATCGTTGAAAATGTTATTAACCTCTTTTAAATAAAAACAATTCACCATAAACAATACACTAGCTGCTCTTTCGATCAATGTTTACGTTGTAGGTACACACAACGATTTTTGTTTACTACGCCTATTGCAGCTTAAAATATAAGATAATTGATCGTTCGCAGGTCTCAATCACATTGCTTGCCAAGAAACAATCGTTTGGCTAGAAGTCATTTTTCGCACAAACTTTACGAACTATCCCAAAAAGTCAGACATTTGCTGACAGCAATTACAGGGAATTGCACGAGAAATCGTGGGTTAAAGCAAGTTAAGTTGATTTTAAAAGCTTTGGCTCAGCTTAGAATTTTTTAAGTGGTTACAGTGTCACCCAAGCCACTAAATGCTTTCTTCGTGCTATTGGTGACTACGATTTAGAACAGCGGAGAAGGGAAAACTGCAGATTTCGATTCTCTCAGTGCTGCATCCCCCTGATGGCCAAAACATCGTTTCTGTGCATTTAACACCTAGTCGTAATGAAATATATTTCTTACATTCATTTCTTAATTGTATTACTTTGTAGTATTTCTTGTTATCCACACTTGCATTTTGTTCACACGTGTGATTTAGTTCATATCTCTAAACGATCAAGGTTTGATTCAGAACATTTGTCCTGTCATACCAAGTCCAGTGCACTTAGTACGATGTCGACCAAACCAAAAGTAGCTTCCAAGAATTTTGATAAATGTTTTACCGCAGCCTATAATTTGCCGCATCTTAGATAGGAAGCAAGCTAATGAAAGCATTTATGTGTCAATATCTTTTAAGTTACCTTTAATGAAATGGTACGTGAAATTGTGTTTATTTAATTTGTACGCCGATGAAAGAATGATGTACAGGTCGGGAACTACCTGTTATAAGCAAGAGGATTAAATACGCTCTTTCATTTTAGGTTTACTAAATTTTCAAGCACAGGTAAAGAGTAGGTCTTTTCTTCCTTCTTTGTTTAAATTATATACGTTTTTATAGGGATTAAGGGCAGATATTACAATTTATGGTGACCCCTGTTTTCCGTACAAGAGCCTTTCTGACAGGCAGATTTTGCCAATTTTTGTCTGGCTTTTTAAATTTGCTATTGTTTTCAAAAGGAGAGGGAGCGCTAGGAACGGTCAATTTGATTTAGACAGAAACGAGGTTGAAGAGAAACCAGTTGCGACTATAGGAAACAGTGTGATTTTGCAAAACAGAGACGCTCCTGAACAAGAAGAAAATTTAATCAACAGCTTACGTTAGCCACTCGACGTTTACTATAGGTAGTGGGGTTTTTTCGGGAAAGAGAAGAAAGAAACACAAAAACATGGACTAAAAGAGCACAGAAGTGTCAAATGTCAAATCTCTATTGTTAAGAGATGCAAAATCTTTAGATATTCAAACACTTTGGGACTCAATCATGCCCACGGCTGGTAAAGTTTACCATGTCTTGAGTTACTCTCGTTTTGCGAGCTACGCCTCCGTAGAAACGCCTCGCATCTCCGGCTACTAGTATTGGACTGTGGTGCTGTTTTATGAGGCTTGGATGCGGGCTTCCGAGGGATCTTCGACAACAATAGGTTCTGAGGTATCGCCATGCCGATCTTTTATTTGTTGTGTTTTATTGCTAAGGGCTGGATGCCATATGCATGGAAGTTGTTAGGACATGTTGTTGATGTGGTTGTAGTGATATAGGGAATGGATAGTTTCTTAGATTTTTCTGGTAGTTGTGTTGACCTCTTTGTCGATTTGGTTGTTTTCCTAATTAATGGTGTGTCGGTCATTCCAACAGTGTTCAGCAATCTCGTGACTCTTGATATCTCCTAGTGCTCTGAAGATATGATTTCATGATTCTAAACTAAAATAATCACAAATCGGGGAATTAGACCATTTTAAAAGCAAGCTTTACCCAGAATTTCCAACAATTAAATATTTTTCAGAGCTACGTTTCAAGAGAAACTTTTTCCACCTTCAGGCTACAGGTTTTTGTTTGTGTCACTGTTTTATGGGGGTGAGTTGCAGACCTCCAGACTGGGCTCGAATAATATTGCCAGGTGACCCCGATCTTGTGCTTGTTGTGCTTTACTTGGTAAGAGCTGGATACCATATCCGTGGAAGTTGATGGGGTATGTGATTGATTTGGTTGTGTTGGTGTAAAAGTGGATAATTTATTTGATTTTCCTTGTGGTTGTGTTTACCTCTTCGTCTATAAATTGGGTGGCTTTTCAATCAAAGGTGTGTCCTTCCTTACAACAGTGTTCCTCAATCGCGTGATTTTTAATATGTCCCTTTGTGGCGGCTTTGTTTCGGTTAAATGGCATAAAGGCGAAAAATCTTAAGTAATCCCTGAACAAATCTTTTTACACTTCATGGCGTCCATATATAATGTAACCTACATTCAGTAAGTCTCCTTATAGCGGTATATCAAAATTCGGGCTGCAGCCTGCTGCTGAGTCTTGGTACTATTGGTGTAAATCAGCTATTTTTCTTTTCTTTTCAGTTGTGAAATGTTTTCAAAAGTATTAAGGTACCCTTTGCTTTTAAATGGTTTTCTACCTTATGTTTGGGCAACCCTATCTTAAAAAGGAGTTATGTAATAATTAAAAACTCAATGCCTTTATTAGTGATCTCTGCTGTTGTCACCTGGCGTAGTACATGGGACAGCAGGATTGACAAAACAAGAGTGTCTAGTCCGAAGAAATTAAAAAAAAATAATGAAAACGATGATAAAATATAAACACACACATACAAAAAAAATAGCTAAGGGAGAGAGAGAGAGAGAAACAAACTTCAAACTTTGGATTTATAAAAGAGATTGGCAACTTCCACAAATACACAACTTCATTTTGCTAAACTCGACAAATTTAGATCACAGTTTGTCTAAAATGGCATTTGATAACAGAATCTCTGTTCAAAAATTGACGTTTGTTTAACGTTGAATCTGACAGGAAAGTGAAAAAGACAGACAGGTACATGTTTGCAATTAAACACTTTCGTAATGTTTTAGCTTCAGACGAAAGGTTACCAACCTTCCCTCTTTCCAAAGTTAGAAAGACAAATCCCTTTAATCATGACTGTCAGAAAAAGGATGTTGTTTTCCAAACATCACTAATATGATACAAATTCAATTGGTCAGCCCACTGAACATTGTCAAGTCCGTACGTTCACTTGGAGCTTGAACGTATCTGTTGAATTTAAAAAAGAAGGATGCCATCAAAAGGTTTCCAACCTTTGGCATAAGATATTAGGCCATTCTTCGTCTGCAGTCGAGCTGCGATGATCCAACAAACACATCCTTCATATATCTAGTCTCCATATGAGCTCCCAATAATAAACTATTAGCCATCGCATCAAGCTCAACGTCATTTACAAGGCCATCCTCTCTGAGCCATAAGACTGGGCCGTGAAAGGTCAGTGATACAACTGCAGTAATCAAACCAAAGCCCCTTCTCAATAAAAGAACTAAGAAAAGAGCACTTTTTGATTAAGTTCTAATAATTGCTTAAACGATGAAAGATGCCACCTTCGAGATTCAAACCTCAAAACAATACTGTATTGACAATTGTCTTTAATCGACTCCATTGTAATTTTTCAGAATCTTCATTTTAAACCCACTTTTTCGACCGTTTGAACTGAAACGACGACATTGTCGCTGGCTAATTTTTACTTGCACAAAAAATATAAAATACACAGAACCTCTTAAACCACTCAGCATGCTGAAATAACCCCCAAATGTACTCTGGTCTCCTTAACTCCCTTATAATATACTCTGTCTCAGTGCCTATAATTCAACTCCTGCTCCTGAAACGCACTTGTGCAAAATGATTCAATAAGTATTTAATTAAATTCACATGCATCTGCAGCTGGTTTCTAAACTGAGCTATCAAGAATTAAGCGAGTGTTTTAGCAAAAGCAAAACAAGTCAGCAGTATAAGGGGTGAAAGTAGATTTTAAAAAAGCGTCTTCTATTTTCAAACATTATAAAAGTGAATACAATGGAGAGGTCCCCAAATTCTGATTGACAATTTTCACGTCCTTACCACTTGTGTCAGCAAATTTGATTGCCTTATGAATGAAATAGTGCATATTCACGAACGTAAGCCAGTCCTCAGTGTACAAAAGGCTCAATACGTGCAAACGTATTTAGGTAGTCCTTGCATTGCTGTAGTATAGATAGATCTCAAATTTGGTAAAATAATTTTCCTTGAGAATCGCGTCATGATTCCTCCGAAACGTCAGAAAGAAATTGTTACGTTAATATTGGTTTGCTTTTGCTTCAGTAAATCTCTATTGATCGAAAGTAGATTAGACTGTTATTTATTTGGGCTGCGTCAGTGGAATTACTCGATTTGGCGCCGGCGGATAAAGAGGATGGAAACATATTTATAAAATTGTTTCGTTGCAAGATGTGCAGTATATTTCGCCGAGCAAGGCAAAAGCTAATGAGGAGGCAAGTAATCCGGTTTCTATTTCTTCACTATTTCCTCAATACAGGGAATCTGTATAACCCGTATAATACAACAATAAAGAGACTAACAATTCATGGATGATATAAAAATGTCCGACTCTGACCAACTCAAGGAGTCAACTCTCAAGTCCGGCCACGTGCCTACTTTCTAAGCATAGGGGTTTGGACACCAATGTCGTCATATATGATAAACACCACAAGATGTGATAAACTAGGCCAAAAAGCGGATAGTGTAATAGCATAAAGTGAAGTAACTTGATGTTAGAACGATCTCGTTGAGATCATTTCCTGTGATGTTGACACCAGAAGGAGCTTAATTTCTCCTTGCAACATAAATATGTGATCAAAGCACAAGAAAAAATGTACATGGGCAATTCCAAGAAAATAGGGATATGATAACAAAAAAACTCTTCTGTTCAACAAACAATTGGTTTAATTGTACTAGTTTACGTTTAAACATTTTAAATCGTGCAAAATTGAGGATGAGAAAGTCCATCTTGGGCATAAAATTTGTATTACAACAAAATGGTGTACACTTTTTAGGAAAATTAGCTCAGAGACATGATTTTAGCCCCTGAAATAACAAGGAAGTGGATGTAAATCATTTTTAAAATTGTTTAATTAAGAGGTAAAACTTATTAATAAAATTATTAAAGTCAAAGTCATGGTATTTTAACATATGGAAGATAATTTTTGCCAATTTTGGTTAGCGGGAAATTTTAACTTTAACATCATCAGTGAACGAAGTGTGACGTCCGTCAAGTAACGTCCGTCATATAACGGCCGTCAAGTAACGTCCATCGCGCAAGTTCAAGAACAAATCCATATAAGCCCACTGAATGGACCTTTTCTTATATTTACCTTATGAGTTGTGTATAAGCAGTACCGACCCCTCTATAATCCTATATAAGCCCACTGATATAAGCCCACTGAATGGACCTTTTCTTATATTTACCTTATGAGTTGTGTATAAGCAGTACCGACCCCTCTATAATCCTATAACAAGTCCTGGGTTGTACCATGCTCTGATTCCGAGAATTTTGAAATAAGAAAATTTTGAAATAAGTTATACCTGGCTTGATTTCATGTCCTTGTCACGTAACGTTCGTCGCCCACAATAATTAAACTTTTAGTAAAATACTGAGACTTTGTTCTATTCCAGTTCTCTCCCCAACATAAAGGCTAGGATCTAAACTGGTTAGCCTCACAAGATAGATTTTATGGGCTCCAAGTGTAGCAGTGGGATTTGTTTAAAATGATCGAAATTCCCCTAAATGCAACGTCTGCCACCTTAGTATTGCCTATACAATAGTTGCATATTGCATAAATGGAGTTAAAAC
>JAAAKM020006971.1:146879704-146898070 GCA_010016025.2 Alatinidae sp. Z8VKAUB7J3 | reverse complement strand
AGGGTTTTTTTCTTTTATCTGAAATTGTGGCATTCCTATTCTATTTGCAATAGGCCCAACTTTTCCCTTGGTTAGTACCTGTTACCTTCTGTGATAGACATAAAAACTTTGGTTAACACTCTGGATTTTAAAGTTAGAGGAAATGGATAAGAGTAAGTAGATATGCATTTGTTTTCAAGTAAAGACATCCCAGCTATACCCACAAATGTAGGATATCTATTTATTGTATGAATCTATCTAAGTCTCTCCATTTATCTTTCTTTCTGTCCTCCATAATTGTTTTAATAAAATGTGGTATTTTAACAATCTTATTGGCATTAGATGCAGACAATATAAAACCCAAATCTAACGCGATTTCGCATCGAGATGTCAAAAAAGCGAAAACAGGAACAAAATTTCGTTCATTGAATAAACAGCACTTCTCTATTTAATCTTCTGATATGAAAATCAAGCGATAATTAATTAGCTGTTTGTCTTCCTTACTAATAAAGATGTTGACAAGGTACTTCTGCTACCGATACGTTAGTTTACTGCGGATTGTATGGTACTAAAAAAAATTAAAACTCCCTGGCTTTGGTCTGATCTGAGTACACACGATGGAACTGCTTCTCTTCATCTCATCTAGAAATTCTACTCTCTATTTATTTTGTTTAATTATCTACGTTTTAAATTACATTTCATGACAACGCTGTTTTGGTAAGTCGAAAGCGTTTTTTCTCACACTTTATCAACTGTCAGTACATGTGACAGAATGTCGTCCTAAGGATACGTTACATGCAAGAGTGAAACAAGCAGAATATGTAAAATCGTCATTTACATGAATATTGTTAGTATTATCCATACTACACTACATAGCAATCACACTTTGACCTGATACTTCCATTTTATAGTCATTGATTCCTTAAAATTGGCTCCTTCTCTTTCATAACAAAAGATGTCAGTTCAATTAAAAGGATTTCATTATTTCGATTGAAATCGCAGTACAAACTGGCATATGTCTTTACTCTGTTGCAATTCTACAAGTCTGTGTGCCGTTGGACGATAACGAACCATTGCACCATAGAAACCATAAGTTGCCATCTTGCTTCCCAGACCCCAAGATTTTTCTTTTCTGCGCCATCTTGCTCTACGATTTTGGAACCATACCTAATAAGATATATAATGGCAATCATAAATTATAAGTGGTGCGCAATTTCAATTATGGATAACGTTTTCTAAGATGACATACAACTTACATATACACTGGTACTCAATTGTCATAGAGTCTATAATCTCACACATTTCAATCACTCGAGCAACAGCTAATTGTAGATTATTTAACAATATGACTCTGCTTTTTGTTTACAGTACCATAACAAGAGAATTTAAAGAAATGTTCTTTGCTAAAGCATTACTGAAACTGAAACAAGAAGGTTACTATATATGATACTTTTCCAACAAACAAAATTTTAGGCAATATTGCATCGGCAGAACTGTGCATCATAAGAAAACAAATATCAGGAATTATACATTCTACTCCTCATAAAATATATAGCTTTGAAAACAATCAATTAACCTCATTCCCTTATTAATGATAACTGCAATTGATGGGAAAAAGAGAACAACATTTCTCACGGATCTCTCGTTAGCAAAATTAATTAAAGAAATGAAAGTTGATATAGCGTAGACACAAATTGCTATTGGCTGCAAATTCAGGCTTAAACTGTTTGATTTAGAGTGCCTTTAAAATTCCCAAATCACAATTAAATCTCTCCGGGAGTAAAACCGAAAAACTTTATTGTAAACCCCTCACTACCTCGACCACTTTGTATTAAAAGCAGACATTGACCTAATGGTTTCATCTTAACAAGTCAATATAAAGTGGCTACTAGGTTTTGAAAACCATTCGTGTAAATTATTGTTTTCCACCATCACCTTTCTACAATGTATTTATCGAACTCCTTCTTCACCTGCCCGACGTACCTTTCCTTCCATTTAGCAGTCTCTCTATTAAAGCCCACTGATACGCTGTAGGAACAATATTTTGACTACCCTAAAAACAGTAAATTCACCTAACAAACAAGTTAATGTTTACCTGCGAGCTTGATCCCTCAAGGACGACACTTCCCTACTTTAGCTACCTGATGGAGAAGGAAACCACAAGACCTGCTCAACCGCCCAGTGGGACGGCCCCTCTCTGATAACTGGAAGCATCACTGGGCTTTTTACTATCTCCTTCTCCTCAAAAATGGTCAACATGTTTTGAAATAATATAAGACGACATTCTACCATCATACTCATTGGAAACTCTCATCTTAAACAAAAGCCCTCACTCTTGAACGGTACTCAATGTCAGCATGTTGCCGGTTAATTACTCTAAAGAAACGAAAACTAATTAAATCCATGCAAAAGAAAATCAATAAGGCATTCTCATAATGTAATAATTTTCAAGTCACCAATAAAATGAAGAGAAACCCTCTCTCCTCTTTACATCTGCGATGACGTATTTTCATTCTTTGGTTTCAGGTGAAATTCATGTTGGGTCAGTTAAATAGCAACGGGGAAACCATTCACAAGGAAACACAACAATGATGTGTCAACAAATTTAATTACGATGCTCAGAGCTGTCGTTTATTTTGCAGATTGTGTTGCCATCCATATTTCTATTGAGGCCTGTTCTTTCAAGCGATTGGTTAATATATGAACTGGAAGAAAGACACTTCGGTTAGTTTTTCCAGCTCTGAATATTGACTTCAGAGGTTGCATACAACAGCACAGTAAAGGAAATGCAGACACTTATCAAAAGTTGCTCGGTCTTTGCTGGGGCAAATCTCTATCACCAAAATAGATTGAGAGGGCCACTTGAGTATACAAAACAAATTCAGGTATAGAAAATTATAGATTCAAAACAGACGTAGTATTTATCATTATTTATGGCACTTTACAAGCACTACTTCGTAAGTTAATAGATACATTGTCGTAAAGAATTGAAAGCAAGATAATTTTATCACTTGCAACGGTTATAAGTGATAACGTTTTGATAATTTTATCACTTGCAACGGTTATAAGTGATAGCGTTTTGGCCAACCTCTTATAAAAACAAATGTAGTTGATAACATGTATAAACAACTATAATAATGTATCAATATATGCAGAATGCAACAGCATGGATGCAGCTGCAAAGTTTTAATCACAACAAAGTGTAAATCATTGGTCATGATTTCTATTATAAAGCTACAAAGAAAAACAAAAATATAACATCTTTAATAAAACTGTCAACAATCTGATTATACAGTAAAGATATTAATATTGTTTACCACTTTACAATAAATTCAAAAGCAAGGAATTTCTGGACTCCAACCATTAGGACTTTAATCAAAGATATGTTTCACATAAGACATTAAAGTCAATGTCACATTTCGCTTTGGTAAGCTTTATTGCTATTCGCTGGGCTCTTGGCTCTAAAAAATTTATATCATCTTGCTTAGCCAGTAGCTCTTCGGAAAGCATATTACAAATCAAAGTGGCTAAATGGGTCATACCTTGCTGTCAACCGAAGATTCTATAACTCGTCAGGTCTTATCCAGATGACTCGGGCATTACATTTGTTGATGAATTTTGTCAGCTTGTAACATTTGCCATTATCTTTAGAAACTAAGAGCGAAAAGGCACCGGGTTTTTCCTATAAAGACATTGTAAATAAGGACTTGCACGACACTTTCCCAAACATCGGGATAGATCTACAGATATACCACACTTTGATGGCATCAGACTACATATTGCATATTGTATAATTGGAAGAATAACCCCAATTCAATATTTTCTACCTAAAATATATAATCCGCGGTGTAATTAAGAGGAGGAGTTAGGAAGAGGATCCCCCATTCAAGTGGGCCCCAGGCCACTCACATGTTTAATCCGGTCCTGCTCTAAAGTGAACAAGAAAGATAACTTTTACTGGAAGATGTTTAAAAAACTATAGTTGAAAAGTTGGTTTGTGGTACAAAACGTAAATATTGGGTTGAGTAACGGACTCATTTTGCTAAAAGTTTTCTCCATACAAAAATGAGATGAGAAATTAGCCAACATTAAAACCATTTTTCAAAAATACGGCTACCCAGAAAATGTCATCAACATTGTCATCTCCAATCAAATTGCCAAGTTTTCGTCTGACCCAAAATATGGTCCTATGAAGTGCCCACTATATTTGCGACTACCTTGGATTGGGAATGTTTCCTTGAGGGTAAAAACGGCCGTGACCAACAGTTTCCCCATGGTGCAATCGCGTGTCGTTTATTCCAACCAAAAGATGCTGCCTGGTGCCCAAAAAGACGTACTACCTGTCGCACATAAAATTTTATCAGTTTATAAATTTACGTATCGCTGTGAGAGCGATATATAGGTCGTACGTCGCAGAGGTTACATGACACAACATGTGCCAGCCTTCAGTAGTAAACGCAGTAAGGTTTCCAAAATTTTACCGAATCGGGAAAAAAAAGCCAAGTCAAAGGATCCCAACACATCATTTGCTGACGACTATCAAGAGGATTCGTTTAGGGTATCAGCGAGAGCCAGATATCCTTTTCATCTTGCCACTTTAGAGCACCATTTTTCAAAACAAAGAAGCCGGTACTCTGTCAACAAAAAGAGTTTGTTTACAATTTACTATCAAGTGTGTTGATTTCATGATTTGAAGAGTTTCGTCGTTCTTTAGCCAGTAGAAGCAGACACTACAAAATTTATGTCGAATATCTCAATAGTTCAAATTTTATAATAGAAAGGAGGGGGATCAAAAAGTCAACTAAGAAGAGACTGATTAGTAGGTAATTGGGTAACAGGTGACACATATCGAATTTTACGTATATTTGTTTCACGGCTCTTCAATTTAAAGAGAAAGTCGCAAAAATCACCTGCAAAATTTTCCAGCGTTGAGATAAATAATAAGTTTTCTAATGTTTTAATTGGAGATTGTGTGTCTGGCAGCACAAACAGAAGCATTATGTTAATTTAAGGAACAATTTTGTTGGCATGACGTGGTAAGGATTATTTCCGTTAGAAACGAGGAATATAACAATCAATCTCGGTCTGCTGATAGGGCACTTGTACTGATATCTTGATCACTTTATATTAGAGGACACAAGCTACAACCGAATATCATAAATGGGATAAACGAGAGGCCTGGGAGCTAATGCTCGTAAACATTCCTGTTGGCGGACCCTTTATAAACTGAGTGTAGTGTATGCGCCAATGAAGAGGTGAGTAAGTACATCAAGAATACGAGTTGCTTTTAATGAGCTCTATATACCAGAACTCCAGTATATCCTTAACTACTAACCAAGAAGATAACGTCTTTACATAAACTCCTCCTCAAACAAATCTCCCGAATACGTCAGCCCATAGCGCTTACATACATAGCGAGGACTGGCACTAGTGACGTGAACACCACACTAAGTAATTGAGCTCATGTTCAGGTTGGTTTCTTTGGACTAGAAGTTGGGTTACTTACGACAGTTAATGACTGACCTTTATCGGTTAGGTTAATTACTTACTTACAAGAGAAAGCACAAGCCGAATATCAACATCTTTTCAGGTCTAACAAATGAAAAAGACGTGCAGGCATAGAGATGTTGCTTGGAATATTGTGAAACGTTTATTCTGTCATTTTCATTTTGTTGTCGTTTAACTGTATTTTTTGAAATTGACTTCTATACTGAATCTTGTTAAGATTCACTAAACTTATTTTTATAAGCAAATGCAAAAATAAACAATCATGGGAATTTTCCTCCAAAACAGTACACATCCAATAAAAATTTCTTTGGGCGATTTGACAGTATGAATAAGCAATTCAAGGCTGTTAAAAAGAAACGTAACACAGTTTTTTAATAAAAAAATAACAACCTAAACTCTTATTTTATCTTACAAACTGATGAAAGTTGTAATGTGTGCCCTTTTTGTACACGAAAGCTCTTAGGAAAAGTCCTGTCACCGTTTTCAGTGAATCCACAAAACACGAATTCTTTGGCATCAACATTTATCTGAGATCAATGACAGCGATTTTAGACTATGAAAGGCTGTCACAGAAGTTCCAATTGAAGTCATTGAAGAGTATATTTAAGCAGTTTGTTGCATGCAATGGGTCAAGAGATTAACAGAGGAAGTGCAGAGTGATTTGTTAGTAATCAGCAGGAGTTGCATTAATTAGGTCGTGTTAGAATTTGAATGCAGGCAAGCAAATACAACGGTTATAATTTCTTCCGACCTTTAGGAGTCATCATGACACCATTGTCAAAGAAATTATATTACAAAGAAGCAAGATCTGTTTATACAACATTTAGACTTTGATTGGTTCGATATAGATTGTAGAGAATGTTTCATTAAGTAGGAGCACAGTCTCGTTACATTAGAAGTTAACGAAGGTCCTCTTGAGCCCTATTTGCCCT
This sequence comes from Alatinidae sp. Z8VKAUB7J3, assembly GCA_010016025.2. NCBI lineage: Eukaryota > Metazoa > Cnidaria > Cubozoa > Carybdeida > Alatinidae > Alatinidae sp. Z8VKAUB7J3. Next base: position 146,891,651 of record JAAAKM020006971.1, on the reverse strand, counting down.
ATTACAGCACTTGTTACACAATTTCTCTTTTGGCCAAATATAATACATCCGCCCTAAAACAGGGGCGCTAAGCTCCCTTCTTAAAAATTGAATAATATTGGGGGCTGAGCCCCCTTTCAACATTTAGTTTTCGGTTAATGTTACTAGAAATGTATTCGTTTTGTGAATTGTTTGATAAAGGTTATTAGTTTGGACATTTTCAGCTGCGTGAATATTTGCACTTAATTCAAACCAGGGCTTTTCAACATAGGTTGAAGTAGCAGAGTAAAGGAGAATAATAGTGGGCGTGGCATTTGCTGCTCATTACTCAGACCTCCCTCTTAGCTTTTTTGGACGCCACTTTTGCTTGGATAGCTCTGAGAAAGCGTAGTATTAATCTGAAAAAGATAACCCAAATTATAAACTTTCTAATAGGGCCTAAAACGTTTGTTTTGTAGATTCATTATGTTCATTGACACTTCTGAGCTTTTATATTTTTGTTGCTTCGCCAAAGGATAGTCGACAATTTCTCCGCACTTTGGATTTACTAGCCTAGAATATCCCAATGTTATTTTGCTTTGTGAGTGGTTAATTGCAAGAAATGGTTGGCATAAAAGAGCCTGAAGTAAGATGTGGTATTACACTACAAAAAATGCCAATTTATTTTAAATCAGCAACGATACAAACAGAAGGATGGGGCTGCCATACACTCAACCACTTTCACCGTTGACCAATGTACTACCATCTTACCAAGAAATCCTGCTCATCAAAAAAATGAATTTCATACTAAATGCGCCTACTAGAACACCCTATGCCTATTCAAATACCGAACCTGGCTACTACTTTTCAGGCTTCTCTGTGGTTTTTTTCGTAACAGAATAGCTAGGAAAATCTTGTTGTAAGTATTTACTCGATTTGAGAATGTTGTTTGAGAAACAACAAAAGGTCAGGGTTGATAGATATACGAAAGATTGCCTGAGCAAATATAAGTTTTCTCAAATCACACACACTATTTTGCAATTGCCCTACTGTTGTTTAACAAGGGCCTGCTCCCTTACATGTCAGAGGTCAGACGTCTCAGGCATACTCCTTATAATGTCATGGAAGTCAAGTTGACATGAAATTTAAGTGGAAGAAAACAATCTATAAAATAAAAGCAATTTCATGTTCTCCCCAATCTTCACCGAGGGTTTAATAAAGTTGTTAAATTTGATGTCCTTGACAGACAATTTGGCTATGTTGTTAACTCTGTCTAAGTTTCAATCTTGCTATGGATCGAATCAATAATATTCTAATATCTAGTGTTAAACTTCAAAGAACTGAATACCTTTAGTCAGGCTGCAAAGGGACGTGGATACTGAGGTATAGGTTGGTATTCATCTTATAGTGCATCCTCGGTTACCCAAACCTTATGAATTCAATTCAGAAAGTCATTCGGATAAACCAATAGTTCGGATAATCGAGGATGATAATTTTATTCATTGTTCTTGTTGTACAATTTGTCTGTACCCCTGTAGTGATATACATCAAAACAAAGGACATCTTGAAAGGAATACTAGAGAAATAGAAAATTTTTCACCGCCAAGGATTGAACTCGCGATCCACTCTTTCGCGGGGTGCGCTCTACCAACTGAGCTAGGTACCTGGATGATACTTTCTAACTTCAATGGGCTTTGGATAGATAGACGGTTCGGAGGGCAGTCCGTCCTTGGTCAAGTCACATGGCGCAGAGAGACTGGTCTCCAACTGCTTTGAGCTGGATGTCAATGTCCACTGGTGGATGGTTGGGAGCTGATGTGGCAACTAGAGAAATAGAGTAAGTCAACATCGGAGGTCACCTAGCTCAGTTGGTAGAGCGCCGATAGTGGGTTCGATCCCCGGTGGTGACATATTTTCTATTTCTCTTGTGTTCTCTTCAAAATTAACTCCTCTCTTCTATATGATACAAAAGACACCCCAAACTTCTCTGTTTTAATGGTATCGGACAATGCTGTAATGGCTAGCACATCAGGGTTGCAACGATGAAGGACGGGATTCGATTCCTCATGGCCCGACGTTTGCACGATTCAACTTCTCATTCTATATCAACATCAACGTACGTCACCTCTAACAAGAACTCATAGCGTAGAATAAGAAGTAATAACAGCATTAATTGATCGGAACCGTTGCAGCCCCTCTGCCTTATATTGTCCTTCTTGTTATCAGATGCCCTTAAAAGATAGTAAGATGGACAACAAAATTAGTCAATGAAAAGTAAATGATAGCGAAAAAACTGTATCATTTCTTCAAAAGTATCTGAACTGTGCTACGGATCACTTTTAGCGTTGTTAACCGACCATCAAATAATCGGTGTTAGAATATAATCTATGTTCGGATAATCGACGTTTGAATACTGGAGGTACGGATAATTGAGGTTACTCTGCAATTTGGAAGTTGTTCAATAAAATATCCTGGCCTATAAGAGAGAGGTAGACTATTTTTGCTTTAAGCAACGTAAACATGCAACGCACTGGTTGTATCATAAAGGTGTAACAAACAAACAGCGTGGTGCATTTTGATAGATGTTTTCTTATGCCAGGCATGCGCAGAAATGCCACTACCAGTAATTCTATTACCACTCCATTACTATTGTTTCAGTGATGTGGCTTAAGACCATTAGCAGATAATTGTCTTTATCATACTTCCGCACTTATTGCTTAGCTTCTGAGTTCAAGTTATTAACAGAAAATGGCCATTGTTTTATAGTTAGAAAACATGTTTCGAATGAAGTACTTCCATTATCAATTGTTGAGAATTAGATAAAAGATGCTGGTACGATTTGACATAATTACCAATTGTCTCACCCTTATATCGACTTCTTTGTGACGGTTCCCTTATTTACGTCTACTCTTGTTACCTTGATACATCTCTTCTATTTTCGTATACTTCACTGATATTCACTACTGCTTGAAAAATTTTTTTGCTGCCAAGCAAAATCATTCAAATTCAATTTGTTGAATGAAGAAAAAAGAATGTTCGTTTTTCTCTTTTTCTCTTGAGACACAAAGTTCGAACATCAGATAATACGTTCTCCTCGTTTCGCAAGAAATTGCCAAGTGCCTTAACTTAGGCGCTCGCTGGACTTCTCTTAGTGAGCTGTGGAATAAGTCGAAGACATGTAAACTAATAGTAAACATTCATCATATACTTCTTGATTCTAGTGTTATTCTTGAATGATTCGATATCGAGGCTTACTTTTCTTGATGATATATATTCTTGATTATGATGAGGCTACTATTCAACAATCACCGAAAATATTGCTGCAGTGAGTTGTTGTGGAACTATGCATCATGCCATGCAGCATGTTGCAGTGGTATGAGTATGCTGTTGCTGCATACAGCATCTTGCCGTGGTATGCAGTGAAAGCATTCCTGTAACTTGATCGTGTAAATCTTGATTGATTAGCACGTGCTTCTTTTGATGAAAACGTCAATATGTCGGATAGAGATATGAGATTTATGAGATAGAGATAGTCGGATAGAGATATGAGATTTATGAGATCTATGAGATTTGGCTTCTATATCATTATTATCAAGCCTACAAGATGAGAAAAGGAAAGAAAAGGATGTATGTTGGATCTATAAAAAGGTCCCGAGATATAAGTGGAGAGTTTTCGGTGTTGGTCAAGGAAATCAGACTCCATGATCCTGAAACGCACTTTCGATATTTTTGGATGACTCGTCAAATGTTTGACTTTATACTAAGTAAAATTAACCCGATGATTGAACATGGCAATAATCATCGTTATCCAGTTAAAGTGGTGACCTTTAGCAACTGGAGACTCGCAGCAAACAGTGGCTATTAGCTGTAGACTAGGTAAGACGACTGTCAATAAGATCTTGAATGAAAGATGCACTGCTATAGAATGTACATTTGAAAACGGAGTACTGACGAATCCTATACCTGAAACCTGGGAGAAAAGTTCTCGTGGCTTTCGTGATTTGTGGAATTTTCCCAATTGTGTAGATGCAATTGATGGTAAACATGTTGCCATGAAGGCCCCTGCGGCAGTCGATTTTATAATTACAAAGGAACTCATTCCATTGTATTAATGGCAGTTGTTGATGCCCAGTATCGATTTATAGTTGCTGATGTGGGAGCGTATGGAAGAGAAACTGACAGTGGAACCTTCAGCGCTTCTGTGTTTTGGAAAGATGTTCAGCCATGTGCTTGATGTACATGGAGAATAAAATACAAGCCAACCCTTTTTATTTGGCAGGCGTTACTACACGGATTTTATAAGACAGACTGAAACTGCTCAAAATCCCCAGCATGATCAAAATGGTGGGAGTGGGTTTACGAAACCACACTCGTGAAACCTCTCTGCAGTAGCTAACGTCGATTTCATGTACAGAGGTTCCTTTGTAGAGCTGATAGCAAATGCCAAATGCAAGTTCAGCAATACAACAATTTAGCATGTATGCCTATATACACATGTCTAATTGTTCTTCAAAACGGGAGGCAATACTCCTCCTGCTATCTCCACGTGATGATGACACACTTCGCCTTAAACATGTGATGATGATACATGTCGCCTATGATGATGATACATTAAACATTTGATGATGATACTATCCGCCTTAAACTTGTGATGATGATACATTTCGCCTCAAACATGTGATAATGATACATTTCGCCTATGAGTTTCCCAACAAAAAGCAAACTATTTTAGACCCCACGGTTTGGGTCAGTATCTATACTCAGGAAATTAATATCTCACTTGTCAACAGAATGTCTACAATCCCTACGAAACAAATGATAGCTGAAATTACCTTTGGCATTCCTGTGGGCTGTAGTTACATAATCTCCATGCTCTAGCGTTGGACTGACAAATGACATCAGTTCATAATATTACCACTTCGGTTTATGCAAAGCACCATCCCCACTTCTTCCTCGCACGCACAAAACCATTGCGTAGTCTTTTCAGTGCGTCATTTCACCTTCAGTTTCTTCCCGTCCTGGTAAGCCGAGTCCGTCTGCAATATCTACCCTTGTATTATTTTTTCTTATCACATCTTTGTACTCTGGGGTACCACAGTCCCACGAACAAGTGTGAAGCCTGACTTCATCAATCAATCGCTGGCTGTAATCACTGGATTCAGCCGCCATTTTTCTACATTTGCTGCACAGCAAGTATTTTGAGTTCGATTTTTCAACATCTAAAATGAAGCTGCACAGCGGTAATCTTGCTGTATCCGGAACTTCACTGTTGCTGTAAGGATGACATCATACAGCAATTTGGGGAATGACCAAAGATGCTGCATTGGGCAACATCATGCTGCGCAGCAGAACTACAAACCAGCCTTTAGTTTCAAAGGAGTAATGCCATACTGGAACATATTCTCCGTTGCATCAATCATACTTTTAGACTTCCACACAACTTGCTGTCCTGCTCGATCTCCTCAATCTTTAAACACCATCTCCAGAAAGCGAGGCTCCCCCAAATTTATCATTTGTGATTCCGAAACAAGACTCAACAGATATTCAATTGTCATTTTCACCAAATCTTTATACGGAACAGTGTCTCCTTTACCATCTAGAACGGAAGTGTTATTGTCTTTGTTGATGGTACTGAGGTAATTCCTAACTAATAGCTTGTCTGCAACCCAAAAATGGCAATGTTAAAACAATTTTAATATTTTTAGAGTCTTAACATCAACTTTAGAATTTTCGCATACTGTAAACTTGCCGATAAGGCAATTTGCAGTCTTTGATATACCGTGAATTTTGGCCCAGCATTAAGGAAAAAAGGGCTGAGAGTCACACCTCAAACTGAAAACATTCTTAATGGACCTAGCCTAAATTTTCTTAAAAGTATATACTTTTATATGTGAATCTTAGCCGTTTTTCTGATATGAGACGCAATTTCCGGGCAAATCTGACTAGTTTGATTTACAAATTATGTGACAAATCTGACTTTATCTTGTCAAAACCTTATTAAGTTCAACATAAATCAAATATTTTTCTGTAAAGAATTCATTGATATGGTGCATTCAAAGCAATAAAATCATACTTGCCGCATTCAGTCAGCTAGGCAACACAGATCTCAGCCTGTTCGCATATTAGAGTGATGTACCATTTAACATTGTAACATCAAAAACTAACCAAAATAGTTAAGGTTTTTACCAGATTTCCGAAACTATAAATGAACATAAAATCAGTTCTAGATATGCTAGAGATTTGCAAACCAGATTTTAAAGAAGAAATACAATGGTTTTTTTGTATTTCCACCTCCGGGCCTAGTGTGTTACATTCAGCTGGTCTCAATCGTCGACTTACATATGCAATTCTTCTCTATTCCGTCCCAGTCCTGCGTTTAAGTGGGGATTGCCGTCCAATCTCGACCTCTTTGTCTAACTTTCTTTGACCTATTCGGAGCAAACTCGTTAGACATAAATAGACTGACAACAACTTCAGCATCGATCGGTATATGTAAAATTTAGACTACCTTTAACAATTAAAGACATAGTAAGGTACTTATCGTGTCCCGATTTACGTTTAGCGGCGAAAGCAAACCCATTTGCTCCGAATAGGTCAAAGAAAGTTAGACAAAGAGGTCGAGATTGGAGGGCAATCCCCACTTAAACTCTCGGACTAGTCCTTCATAGAGAATTCCAATTAACCTTCACACAGGTAAGTGCTTGTTTAATTTTCAAATTACTTTACGCTTACCATCCTGATTCTGGGACAATATTGCTGCTAGACCACTGTGAGAGGGATCGGTCTCCAAGATAAATGGCCTCAAATAATAACCATAAGAAGGTACAGGAGCAGTAGTGCGCTTTGTCTTCAAACCCTGAAATCCTTCTTGGTGGAGTTTTGTCTAATTTTTGCTGATGTTTGAACTTCTTTTCCTTTTTTCTTTATGCCACGGAGGCATCGATTGACTAACTCGGGCAGAGGGCCAGCTGCCTTTGCAAAATCTTCCACAAATCTTCGGCAATGTCTACTTTTTTTGAACGAAAGCTTCCTGACACTGTAACCGACAACTTTGCCCAACTGATAGTTGCCTTTACGTTGTAAGGCGTGTTACTGCTGCTTTTAGGCCTCCTTATTGTGGTAGTAACTCCGTTTCTGTAGCCATTTCCTGAAAGTATTCAAACCGTAATCACATTGAGAGTATTTAATAGAACTTAAAGATTTGTTACTAACCAAACTATACTTTAAGGCTCATGCAAACTCCTTTGAACTACATTGATTATTATTCGATGATCAACCTCCTGCTCACAACGCCTTTGCTTTACTTCTGATTAACTAGTAATATAATAACTGATATAACAAAGTTGGGCTCGCTTTGCATTCGAGGCATTATCAAATATAGTATTCACAGGGGTCTGTTAACACCTCGCAATAAAACAGATTTAGATACATATCTACGCAAAGTTATGTTAGTCTTCTTTACTTGGCAAGTGCTCCTCATATATAGTCTGCAAAACTGTTGAACAGGCTGCTCCCACATATACTTCTAACTCAATGTCAGCATAAATTTCATCATATTGACTTTACACATCTTAACTTTACTAGTGACAACTTCATTTAGTCCAAAATCATTACCTACAAAGTTCTGAATCTGTTGCACTCCCCTCCGACTCGGACTGTTCATTTCAGTGTTCCTGAGTGACATATTATCTTATTGATATCTTCTTTTGTGATTGTTTTTATCGAAAGCCTCCCACTGATTGCTGGGTCATCTTTGACGATGATGCAAGAGGACACATTTTTTGAAGATTGCCTTTCTTCCTGCAGCCATGGCAAATACCCTCTTTAAATTGACAGTGCGTCTTGCTATGCTTGTTCCGTAAGGAAAACAGGAGATGGAGGACAATATGTATTCCAATGAGATTTTCTTTGCATTACACTGACATGATGACTCTCCACTGGGATGGAACCATCTTGTGAAGATTGACTTTTGAATTACGTTTATTGATAAGATATATTACCTTAAACGTTAAAATCCACAAGATAAGTGAAATTTTGTTTTCGGCAGTTTTGAGTGCACATCAGACACCAGACGTTCTCTCATAGTGTCTTATGTGCGCGGGGTAGTGCGCTAGTGCTAGTTGATAACACCAAATAACACAAGGGTTCGTTAAATAAGACCTTCTTATAACGAGACAAAACATATAAAATTACACTAAAAAGAAGCAACATTTAACAACAAATTACAAACTGATTGTATAAAGAATGTTCAAGGTAGTTCGTTTATTCACTTGCTCACCCACGTCTTGACTTTGGACTACTGTGGCTGCGGACTACTGTGGCTGTGGTTATCGGTTCTAGCCGGAGAAAAGTGCTTGTCTTGCTAACGGTATTATTCCTCTGATGCGTGGTTACATTGGAACCCTTTCAGTTGTCGAGCTTACTTCTCTTCAGCTCCTGAGGTGTTCTGCTTTACTAATTTCGTTCCCCTGTTTTATATTCGAATCCTTTATATTTTTAATAGATGATGTAATTGCTAATTGCCATTATCAGCACTTTCCCTGGTCTTGCACCACTAATACTTGTGCCTCGTGACACATAGCTTCCTGTAAAATATGTCGAAGTCACATGTTGCTGCAATTGCTTGAGGCTACCAATGTAGCCTGCGACAGGTTCCTCTTTACCTTGACAGGCAGTCCAAAACTTGTGCCTCTGTTATTTTAAGAGACTCACGGTCAGTTGCATAAAGGGGTCTAACTCGTTAGACTAGTCTTAAATTGGGTGTTGTGGTCTAAAATTCAACTGGTCTAAAAATTAGACTGTTCCACAAGACATTTTTTCTTCGATTTTAGCCCTAAACGGTTATATTACAGACTTGTAAGAGGCCTTAGTCTATGACTATGAAAACTATTAGACGGTGAATAAACCAATGGAAGGGCGTGTGCAAGGGTGGGCGAGGAGTAAGGGCTTTTTTTAATCCGCTTCCTCATCTTGCAAAGGACAAACATTTGACCTGTGTTATGAACTGGTAGATTAAGGGCAACTGGAAGATGCTGCAGTGTGGTTTCGGGAAGGATGGGTTCGTGGGGATGCTGAGCATTTCGTGGAGTGAAAGGATGTCAGACAAGTAAGCCATCTTCCACTGCCGAAGCAGCAACAAATGCTCTTTGTCAGGTCATCAGCAAGGACCAGATTCAAATGTTTAGGCTCATTTGAGTAAGGGGATACCAGTTCTAACGAACTTGAGTAGCATATAATCTTTCTTGTACCCAATAACTGTAGCTGGGGTAGGATAGTGTGAGTTGAGTGAAGTAATTACCAAATGTCCGAATTATCGGACAAGGCACTTGAGGAAAAGGAGATATAATATTCTATCGGACTTCTGTGTTCCCCTTTCATCGTGGACAGTGAAATGAAGATGGATGTACTGGAAGGGATTCCAGTTATTGTCGATGGCTCATTTGACTTTTGTTAGCATTTAAGGTCTCATGATTGTACTCATACTACACTACATGACACTATTGCCGTACTTTGCTTCATTCTATTTATTATCAATGAACTAAATTCAAATAGTTTGCTGGTGTCCGTGTACAAAGATTTTTATATTGTACACGTCTTCGACCGTATCCACCTTAAAATAGTGCTTTTTGCATACAGCCGTTTGGGGTCACTCTCCAGCTATTTGCAAAGGCGGTATTTATATGTTTTATTTATACTCATAATCCAAGACGGAAGCTCCACGATGTTCAGTTACCATAGCAGTGGTTCGTTATTATCCCTTGTGAGGAGGGGAAAATTCAATATCCGTACGTATCATCCAATTGGGATTATGCCACCCTACGTGTAGTTGAAAGTACTGTGCGATGCCGCATTCCTTCCTCAGAAACTGCATTGCCAACTGGGTGAGCATGGTCATTTGAAGGTTAAAAGGAGTTTATCGGCCCAATGTTTTGGTCCCTTTACTCTTTTGGAGTTGCATGGGTTTCTTCAAATTTATGAAAGAAAAAGGTTGTCAAACAGTAGACTTTGAATCTGATGGCAGAATTGCCCACAATTTTCCTCTGTGTACTATCCGATATCTTTTAAGCCAATGGTGAGGATCCAGAGGTTTTGTCGTATTGACCTTTTGCGGGGGGACTACATTTCTAGCTAACCGCGTCACTTTGCTTTCTTCGGACGTAAGATAGCGGGGAGTCTACTGTCACCATGTATTAGAAGCACTATATCCATAGTGCCTACGAGAGCTGGATTACCTGTTACAAGCTTGTACAGGAACTCATTGGCCATCATATATATTAGAGCTAAGTGTATCTTTTACATACTTATACTAAATTAACAATTGTTAATTATCTCTCGTTTTTCACCCTTTAGATTAAAGAGTTTTTAAAAGGATCGTCAGAATGTCGTGGGGCAACAAATGACTTAGATATCGACTTATGTGATATTGATAAACATCTTTCGGACGCTTTAGGTAAAGATTTGTGTGTCAGTCCTTCTTTGGCATCACTAGAAGAAACGCATTCAGAGGTTCCAATGCCTGATGAGGCTGACTACAAGCATTTCGAAGATCCAGTAACAGACGGTAATGTGGAATTTCGTACACCAAATTCGAAGGCTAATGTAATTCTCCCAGGGGATAGCTTCTCCCAAAGCGAAAACGAAGCGCTTGATTTTGAGGTGAAGCAACCATCGAGAGTAGAGGATATATTTGACTCAGAACTGCAAGAGCAGGATGGAGCTGATGTTGAACGAAACGAAAATCATTGTAGTGAAGAAGGGGTTAGTAAAAGTTTCACAGACCCATTGCTTCAATCACCAACATCTGAATCTGACATACTTTTATTTGACAAAGAACTTTCGTCTATTAGTTCACGATTCACGGCTGATGGAACTTAGAGCGGGTAACAGTTAAAATGGCAGTAGTAATCTAAGAATGTGTCTCGTATTTCAATTTTTCAATGTTGGGTAAGCATGACCTTTTTTAAATCACGGGAACTTTTGCGAAGTAATACGTTCGAAAAGCACTGATCCCGAGTAGGAGAATAGGTACATCTTTTCTCGCACAAAACTTCTTTTAATGGCGACAGAGTTCTCTAGGGCAACTGTTTGCTGTACGCTTTCGTATCAATTACGGTAGAAGGTTTGGAGCAACAATGCGAACCTTATGTATCCGTGCTTACTGGTATTAGGCATGTAGTTAGGAAGTACTCAATACAATTGTATCGTGTGACAGGGTTCTTGTTCCGGTGAATGTTTCGCATGACAATTAATGCTATGTTTGATAATATTTGTAAGGGTATGTCATATAACATTTTTTAACTTCCTCATAAATCCGCACTCCGACGTGTCATTTCCTGCCAGGGTAAACAATGAATATCTTACCTACATAGCCTTATTCAGTTATTGTGGATTAGTCAACCAGGCTTATGGATAGAAAAAGCTTGGTATAAACAAATTGTAGAGGGTAACGGTTTGCGGGGCAACAAACTAGCGAAATGCAAATCTGCATTCACAAATGTTTGTGAGCACTGATTTGTGGAGAGGTCGTAAGCGTTAAATATGTAAGACCAAATTTTATTGGACAGATCTTACATAACATATCTTACATAACAAGTTTTTAATACACATTTTTTGGTAGCAGTTTGTTGGTGGTGGTTAAGTTTGCACGCGACAAACTTTTGTGGACAGCTATTGGATGGTGAATGGGCATTGTTATATGTTGTTTGCTCTGATTTAGGTGGCCATGGTTGCTTGCTTTGATATAGTAAGTTGATAAATTTTTCTCTCTCTCTCTCTGTTTTGATGACATCGTCCGTAAAGATGCCTCTCCGTAGTCGCCAATCTAAATGATACTATCCAATGTCAGATTGCGTTTACTTTCGCTTTGCACCCTGCTTGCCTTATTTGTTGCTAATTGGTTCTGAATTTATTTAGACTGTAGTGGGAATATTTGCTGTCTTTGAAATAGTTTTGATCCCTTACGCTACCCGGACTCTGTGAAGGTCAACGT
>JAAAKM020006971.1:146861137-146879604 GCA_010016025.2 Alatinidae sp. Z8VKAUB7J3 | reverse complement strand
GTGAAATTGCCAGATATATAATGACAGCTCCGTTGTGCAATAGAATGTCGCATTTGTAGGGAATTGTATCTCACGTACTAGTAGAACCTTACACATTATTGTCAGTTATGGGAGAAATCTGAGATGTGGAGTATTTTTTCAATAAACATAAACGTTTTGACGTAACGCCATACCTTTTTCCTTTGTGACTATCTTAGCGGTAAATTGAAATGCTTCAGGTCTACAGAGAGAATGAAAGTAGGCTGCGGGTATAGAGTGAATAGATAACAACTGTGCTTTTACGATAGACTGCAACGGCTTATTGGGCCTGGACCTGATTCTGGAAGTTGACTTGTTCTGTTTAGAATTAAATTTAGTGTTTATTTAGCTGAAGGTACGAGTTGCCCGTCAAATGTTTAAACAAAAAGCTTTTGCAGCGGTGTCTTATAAACTTAAATATCGACAGTGACAAGTCAGCGATCGACTGAAAGCAAATAGGACGTAAATTGACGGTGGCTTCTAAAGTGGCGATAAAACCAGTAGAACGTTAATAGTTATTTCCAGAGTCTTATTTCCTGGTCACCCCCCTCTTCCTCCAAAAATGGCTATTAATCCATGCAAGTATCCTAGAAGATAAGCCAATGTCGGCAGCAGGATCATTTGCTTAATGGGAATTGCTCATAATGGAGATGTTGCTCTAAAATTGATAATGTGTACAATCGCCTGTGAGATGATGGCCACTTTTGATGTCTCCGTCTCTGCTTGATTCTCGAAATGCGGTTTTCCCCTTATAAGAGGCGAAAAGAAGTTGTCATGCCTGCTTATGTTTATTGGACTTGGTGCCTTTGTTAGGAACGTTTTAACAAAACTATACGTGCGATAATGCCTAAGTCACGTTCTCGTGCGTTGATAGAGTCATCGACGTGGGATGGAGTTGTTAACCGTTACGTAACCACATCGCTTACCTTATACTTGTGCAGACCTCGTATTCGTGATCGTCAGGACGTACAGTAGGGTACGTAACGCCCTCCAGCTTTATGGTCAACAAGCCAACCGCAATCATTGACCTGACTTGTAACAGTAATTTGTTTTTACAACCTCGGTTGAGAACATTCTTGCACGGTAACCCACTATCCTTTGGGCGGGGGCATGCTGATAGAACCAAGCTTATGGCGAATACGTTCCCTCTCGTTAAGTAGCGTTTGATTTAGAGTAGATAGAGACAAGCTTATTTCAACGACGAAATATTTAATATTTCCAGAAGATACAGATAGCGTAATTTACAGAGTTTTAAAATAGTGTACATAATTTGTACTCGTGCGATTGAGTAGCAGGTAATTTTGACTATACAGAATTAAGACAACAGGTCATAGACTTTCCCGAAACTATACTTTGGGAAACTGACGTAAACGTAATACAATCGATAAAGAAGGAAAAGTACTAGGCCCTTAAAATTTCACAACTGACGTATTGCGTGCTGCCAGGAATAAAACAAAAGATAAACTCGCTCACATTCTCCAAAAATACATACATCAAAGTAAGGTTCTGGAATAAGTTGGTGTAACTCGTATTCAAAAACTGTCCATTAAGTCGTCCTTAAAGTCTTCTCAACAAAATTTGCAAGCTGTTTCGCAAAATCATTCCTAAAAGACTCACTATAACTCTAGATGAAACAAACAAGCAAACATAGATCACACTTTTGTCGTCACATGAAATGATAGAAAAATGCGTAGTACGAAATCGGAGTCTTGGTCGTGCTGGTAGCCCGTAACAAAGGGTTGAATTAGTCGAAATCCCAGGGTCTATTCAAGCGCTTAAAGAACAAGGCGCTGATCCACTCTGGTTCGTAGCTGTTGAAAGCATGAAAATACGAAATATAGTCCGTCTTCATAGGAACTTAAAATCTTCTTTTTTGGTAAAGGGGTTAGACAAGGTGACAGTATTTCTCCAAGCAGTTTACGCTTGGCTTCAGAAATCTTTTGAAAGCTTAAATGGGAAAACGAGACATAAAAACCAACGGCACATACGTTTGCGGCATAGATTTATTGATCATCTCTCCCGACACTCTCGAAGGTTTACATAAAAAATGCTACAGTTGCTAATTGAAGCCAACGTAGAATGCGGCCTCGGTGTACATCCCAAAATAATATGTAACAAGCTCATCCAAAAGAGGGGCTAGAGCATCATCATTGAGTAATAAAATCTGAAACGTCGACTACTAGATTTTCCTTGGTCAGTGAGTCTCAATGGACTCCACTTTAAAAGTGAGGAGATACAAGTTCGGATAGAATGGCTTGACAGACATTCGGCGGAAGTACCTCCATACTCAAGAACTAGCATATTAGCCTTATATACCAAGTTTACAATAAACACACCAATGCTACTGTCATCCACGGCGTAAGATGGTGAGATCTAACGACATCACTAACTCCAGAACTTGGGATAATGAAGCGAACGCATGAAAGGATCATGGTTTCGTAAACAGATATAATTTCAAGACACTTTAGATGCAATCGGCAAGCTGAAATAGCATATGCTGGACACGACGAGCCAAAGCAAGCATCGCTGGGGATTTACCAACACTCCATGTTCTCGAGAAAGGGGTCACAACGGAAATGAAGGTCGACATAAAGCGTGAACGTAATACTCTCTATACTTACGAAAATTCTAAGTCTAGATCCTCAGCCCAAAATGTCAGCTGATTGATCATTTGTTGTAGTTTTGTTATTATTTCTGTTTCTTTCTGCCCTATTAGCCAGAAGCAAATATCGTCAGCAAATACTGAGGCCTTTATTTCATCGTCATTCAGTGGGCTATTGTATTGACTTATATTATAGAAATCTGGACCCAGTGCTGAGCCCTGTGGGACTCCTCTTTGTGATTTTACATGAATATGGGAAAGGCAATTTCCTGATTTAACTTGAACAGTTCTTTCTCTTAGATATTCATGACAGACTGATATTAGGGGACCCTTTATTCCCAAGCTAATCAGTCCATCCAAAATCTGTCTGTGGGATATAACGTCAAATGCTGACTTAATGTCCATGAAGACGGTTATCATGATCTTGTGGTTCTGCAGGGAATATAGGGCATCTCGTTGGAGCAATGCAAGATTGTCAGTGGTACTTAAACCTTTGCGAAATCCACATTGGAATGGAGGTAGAAATTGGTTGGTTTCCATAATCCAGTTTATTCTATTCTTTATTAATCGTTCATAAAGCTTCCCCATTACAGGTAATAAGGTTATAAATCTGTGATTTTCTAGCTTCGTTGGATCTTTATGGGGCTTGGGTAACATGATTGCTACTCCCTTTTTCCATATTTTTGGGAATTCCCCTGATTCCCAGCAATTGTTAATTATTTGAAGAAGCATTTTTATCCATTTTGAAGGAAGTTTTTTAAAATAATGAGGATATATTTGGTCATTGCCTGGTGCTGTTAGTGGTAGGTTTTTAATTGTAGTTTCTAACTCATTTATAGTAAAAGGTTGATTGTAGGGTGCGTCAGTAGATGTGTCTCTAGCTCTTTTTATTTTCCAGAGGGTTTTTCTTACAGCTGACTGGTTTATTTCTTCTTTGTCTATAACTGATTTGAGATATCTTGCCCCTTCATTGGCTATTTCCTGATTATCTATAATTTCTTTTCCATCTGATTGAATTGGCATGTTTACTTGGGGTTGTTCATTATAAAAGCCATTCATTTTCTTAATAAACTTAAAGATCTTTGTTGAGGGTTGTCTAAAATCAAGTTTTTCCAGGTATTGCTTCCAGCTTTTATATTTTTCTTCCTTTACTGTTTTTTTGAATATGGCTGTGGTTTTCTGTAAGTGTAGATAATTCTCAAACGTGAACATTGCTTCATAGTGTCTTTTTGCTTTTGTCATTTGCTTCTTTGCCTCTTTGCAAATATTGTTCCACCAGGGGGTGTGTTTGTGTTTCGTGTGCGTTTCTGTTTTATTTGTTATAGTCGACTCTGCTGCTTGTATCAAACTGTTTTGAAATGTTTCAATTGTTTCTTCAATATTGTTTGAGCTTACAAAGGTATTTTCAAGATTTTGCAATTCTAAGATTTCTTGGTATTTGTCCCAATTCACTTGTTTGATGTTTGTTTGTTTTCTGCAGCTATCATTTTCACACTTCGTGGGTTGATCTCTTATTTCATGCATTACTGGTAAGTGGTCACTCAACAAAGTGATTTCACTTGCTGACCAAATTGTCCATTTAGAAGCTATATTAGCTGGTGTAATTGATAGATCTATTGTAGTGTATGTGTTTGTTCTTTTGCAGTGACGTGTTTTCAGATTTTTAGGTGTGATTAGACATGCATCTAAGTTGTCTTGTAGAAAAACTTCCACTGAATTTCCAGCACTATTTGAGATACCACAATCACACCAAATATTATTGTGTGCATTTAGGTCTCCAAGGATTATATATTTTTCACAGGACGGAATTGTTTTCACTATTTCCTCAATAAACTTACCAATTTTCTTATTTTCTCCTTTTGGGTTGTAAATATTTATGATGTTGAGTTTTTGACGATTTTTCAGATATACTGTGCATCCTACTGCTTCTATCATTTGGTAATTTTTATCTTGTGAGATTTCTATATTTAAATGCTTGAAATGGTACTTTTTACTTATGGCTATTAGAGTGCCTCCTCCACTGCCTTCTATTATATTTTGTCTTATGATATTAAATTCAGTGAGTTTAAATTTTTCATATAGGACTAGCCATGTTTCTTGTAGGCATATTATGTCTACTTTGTAATCGACTGCAAATTTTTTTAACATATCTGTTTTTGTGCTTGTCAGTGATTGAGAGTTCCATGAGACAACTACCAGAGTGTACTTTCATTTGTAACTTTAAATGTTCTGTCTAATTATGGTTCATTGATTTCTCTTGGGCTTATTTTAATATTTCTGATTTGTTCAATAACCTTGCATAGGCTATTGATTTTTTCTTCAACTGGAATTGAGCTTATGTCAAATATTCTTGGGTTTCTGGCAATTTTTCTTATTATCTTTTTCACCACTGTTTTTACATCACTTTGAATTTTGAATTCTTAGTCTCTTGATATTGGTGGAAATTCTTCTTTGTTTAGATAAAATTGAGTAGTTTTTGAAAGTTGTTTATTTGCGGCTTGTGTGTAAGATTTGTATGCTGATACAGATCTTCTTATACCTATATTTAGAGTTTCTGCAATTTTTGTACTAATCTTGTTTTGTCTTCTTTGTGGGCAAGTAGCGGATGTAGTTGTATGGTTACCATTGCAGTTTACACAGTGATATTTTGTATTTCTTGTTTCCACTGGCTCAGTTTTTAATGGACAGTCTTTAGATTGGTGAGATTTTCCACATGTAAGGCAAGATGGTTTTGGTGATCTGCTCACTGTTTTGATATGGCCAATTTTTTGGCAATTGTGGCACTGAATGATTGGTCTGTTATATTGAACAACTTCTTTGGGTCTTCCTGCAAACCAAATATGGGAAGGCAATGTGTCACTAAAAAAGTGATTAACACGGCTTTGCTGTCTTCTGTTTTTCTTGTTGCTTTGTTAACATTTTTTGTCTTTTTACTTGTGAATTTCCAATTCTGTGTAAGCATTCCTTTATATCAGCTTCTGTCATTTTTAAATTCACACCTTTTATGACACCACGGACTAACCTTGTTCTTAGTTCAACCATTACACTTAAGCTTCCTAGTTTTGTAGTCTTCAACAATAATTCTTTAGAGTTTTCATTTTGAGTATATACTATTAATAGTTCATTGTTCTTTTCCAAGTCATATTCAAACTTGTTTTTTTTAATATATTTTTCAAGTTTTTGATAATTGTGTTGTGGTCAGGGAACTGCTTGTTGTGTTTTGTGAGGATTGTATTTACACTGCAGTTATATTCTATGCTTGAATTGATAGTTAGTCATTGGAAATGGTTTTCTGTGCTTTCTTTTGTCTTCCAGGTTAACTTTTTCATGTCCCTCAGGGATTTCAAGGGTGTTTGGCACTGTTTGATACAAAGTTCTAGCATTTTCTTCTCTTCTTCTTTCATTGTTAGTATCATTACTAATGCTTGGCTTTCCTTCTGCCTCCCTGCAGGAAACTACTTAGCCCATATAGCTTTCATTGTCACTTTCATTTGTTGCTTCGTCACTTAAAGCTTCAAATCTATTTTGCACTGACAGCTGGATATGTTCCTTGATTGTTTCTCTTTTATTTTTCGATTGCACTGTCTTATTCTCTTTATTTGTGTTTATCCATTGACTTGTATCTGTTTGATTATAGTATTTTATGGCTTGACTCTGACCTGGGCGTGTGATTGTTTGGTGTGTCACTGATTGGGGGGAGCCAGCGAGTAGAAACTGATTGGATCCATTTGTGGGATCATACTATATTTGCACTGGCTGGGTTTCGTAATGTTCTGGGCTGCAAAAAGTCCATTCACCAGTAGACGATTGCTGAACCCAAAATATGGGCTGGTGTTGAGGGGTTGGCATTGATGACCCCCCCCCGTATATTGTCCATTTTGCTCAGTTCTCAAAACTTGCTGTTTTTCACTTTTAATCTTTTTCAAAGATTAAGTAAAACTAGAACAAATATAAACTTAAAGAAAGATTTATCATCCCACCGTTTTAATCTTTTCTTCCTATCCTTTAAAAGTTCTTAACAATAGTGGAAACGGGCGAAAAAGATACATGAAAGCTATTCTGCGTACACTCAATTATATTTGTTCTCTCCCCAAAACCTCCCACTACATTGAATCTCCTGACAATAAACCAGAATTCAGCATCTGTCTGTCCTCTGAGATGAATATTCTTGATTTTCTGTTTTTTATAGAACTTGAAACTGCTTTTTAAAAGAAAAATTTAAGCAATATTGTAATTTTAACCTCGTAAGCAAATAGATCAGAAAGTGCTGAATGCAACGGTGTTTATTTTTTATTTTGATCGAAGATAAAGAAATGCAAGATTTTTGATGAGACCCTACTTTTTCAAAGTAGTTCAGGGTTTTTGTATGATTATAAGAGATGATAAAAAAAAAAAAAAAAAAAAAAATGAAATAGACATTTCAAGAACAGTCTTTGCTATCGAATGGCATCTCTATCTTAATCTTGCGGTGAATTACAATGAAATGCAAGCTTCAAGAAATTTTACATGGGAAATCGAAGCAGGGATAATAAACCTTAAGCCTCAGATTATATCATTGTCACTAAGTGTTTTTATGTTAAATGTCGGTGAGATTAAATAAGTCAAACGATTCTCCTGTTAATGAAAAGTGTTTTGCTTGTCAAATTTGCTCAGCAGCGTCCTGTAAGTTGAATACCAACGTCTTTTCAAAATTCTACCTGTCCAAAATGTGTTTAATTTTGTCTTTGGTCAAAATTATGTAGCGAAAAATGAGTTGTTGGGAAACTTTTAATTACTTTTTATCCTTTTTTTCTTCTTAATTTCTAGGGGTATGGGCTGAAGCCTGAAATGATGCCTTTTTTATATCGTAATTGACCTGTATTTACAAATTTTATAGAATGAGCTGGAAGGATGTGGTAATCTATCCTATAACCTCCATTAATTTGAAGGATTGAACATGGACGTAGCGTCCAGTAAGGGGCTGAAAGAATTGCTGCTCTTGTTTTACTTTGGAAAGATTGCAGATGTAGAATAGTAGATATATTTATATTATCACTTGTACAGAAAAGACGGGGAGGATAAATGGTTTCGGGGAAACTGGTGTACCTTGAAGAATAAGGGAGGGATATGGTTTATGGGAGCCGAGGCACCTTAAAGAATCAGATTTATCTGAGCAACTTTCACTACCTTGAAAATTAAATTTTAACTTGAAGTTTTTTTTCTGCATTTAAAGTCCCCATTAATTGTCTCATTACAATCTTTCTTTTTCTCATTATAGGAGCTGTTTTTGGATGGGGGAGAAACGATAATGGACAATTAGGGCTCGGGGATCGCTCTCATCGTGTAACACCTTATTTGCTGAGTTCCTTAGAAGATCAAAAAATCGTCTATATGTGCTGCGGAAGAGATCATAGTGTCGCTCTTAATACGGTTTCTAATTTTCTTTTTTAAATACTTGTATTTAGCTTCAAGTTTATCCCCCCCACCACTTCTGTGGCACTTAAGATAACAAAAACAATACACTGTTCTGTTCTGTTAAAATGGTCAAGATTAAGTGGTGTAAAGGTAAAAAAAAAAATCCTTCTATAGTCTTACCCTTCCTCTATATTCAATACCTGGGTGAAGTCTAGGTAAGTTGTGATGATAAGATTTTAACTTGATATTATTGTTTTGCATCCTTTAAAAAACTTAATCAATGGTCATATATCGTCACTTGACGGAGAACACCCATTTTCTCTCTTGCACTATCCCGCCAGCCATAGAGCTGATCTATATATATAAAAATAAGTTGTCTGTCTGTGTGTCTGTCTGTGGATCAGGTGACGTCATGTTTCTGTGTTGACTGACGTCATGAAATTAGTTGTCGTCATTTTTGCTTTGACGGTGACGTCATTCAAGATATTTAAGACATATGTTCACGTAGAAATCTATTAAAGTTCGACAAGGTGAATGACCCTGGCGACGAACGCGAAGGATATGTCGTCCACGACTTCTACCTCACCTGGATGCCGTCCCACGATCTTCTGAGTGGCCTCCGCGTCGATCTCGGAATCGATAATGCCTTCGACAAGGACTATGCGCGGGTCAGTACCGGTGCCACCGAGCCGGGCCGCAACTTCAAAGCGCTGGTCAGTTATTCGCTGAACTGGTGAACCCAACTTCGACAGGGAGAGTGTTCGAATGAGCCATGGCATTGCTCGACAGTTCGATCCGGTATCTGAACTGAAATCGCGTTGGCTTCACCTCAAGGCCGAGAGTCCTGGACTTCGGGCAC
Source organism: Alatinidae sp. Z8VKAUB7J3 (assembly GCA_010016025.2). Lineage (NCBI taxonomy): Eukaryota > Metazoa > Cnidaria > Cubozoa > Carybdeida > Alatinidae > Alatinidae sp. Z8VKAUB7J3. Next base: position 146,870,731 of record JAAAKM020006971.1, on the reverse strand, counting down.
GCCAGGCCGCCCACAGGCTCGGTGTCTCGGAATGCGAGTTACTTTCGGCCCGCTGCGGAGATGCTGTGCGGCGCCTGAGGAAGCCCTGGAGTGACCTCATCCTGGGCCTCCCCGAACTCGGCAGGGTCATGTCGCTGGTCCGGAACGAGACTGCGGTCCATGAGAAGGTCGGGTGTTTCGGCAAGATCTCGATTTTTCGGAACATGGGGCTGGTGCTGAACGGGGACATCGACCTCAGGATTTTCCTCGATCATTGGCATTTCGGTTTTGCTGTAAGCGAGGAGACCCGGGGCGGGCTGCGGCACAGCCTGCAGTTCTTCGATCAGGCGGGAACCGCGGTACAGAAGATCTATGTCCGTGAAGAAAGTAACCACGAAGCCTACGGCCGCCTGGTCGAGAGGTTCTTGCATGCCGATCAGACGCCCGGTCAGCAGGTCGGGCCTCTAACGCCACCGCCGGCTCTTCGGCCGGACGGGGAGATCGACAGATCGGCCTTGCACGATCGATGGCATGCGCTTCGCGACGTGCACGACTTTCATGCCATGCTTCGCGCGTGCGAGGTTGGACGGCTTCAGGCGTTTCGCTTGGTCGGCGAGGATCTGGCCCGCCGGATCGAGAACGACAGCTTCGAGACCGCGCTCGAAGCCGCAGCCGGAGCGCGGATACCGGTCATGATCTTCGCCGGCAGCCCCGGCGTGATCCAAATCCACACGGGGCCGGTGCGACGCCTCAGGGAGGTCGGCCCCTGGTACAACGTTCTGGATCCAGGCTTCAATCTGCACTTGCGTCGGGATCACATCGACAGTGCCTGGGTGGTCAGGAAACCGACCCGGGACGGAGTGGTGACCTCACTGGAGATCTTCGACGCCGAGGCGCGGCAGGTCGCCTGGATGTTCGGTGAGCGCAGGGCCGGCGAGCCGGAGCGGGAGGACTGGCGGCACCTCGTTGCCAGACTCGAGGCCGCCCGAGCGCAGGTCAGATGATCCGCGGGCTCTGGATCGCGTCTTTTTTCCTGACGCTCATGTGGCCGCCGCAAGCTGGATTTCTCCTGGCGGAGACGACCCACTCGGCCGCGCTGGTTCATGACGCGCGGCGCATCGTCTCGGTAGGTGGCGCGGTCACGGAAATCGTCTATGCCCTCGGCCTGGCGGATCGCATCATCGCCGTCGATTCGACAAGCCGGTTCCCCGCGCAAACAGCGACCAAGCCCGATGTGGGCTACATGCGGCGATTGGCGACGGAGCCGATCCTTGCGCTCGCGCCCACCGTTGTCCTCGCGGTGGAGGATGCCGGCCCACCGGCGGTGCTCGATCAGCTGCGCGAGGCGGGAATTCAGGTGGTTCTGGTTCCCGACCATCCATCGCCGCGTGGCGCGCTCGACAAGATCCTGTTCGTCGCCACGGCCTTGAGTGAACAGGAGAAGGGGCGCGTCCTGATGGCCGGGCTCGAGGCCGAGCTCGCGGCTCTGGCCGCCCGGATCGATGGCCTCGGGTCTCGACCCCGCGTGCTTTTTCTTCTCTCCGTCGGCAGCGGCGGGGCACCTCTGGCCGCGGGTCGGGATACCTCTGCGGCCGGGATCATCGAGCTGGCCGGAGGCGAGAGCGCGGTGACGGGCTTTTCCGGCTATAAGCCACTGTCGCCCGAAGCTCTGGTCGCCGCCGCGCCTGATGTGATTCTGGTCACCAATCGCACGCTGGATCTGCTCGGCGGCCTGGAGCGCCTGCTGCAGGTTCCGACGGTCGCGCAAACGCCGGCGGGGCAGACACGGCGCGTCATCACCATGGACGGCTTGCTGCTGCTTGGCTTCGGGCCGCGGACCGGGGACGCGGTGGAGCAGCTCGCCACGAAGCTCCATCCGAACGTCTTTCAGTCCGGAACGATGCAGTGATCCGAGATTCGAAAGAGCGGCTCCAACTATGAGCGCGGTGGCACTACCCGACATCCTGACGGCTGCGGTGCGGCGCCAGCGCCGCGGCGTGATCGGCCTTTGGATTTTCGCCGCCGTCTTGGTCTTTTCGTTCTTTCTAGCTCTCGGTTCGGGTGCCGTTGCGATCGCGCCGCCACAGGTACTGGCGGTTCTGGCGAAGGCCCTCGGGGTCGATCTGCCGTGGGCCTTCACGAAGCAGGAGCAGGCGGTCTTGCTTGCGATTCGATTGCCAAGGGCCTGCCTCGCCGTCCTTGTCGGTGGCGGCCTCGCCATCTCGGGCGCGGCCCTGCAGGGCTTGTACCGAAACCCCCTGGCCGATCCCGCTCTGATAGGGGTCTCCGCCGGCGCGGCCTTGGCGGCGGTCGCCGTCATCGTCGTCGGCGGGAGCCTCTCATTGCCGTTGCTCGCGGCCCTGGGCCCTTTCATCCTCCCCGTTGCGGCCTTTGCCGGCGGACTGCTGGCGACCTTGATCGTCTATCGGGTTGCCAATCGGCAGGGCCGGACCGACGTCGCGACCATGTTGCTGGCCGGTGTCGCGATCGACGCCATCGCCGCCGCCGGCATCGGCTTTCTGATCTTCGTCAGTACCGATCAACAGCTACGCGATTTGAACTTCTGGCTGCTCGGCAGCCTCGGTGGCATCACCTGGGAAACGCTGCTTCCGGCCGCTCCTTTCATTGTCACCGCCATCTTGGGTCTGCCGTTGCTTGCCCGTCACCTCAATGCCCTGCTCCTGGGCGAGTGCGAAGCGCTTCACTTGGGCTTCCGTGTAGAACGCACCAAGCGGCTGGTCGTCGTGCTCGCGGCTTTGGCGACGGGTGCCGCCGTTGCGCTCACCGGAGTCATCGGCTTCGTCGGCCTGGTCGTACCGCACGTGGTGCGCCTCATTTTGGGGCCCGGACATCGCACGCTGCTGCCCGCCTCGATCCTCTTGGGGGCCAGCTTGATGCTGCTGGCCGATCTCGCGGCGCGCACCCTCGTGCTGCCCGCGGAGTTGCCGATCGGGGTCCTGACCTCTTGCGTGGGCGGCCCGTTTTTCCTGTGGCTTCTGATTCGGCGCGGCAGCCGAGGGGGATGGTGATGCTTCTGGCCCATGACCTTCAGGTGGAACGCGGCGGCACGATGGTTCTTCACAAAATCTCGTTTTCGGCCCGGCCTGGCGAATTGGTTGCCCTCCTGGGTCCGAACGGCGCTGGGAAGTCGACCCTGCTTGCGGTTCTTTCCGGCGCTTTGGCGCCAGAGCGAGGGCATGTCACCCTTGAGAATCTGCTGCTCGCAGACTGGTGTCCGCGTGCGCTCGCCCGCAAACGGGCGGTCTTGTCGCAGCATTCGGAGCTGGCCTTCTCGTTTCGTGTGCTGGATGTCGTCCTGCTTGGGCGTTCGCCTTACATTGGAACCAGCGGGTCCAATGCCGACCTCTCGATCGCGCGCGCGTGTCTGGAGGAAACCGGGGTCCTTCACCTGGCCGATCGGATCTACACCACTCTCTCCGGCGGTGAGCGGCAGCGGGTCCAGATGGCGCGTGTGCTTGCGCAGGTCGATTTCTCCGGTGCCGTCGGTTCCGACCGCTATCTCCTGCTCGACGAGCCCACCTCCAGCCTCGACCTCGCCCATCAGCACGCGACGCTCCTGACGGCCCGCAGGGCCGCGATCCGTGGGAGCGGCGTGGTCGTGGTCCTGCACGACCTCAATCTGGCCGCCATGTATGCCGACCGCATCGTGCTGCTGCGCGCCGGGCGCGTGGCCGCCACCGGTGCGCCCAGGGATGCCTTGACCGAGGCGATCGTCCAGAGCGTCTACGGCCTGCAGGTGCGCGTCGTTCAGAATCCTGCGCGCGGCTGTCCCCACATCATCGCCGTCTAACCGGGAGCTTCGCCGTGGAGCCGAACCAGGAATCGAAGGCGCTACCGGGCTGGGAAGAGATGCTGGTGCAATTCCAGGACCTGTTTGCGGCCGGTGGCCCCGTGCTCTTCGTCATTGCCGCGGCCTCCGTCCTCGCTTTGGCCATCATTCTCCTCAAGTTGCTCGAGTTCTGGCACCTGGGGCTCGCTCGGCGAGGTTTCCTCGAATCGGCGCTGTCGGCCTGGCATGCCGGCAATCAGGACTTCGCCATATCGGTACTCGCGCGGACCCGGAACCCGATCGCGCGTACGCTCGAGATCGCGATGCGGGGCACCCATGACGCATGCCTCGACCGGCGCGATCTCGAGCAGAGGGTCGCCCACGACGGCGCCGCTCGGCTGATCACCCTGCGGCGCTATCTGCGAGGCTTGGAGCTGGTGGCCACGCTCTCCCCCCTCTTGGGTCTGCTCGGAACCGTGCTCGGCATGATCGATGCCTTCCAAGCGCTCGAAGAAGCCGGCAGCCGGGTCGATCCGGCCCTGCTCTCGGGCGGAATCTGGGTCGCGCTGCTGACCACCGCCGCGGGTCTGACCGTCGCCATTCCGGCCGCTGGGGCGCTTGCCCTTTTCGAGGGAGCGGTCGAGGGGGTCGCCCACAGTATGGAAGATGCGGTGTCCCAAGTGCTGTTGGGCCCCAATCGGTCGCCGCCGGACAGACCCCACACGCGCGTTGAGCCACTGTCCCTGACGGCGGAAACGCTGTCCTAGGACCATGCGCTATCGCTTTGCACCCGCTCCCAAGCGGCCGCTGATCAGCTTGACGCCGCTGGTCGACGTCGTCTTCATCCTGCTGATCTTCTTCATGCTCGCGTCCAGCTTCCTCGATTGGCGTGTCATCGATCTGAAGCTCCTCGGCCGCGCAACCGGCAGCGCCGCCGACAAAACGCCGATCCTCGTTTCGATCCGCAATGGAGGCCTGGAGTTGGATGGGACCGCGGTCGCGGATCGCGAGCTTGCGGCGCGGTTGGCCGAACGCCTGGCGGGCGATGCCGGCCGTCCAGTCTCGATCCGTGCCGCCGCGGAGGTCGCACTGCAGAGGTCGATAGATGTTCTGGAGATCGTCAAGGCCGCCGGCGCACGGGAGGTAGCCTTCTCGCCGAATCCGCGCGACACGCCATGAGGATCGACCGGGCGCCGCCGCGCAGGACGGCCGAGAACACCCTGCCGATGATCAACGTGGTGTTTCTGCTGTTGATCTTCTTCGTGTTGGCGGGAGCCTTGCAGAGCGCGGACCTCTATGAAATCGCCCCCTTGAGCTCGCGAAGCGAGACGCCGGCGGGCCAGCAGGACCGGCTACTTATCATGGACAGCCGAGGGCGGCTCGCTTTTGAGGATCGGGAGCTCCAATTGGACGACTTGCCGAGCTTTCTGTCCGCTCGGCTCGTGCTTGATCCCGAGACGGTCTTCGCCTTGAAGGCTGACGGGCGGGTGCCGACGCTGCGCGTTCTTGAGGTGATGGAGCGGCTGCGCGATGCAGGGGTGGAACACCTGGTCCTCTTGACGCTGGAGCCGGAAGGGTGAGGCGGCCGATCCCGCTCGGCTTGGCGATCGGCCTGTCGGTCGGCCTGCACTGTGCTGCGCTGTGGCTCTCATCCTGGCTTCTGTCGGCTTCTCCGGAGCCCGGCGCGCGGGCCGCCGGGCGCGGTGGCCTCCTGGTCTCGCTGGGCATGGCGGCCCCGGGTGGCGACCGGGCGACGGGGAATTCACCCGAGACCAAGACATCCGTAGTAGTAGTAGTAGTAGTAGTAGTAGTAGTAGTAGTAGTAGTAGTAGCAGCAGCAGCAGCAGCAGCAGCAGTAGTATCTTTAGCAGGAAAAAGAAGAGGAAAACCAAAAAGAGTAAAAAGAAGATGAGAAATATAAAAAATGCCAAAAATAGCTAGTGCATGGCTAAGAAAGGAAGATGTCGAAATCGCAATGTTACCACAAAATTGTTGTAGACATCTGAGTCCGTGGACATTTACAATAACAGCCCAAAAAGTGTTTTCAGTGAAAAAAATAATTACTAGTAAATCTGTGGCATCAAATATCTGACATACTGTCCTTCTCGGCCGCACCCCCTCCAAGACCAATGCTCAGTAATCCTTAAAATATGGTTGTGGCGGTAATATAACTCCCTTTAAGAAGTAACAGTCGATGTTTCCCACGCTCAAATGTCCCTTTAGCACACCATATGGCCCAATTATTATCTTACGTTACATTATTACTTCACAGTAAAATGCACGAAACGCAATGCAAACATTTACCTCAAGTGTGAAAGAAGTGTACAATTGCGAAAACCGGAAAGTCCTATAGCTTAATCTAAAACGGTCACGGACGGAATACCGGAAAATTAAGAAATTCTTAAGGTTGGAAACGTCATAAGTATTGGCACTTAAGTGATTATGTGGTATAAGTACAGAGTCAAAAGTTTGTGGGGGTATAGATCTCATCATTTGCCATATATATTAGGAAACTGTGTGCCCTTGCTAGGCACCGAGCCTTGTACTAAGTCCACTAAGCTAATCTCATTTCATGCTCGTATTTAGGAAGCACAATGTTTAAACACTATTTGACTGCTGTATTCTTAATAAGAGTGAGACGTTATACAATAAGGTCGTACACTAAGGTTGTACACTAACCTTAACCAGCCCTCACAATCACAATCAACTCTCCTTAACTATCACATAATTCCACCACTGCCTCATCAAACACCCTCCAACCCAGCGTTAACACACGAGCATCAACTAACCCTAACTCTTGCGGTTGATGTATCCCCTTTGTTGATTGAAATAAAATGTTTCCTGTATACCGTACCCCCGGTGTTAATGATTAACCTGCCAATCGCAGAGTCTCCGCTGCTTACCAGGGAGACTGGTATGAAACACCGGAGTGAGACGTTATAATGTAAATAATTGAATATTGCCACTTGAGTGTCTTGGAAATACTTTGAACCCCTGTGGTTATGGGTTTGCACCCAGGGCATTCTGCAACCGTGAAAGTCAATTATAAAGTACAAGGCAAAATCTATAAGGTCTTGAAATTTTATATAGTAATATAATTCATCTTCTGAGCTACGGTTCTTTATATATTCCAAACACGGACGAAAACATACCCACAATAACATTCGATGCGACTAAAAACAAAGAGAGCCAGTTCCTATAATGTATCCCACAATGCTTTTACTAAAGCTATCACATTCTATCACATTATGTATCAAGCTGATGTTGTCTCAATGTTTTCAAAACGTTTACCAAAACAACACATACAAATCAAGCTCTTACATTACAAGTTTCAAGTCACATACTCTACTCTGTTGCAGAAACACTAACTGTGTTTACTTTCGATCCACAGTACAACTGGTACTATTTAACATACTTTTATAACTGCCTTATAACAGAACTTGAAAACACTGAAAAGGTATGGTTAAGGTAAACAGTAATAAAACACACCTGTCGCGAAATTAAAATCTGTTGTATTAAAGCCTTGTAGTACTCCTTTTTCATCAACTAAAAGATATAATATGTATACAATTAGGGAAAGTAACTTAACAACAGTGAAGTACGAGTAACTTCGAAGACTGAAAGTAAACTACGGAACCTAACTGCCTTTTAGTTTAAATTCGGGTTTCACTTAGATGGCATACGCCACTATACGTTACGGACTGCTCGTTTCTGGTACAAAAAGGAAAAATCTATGAAATGAGGGAAACCGTCGTATACCGTTGTAGTGTTTAAGTCTTCTTGGTGTTCTTTCCTCAAGTAATAGATAAATAGCTTTTTAAGTTCCGTTTAATAAAAAATAAAAACCAATAGCGAGCGTTAGTAAAATGCTAAGGTACCCGGAGGGGCAAATCTATCAAATCTTATTTGTTATCATATATCTATCCTAGACCAATGCTATGCAAGGTTGCCAAGGGGTGGAAACCTTAACGTCATACCTGCAGAACCTAGCGCTTTCTACTTAGGCAATTATTAATTATTCGCATTACATACACGCACACATTTCTTCACTTCTTACAAGCGTTGATCTTATTGCCTTTTGTATCGACACGCACGGAATTCGCTTAAATACAGCGTACGCAATTTCATGTCATCAAGGCTTTTCGAGAATACCTTACAATCTCACTTTACAGATATATAACTCGTTTTCTTGCTCCATATTTTAAGTATTCATATCGTGCTGATCATGTTGGAAAGCATATGAAGGGTGCGAGTGACTGTGGTCTGCTCAGGCACTTTTGAGTGAAATTGACCAAATAGGTCCTGCAGCTGAGCAAACAAAAGAATTGACTTTTAGGTCAAAATGGACAAGAGAAATCTTTTATTCTACAAAACAATGTTCAGTCTTAAACAACATGATCAGGTTATACATGCTATAGAATAAAAAAATGAAGCTGCTGCTGATGTTGTTGCTGCTGATATTGATGATGATGTTGTTGATGACTTTAATGATAATGATGATAATAGTGATGGTGATGATGATGATGGCAATGATAATGATGATGTGGTCACTGATGATTTAGGCATAAACGATGATGATTCTGATTCTGATTCTGATGATGATGATGATGATGATGATGATGATGATGATGATGATGATGATGATGATGATGAATTTGATGATGATGATGATGATGATGATGATGATGATGATGATGATAATGATGATAATAATGATGATGATGATGATCGTGATGTTCGTGATGATGAGAATGATGATCGTGTGATGATCGTGATGATAACGATGATCATGGTGGTGGTCAACTCTGGGTTTTTTCTGAAGTAGGCTCTTCATGATATATAAAATTTACTGTACCTTGTTGACCAAAGCAAGAAGCTACATCCTCACTATTTATGAGGGCTTTTGACTTCACAGGGATATCAGCGGATGATAAACAAGCTAACTGTGATTTCGAATATCATCATCCGGAGTAAAGTTCGTCTAATCAGGTTGTTTCGGGTCACAAACCTCCAGTTGAAACCAAACATGTCATTTTATTTGGTCTAATCGTATAAAGACCCCCAGGAAACAGATATAACGTATGTCACTTTACCACAACATACTACGCAGATAACTGGACACTGATGTGGTGTAGCCACATTATTGTTATGCATGCGCACGAGTACATTACATCATGTTTTACTTCGTGACACAGTGGCTAATGTTTGGTAATCTCTTTGTTCAATGCTTCTAGAATTTGTAATCTTTCACCTGCCAATCATAAAAAGGTAGAGCAATGCTACGGAAAAATTTAAATTAATAATCCATTTAAGATGTAAAATAATGTAAAACTATGGAACCTGGTTATTCTTCGGTCATAGCACATGGACTGATGCGAACTCTGCAACGATTTCTTCAGTTGCTGTGGTATTCATTAACTCCTGTACCATACGATTATGACGTCATGCTAAATACTCTCTGTTCATTGGCAACAACAGAATTCCTATGCTGCATATCGAAACTAAAACAGATCGTTTGTTCACGAGGATATCTGTGTTCGCGGTTGCTCATTTTCAGTGAGGAATAATTTATATTTTTTAGTCGGCCACCGGTGCAAGAATTCAATGACACCTCACCTTGCGTTGTATTAAAAATTACTCTGTTTCAACTCCACAAGATTCTTTGATACATCTGTCAGTACGTTAATATGGGATTTAGTGTGGTTTCTAAAATTGACTTCGAGGGAAATGCTGAGCCAACATACACCCCCGCCTTTGCAGAAGCTGCGTAAGAAACCAGTGAAAGAACCCGTAAATTTCTATTTTCTAACCTCACCACCCTGCAT
>JAAAKM020006971.1:146813870-146859929 GCA_010016025.2 Alatinidae sp. Z8VKAUB7J3 | reverse complement strand
GGGGGGGTGGTTGGCCGGGGGGGGTGTAGGTTTTGTTGGGGGGGGGGGGGGGGAGGAGGGGTGGGGGGGGGGGGGGGGTGGGGGGGTGGGCGTGATTTCCTCCCCCCCCCCCCCCCAAATTAGCATAAAGAACTGTCATTGGGGTAAGTTGCAATGACTTCCACATCTACAGCATTTTTGCACAGCAAGTATTAATCCGCAAACTCCGTCTTTCGTCGCAAGTTTGCCTAACGTTTAGCGCTAGAAAGAAAATACCTACAACAATCTTCCAAGTATTCATTGGCTACTTATTTCCGCAATGCATGTAACTTTGAGTATACGACGTTCTGCAAAAATTCTTACCCCAGACCCTGTTTTAACTGCAAAGGTCCGTTCGTTCTGTTTTCTAGCAAGCAAAGTTCACTTCCAAAGTGTACTGGATGATCTACGTAAACTACCATCTACATAGCGCCCTGGCTCCGAAGTCAAGTACTCAGTTAGATGTTGTTACAACAACCGCTTAGCCTGCCTGGTAACATGCTCTGACTTGAACATGGTGTGTGTTCTTTCATATCAAACAACTTAGCTTGGTCCGGTGAAAAATACCCTCTTCGCAAAAGCATCAGATTCATTTGCCTGCTTTGTGTCAACCAATATATTCTAGATCAACTCCAGGCCTGATTTTGGAAAATTGCTAAGCAACTCGAGGCCTGACCCCGAAAATGGAGTTGCTTATAAAAAAATGCATATTGGAAATACCACGATATTCTATTACAGCAGATCCTGAGTAGGCGGTATATTAGGCAATCTGTTTATATTAAGAATCATTTGATGCCAGTTGGTTGCATTAATAGACTTTACAGAAAAGTTTTTAACAGAATTTGAACATAAATTTGAAGTCTAAAGTGGGTTAAGGCACTTCATTGCAAACAAAAACCTATTCCACGCCTTATGAGCATGTACTTCGCATCTTCCTCTCTTATGAAATTACTTAAAAAAAATGGCAAAGCATAAATTCACATTCATATTTGAATAAAGTGAACGTTAGTAATATTAAGCAATGTCTGTAGTTAGAATCATTTACTCTTGTAATACTCCCTGAGCCCACCATATGCACAGATTTCAGAAATGATTTTCATAACTATTTTTAAATCAATTTATCTGATTACTTTGCTAAATAATAGTAGGTCCTTGCCGTCATAAGCAAGCACTCCTCTGATGGTACCACAAATAATAACTGACGAAACCCCTTCTCCCACATCTATACCCATACCTAGACGAAACACAATAAGATGCACTCTTTCTCTAAAAGCACAGGTTTTTGTGTAAAAATTAGCTTTTCACGATTGTCTATGGTACAACTGGAGGTAGGAGATATCCCTAGGTTTATAAAATCATACTCTTGGTACTTCAGAGTTGTAAGAATTCTGTCCAAACTAATTTCTAATTATTGAACTTTAAGGAGCCCCTATTACCTAGTACAAATCAATTGAAAATAATGTTATCTTAACATACTATTATCATTGCCCAAAATTACAGAGGCTTGTAGTCAAATCTTAGATTAGACAGAACGGATGAATACATTTCTCCAAAATTAGGAAGGTCATATCAACTATACAGTCAAGAGTAACTTAGCATTTTAAGAGGAAAAAAGAGAAATTCTTAAATAGCTTACACATTTTCATCGTTAATTTGCACAAGGATCCTTCTACTTTGCTCAAAAGTTCCCTTCTCAGGAAATAAAGCTTTCAAAGAATGTAGCAATGATGCAAGGTCCTTAATCACAAAATAATATGTTATCTATCTATAAAAGATTTAAAAGTATACTTAGTCATAGTGAATTAATTTACAATATATTGCAGTATCGATGATAGTTTACAATACTTCTAATAACTTAATGAAAGAGGCCTCTATAGTTACAAAGGGACTGATTTTAGCATTTTTAAAAATTGTGCAGCATCATTTCCAGTATTCTTCTCATTCCAATTGTCAAGACCTTGCATTCTATAGGTAATTCCAACTATTCACTTTTTTAAAGTAATTTAAAGTCTGGTTTGATAAGGAATCTTATGAATCAATTCGGAGACGAAGTTAGCTTCTAATAGCTATAAGTTAAATTATAGATTTTATTAAATGATTTTGTTGTATCAATAATTTATTCACTCCGATTTCTGTTTCAGGTCAAAAGTGTATATATGTTGGAATTCCGACTACATAATACTTGCTGTGGCCATTCCTGCATTCGTGCTAATTGTGGTAAGACATTTAGAGATATCAGTAAGATTCAAATATTTTTTTTCTTTGCTCAAAACAAGACAATAAAGAGGCGCGTATGTATTAAAAAAGGCTTCATTAATACAAAACATGGTTCACATTTATAGAAAACATGTTTTTGTCACTTCAAGGACAGAACATAAATGTTAAATATTACGACAATATACAGCCGTGAACCATAACAGAACAATCCTTTGTCGAAGTATTCTAGGAAGAAAAACTGAATTCGTCTTGGTTGTCCTTTTGGAATCAATTACTAATCAGCTGTAGTGAAGGTAACAGATTGTAGCTAACTTGTTCATCTGGAGACATGAATAAGGTCCATTAAGCTTCCTTAGTGACAATCCTTTAAAAGACCCAAGTTATCTTTCAGAGAGATTATGGTGAGAGTGCAAAGCTCCTCTCTTCTTGGTAGGATACTTAAGCAGATAAACTTTAAATCTTTGTTGCGAGGTACTCAGCAGAAATGCGCGCATCCCTGCAAGAGATTTTAGCCATATTTAAATCTTAAGCACACCTTATTTGTATCATGAATTATTTACATAGACTACTAATTCCAACTCACCAAAACTTCCTTGCACTCTTGAACTACACGGGAAATCGAGTTCATCCAGAAAGAAGTGAACAAAAGCTTTAGAATCCAAAACAGAACTGTTATTAAAAATATTGAATAGTTTAGTTTCATCCCGCTTAACCTCTTGTTGCTTGTAAATCATCAGATTTCAAAAGCTGGTAATGCCCCCAAGCTGTATAAAATGCGGATGAATTCATGAATAATAAATCATCAAAGCTTCAAGTTTGAAGAGATAGTTGACGATATCATCAAGATACTTGCAGTAACATGTTCATTGGAATTTTTAATCTGATGGGAAAGTTAACAATACTGCAGGTTAAGAGCGGAGACTTACGAATACTCTGTACAAGAGAACGTCAAAGTAAACTGCAGCAGCAAAGGTTATCATAGTTAAAAATTGGCGTAAATACCGCAAGGTTTTAACATCAACAGTAGATGATGGGGAAAATATACAGTGGGAGAAGACATTTCAACAAACGATGCGACAGCCACAGAAGATTCCGCAATAGAATTATCGTAACGGAATTACAGCAATCGAATTACCGCGACAGAGTTGCAGTAACAGAATTGCCAAAACAGATGTACTGCAACCGAAGTATCGCAACAGAATTACCGCAACAGATTTACGGCAACAAAACAACCACAACACAATTACCGCAATACAATTACCGCAACACAATTACCGCAACACAATTACCGCAGTACAATTACCACAGAACAATTACCGCAACACAATTACCACAACACAATTACAGCTACAAAGTTACAGCTACAAAATTACAACAACAAAGTAACAGCAACAAAATTCCCACAATAGAATTAGAGCAACAAAATTGTCGCAACAGAAGTACTACAACAAAGTATACCGCCACGGCTAAATGCCGCAACGGAATTACAGAAAAGTTATTGCTACAACAACAGCATACTACAACATAAAATACCGCAAGATAAAATTGCCGCAGCAGAAGTAAATGAGCCTGAGTTTGGATACTAATTCTCTGAAACATAAATATTGGAGAGCTAGAGAGACCTTGGAATTTTTTTTCTACTCCATTGCTCTGAAGTAGATCGTTAGTCATTCAGATGTGTATTTTTCGTCTCTTGTTTACTTAATATTAGTTAAAATAATAATAAATAGTAGTTTACATAAGATATTCAGGTTTAGAAAAGATCAAAAGTGGAGTAAAAATAAGATGCACTTGAACCGTTGCAAAACGAGACATAATAATCATTAAAACAAAATTTGCAATTTGAACACATGTTCTGCCTTTATTTTAACTTTTTAATTGACCTTGTTTAAATATGCAGCACTTGCTCGTGCTAAGCAAATGAAATTGTCACGCAATACGCTTTGATCAATAACTTAGCTAGCTAATTTTTCTCGAAGGAGCATTGTTTATTATGGTGAGGTAAATTTAGTATATGTAATAGTTAGTCTTTGCACCTGGGCTCAGTCAGCACAAGAATCTTACAGGAACATTTCTTGGAGCGAGGAGACACTTTCTTCAAGTACGTCTAGTTAACTGTTACATTGTCGGGTATTGGATACATAAGAAACTTGAAGCAACGGTTACAAGCCCCCTCGGTACAACACGCTTTACAATTTCCTGTTTTATCGTTACCCTTGTTTCCACTTTGAGTGTAAGATCATTTAAAGAAAGGTCTTCAGTACTATCAACACCTACCTATTAAACCCAATAGGTAGAAAGAACCATAATTCAACATCTTCCAAGGCCTATAGCAGGTGGAAACTGATTTTTGCGAAGTACTAAACTTACAAAAAACATAGAGCTGCAAAATTTATTAATAAGTCGTCTTTAGGTTGCAAAGTTACCCGTTCAATGGCCATCGGTCTGTCGACAACCAAGTGCTAACGTTACTAGACAATCCTTCTGTAGCAAGCGAGCAAACTTCAAAATTTTGGATTTCATATTCGCGACTGGATTTTACCGACTCTTCAACAGTAATTCTTTTCATAGTTTCCCAAATCTTCAACATCTTTTCCGATTCCCAGACATCCACAACAGGGGTCCTTTGTTCATATGTGAATATCTTTGCTGGCTCGATGCTGTTATGCTGGTCAGTTATTAAACATGAAGACAGGCGTGCCTCCTCTATCCCTCGTAAACCTTTTTAATCTTGGCAATGGGGTGTGGCCAAAAAGGAAACGAAACTTTGTTTATAAAGCACGCATATATGATATTTACATTCTGAACAAAATTACTCTCAAAAGCATCACTCTTTCAGTCAATATAAACTTGCTCCTGTGATGTCTTGATGCATCCCAAGTGGTCTTGTTTCTTATTTTCTTGAATGACCTAGTCAACCATGCCTCGGTATACTTCATAGATTTAAAACTACATACATTTTCCAGTTATGCAGATAATAAGGAACACTAAGGATTAGGTTTAAGGAAGGTGTCGATATATTACCATCAGCTCTAAAATATTATGAAAATGTTCAAAGGTTTTTTCTTGTCATTAGTTGCGTTCTTTGTATTTTACTAATATATTTCTTACTTAGGTTCTTGAGTGTCTTTTCGTTTAACTACGTGGGATATGGCTTTACTTACGATGTGTCAAGTAAAGCGTATCATATCCTACGTTGTTAGGTTGTGCATGTCATCTGCCCCTTACAAGAGTCGATTCGACGAGATATTTGGAGACCTCTATAGGAAGTAGCTACAAAAGTAAGATTTTGTTGGTCAGGGAGCGGTCGCATCTAATTGTGTTCATCATTTGTTCTCCTAACTTTGACATATTGCATAAGAAAAACCGAGGCTTCAGTTATACATCTCTAGCAATATATTAGACCCTGTACTTTAATAGCAGGCGTTGTAAACCAGACTTGCAATAACGATAATGTTTGCTTTTTTCACATCTTAGTCCTCCTTTACAATGTTATCAAGGACAGTGAAAACATTACTAACTCCAAGTCTACTCACCTTCTTTTCAAATCAAAAAGAACTTCAAGGAATTAAGTAAGTACCGGAATATTAATCTTTCTTGTGTTTTGTTTCTACAAAACACAATCAAAATAATTTTAGCCAATATTTTGAGTAGGTCATATTTATTTTAGTAAGTTTATAAGGGAAACCAATGGTAACAATGAATGAGTAAAAGAAAGTTTCCTAACTGGATATTTTAAGCTAACTCTACCTCCTGACATGTAAAAAGGATTACCTTTTTAGGGTGCTACGACTTTTCATCACGCGACAATTCATTACAAAGACAATTCATGACAGTGACAATTCATCACCTGAATTTATTTTTTTATGTCATCAGATTACAACAAATTCTATTGGCAGGCCAGATACTGCACTGCTTTTAGATATGTTTAAATGTCAGTTTCACCAAAGTTAGCAAAAATACCATGGTGTCATCTTCAGGTGATAAATAGTCGCATGATGAATTGCCTTTGTGATGAATAGTCGCATGATGAATTGCCTTGGTGATCAATAGTCGCATGATGAATTGTCTTTGTGATAAATAGTCTGTATGATGAAAAGTCACCAAGCCCTCTTTTGGATGGTAGAGTTTATCATGTTGTGAGTCTTGCAAAAAGACAGAGCCTCAAAACATGATAGACTCTACCATCTATGGCAATGACTGAGTCAAAAAGTGTTAGAATATTTAATCACCTTTTAAAATCAACTTAACCTCTGGTCTTTAACAAAGAGGGGCCCTATAGAATCAATGCCATTTTTTGTTTTGTCGTTATTGATTGAACGTATAATGGCCTGCTATTTTGTCTTTGATAACTTTTCAAATCTAGACTATGTTGCTTGTCTACAAGTTATGACGTGGAGAACGTATATAGATCAATGACCATTAGATTCAGTACGCAAGATCGATGATGCTGACAACTACTCTGAGTTGAAATTAAAGCGGTGGTCTACAATTCGTGGATAAAGTTGGATAGAACGGAATTCTAAGATTCTAAAACTGTCCATATGTAAAATCGTTGTCAACCCTTTCGAATCTTCTCTTAATAAATTAAATAAAGATCGAGATCTGTGAACAACAGTTGCTTTTTGGTAGAAAACTGGCAAGTTCCTTTTATAATCCCAAGGCAAGCTTGGCATTTTACGGAAAGTAAGTGATAAAGGCGTAATGTTTGGATAAAGAGTGGGGTGGGGGGGGGGCGAATTAAAGGGCTCGTCTCCATACACAGCTATAGTGATAAGTAAAAAGCTACAAGAAGAGACATTTCGGGCGTGAGGCGAATTGTCAGAAATTGATCTGTTGGGAAATTCTATTTAAGTTGGAGTTCTATGTGGACATACATTGTGCATAGTTTGAAGTGCTTTTGCAACTACAAAAATAAAATTGGGTATATTAATCACTATGAAAACTTTATCTTGATGTTTTTTCGAAGTGACGACCCCCGTCTCTCACTACCAGCGGTTATTGGTACAGATTTGATTAAGCCCTCGAGCACGCTTCACAACTCTATTGTATTACAGGCTTTGAATGGGCGTTAAATGACCGAAGGGAAGGTGATGAAATTACTCCCCCCGCCTACAATCGACAGGAAAGTAGCTAGAAACTAAAAAGTTGGTGAGTTTTTTCAGAAGTTTTAGAAATAATCAGAAAAAGAATTGGAAAACCGAAAACTCTAATTACGTGTGCACTTTTTCAGCAAAATTTGTGAAATCCGTAAAAATCATGTTTTAAATCTAGCAAATATCATATTTTTAAAATATATTTTTGCTTAATTGAGAATATGGAAGTTGAAAATAGATCATTTTAGGCAATATTTAGGCAGTTGTGCTTCGTGGTATTGCAATAGACCGGCGCTTGCAGCTTCTGCACCATGTTGAAAGGAAAAAGAAAGCAGCAGCAAAAAATAACAAAGTAAAATTTTTGGTCAGTGGCTTACAAAATTCATGTTAGTTTAATAGATGGCTACGACACTTTCATGTCATACAGTTAAATTCCTTTTTCCGTAAGAAGAAAAACCTTCCTTTTACTCGAAGACGTACGTAAATTACATACTTGATCCGATTCATTTGATCCACTCTTATCCAATCTGATCCAATCTGATCCAATCTGATCCAATCTGATCCAATCCGAATCCTTTAACATCAGATCTAAATCCTAACATAACATTTTAAAATCGATTACGTCCGACAAGATCCAAGGTATTAATCTTCTCCTTTGTTAAGATTGTAGTTTCGTTTGTGCTAAACCAGGGATTTTCAACATAGGTTGAAGTTCTCTGGCTAAACGTTAGTGATAATTAAAAAAGCATGCACACTAACAGTGGTGACAGTGGAGACCTGACAAGTTAATGAAAAGATACCGGGAGGTATGTAGAGGCTAAAGGCGAATGTACAGGAAAATATATTTAAAAATACGCTTTTACCCCCAAAATGAGACATTTCTGTGCCGCATAGACCGTAGCTAACCAAGTTTATTTCAGATTCAGTTTGTCTTTCGATTTAATGTATTTGTCAACCTGCCTACCTACCTGTCTGATTCTATATCAAAACCCAGGTGACAAAATCGCTTTCACAGCATAAATTATAAACTTACACGGTATCAATTGTTAAATTATTCGTCCCGGCTACACAGTTTGGGATCTGACAGGAATTTGTTTATTTGATATTATCTGCCTTTCTCCTTGCACCTGCAAATTCTATTTTGCTGATCATTCCTCTTTGAATTCATAAAATATTGGAAAGACTCTTTATTTATATCTTTTTATTTTCGGGACGCTTTTTTAACGCATCTTCTGACCAATTTTCTGGACATCTCTTTCGATTTAGCAGGACACCTTTTAGACTTATTTATACCTTATGACATATGCTGATCTACTAGATAAGTAATCCAGTTCTGATAACTTCATTATTTTTGTCTTCTGTCTTGGACTTAGATGCCAGCCGATAACAAAAAGGGAGCTTCTCTTTTCTTAAAATCAAAATAAACGTCAGAAGTGAAGACATTTCAAATACTTCGTTAATTAACTCAACCTGAGAAAATTATGCAATGAGGGTCGTACATAGAAAATTGTCATTTTCTAGATTGACGTCTCTTCTATAATTCTGTAGGGGACAGAGTTCAAAAGTACCATACGATAAGTCAGCATAGTTGTCGCCGGATCGTTTACTACACTTTTCTAATCTATGACAAATTTCATAAATTATCAAAGGGATGCAGAGTGTGTGGTCTGCGGAACGGAAGGGTAAAGGCAACTGGAAATCAGCGAAAGCATAAAAGTATTCATGACCAACTTTATCAGGGCACTTTCGAGTCGTTTAGATAGTCAGGGAATACGGCTCCATAAGTTGCTGTCTCCTTAAACAGGATATCAACGACAGACTTCTCCCAAGTTTAAAGGCTCTTTAATTGCCCTCCAACATAACAAAGAATGACAACATGAAGTGTTTTGCGAAGCACTCGGTATAATTATCGACGAACTGATGGACGTGTTTTCCAAAGAGACAGAAGACTTGGGGCAGTGGGGTGCAGCCTAAAGCAATCTCAATGATTACCCCCCGGGATTATCCTCCCTTTTGGAAAGAACGGACTCCGGGGAAAGGCCCCACTGCTTATCAGGGGCTGCACTGAGAGATTGCTGCCGCCCTCATACTTTTTTTCCAAAAATATTAAGGTTGAAAATCTATGCGAATATGCCAGGAGACAACCAATTTCAACGATACATTTTTTATAAGCATAACGCTTACAAGCATAAACAGGCATAGATTGCTGCAAAAATAAGGGTACACTAAGCATATTACCCAGCCTGTTTTCGGAGCAGTGACATTCTTGTGATTGTACCAAAATGGATTTACATTTCAATGTTATTCTTGTATTAAATTGTTTAGTGTGGAGATGTTGTCCCTAACTTAGTAACGTTTGTGTATACCTTCCCTGGTGAGGAAGCTCCAAATGGGCCTTCATCCCTTAAATACCTTAATAAATGTCCGCCAATCGAGAAGGTAGTACATCTTACAAGTCAAGTTTTTGTTGAAGGGAGCAACTTGAAAATGTGGGTATCAGATATGAGGATTCACCAAGATGAAAAACCTTTTTCCAATCTCCTTTACTGGGTCCTTTTAGTGTTGCTAACAACTTTTTTGTTATTTTTACTTCATAATAATAGCTTACCTCATTTAATATTAGGCCTTTCACTGAACCAGAGGATATGCTTAAAGTGGTAATAACACCTTAAATGCCATTTTTCACCCTTTACACGCTCATGCAAAATATTAATGTTATAAAGAAACTGTCTGAATCTCAAGAAACTTTCCTGCTACCATAAATTTCAACTGAAGCTCCAAATGGACGATTATCGAATCGTAAACATAGGTTTTCTATTTCTAAGATCTGTAGCATCGATTGCATTGAGCAATTAGTGTCATGTGACCAGTAGTTGTTTGTTTTAAGCTATTGTTGTCCGGGAAAACCTGGGAAATGATAAGACTATTTTAATCGTTTGAGGATTCACTCGAGTCGTAATTTTGGTGATACTTTTGCTTTTATCAACTGCCATTTTTCTTTGTCAAGGGAAGGTCTTCTTTCTACTAATAGGCTAACTTAAAATAAGCTCCTTAAAATTTTTCTCGGTGTTGTTTTTTTCTGCTAGAAACAATAAATTATTTTAAACGATTTTTGGTGATATTGTGGCCTATTGGCGCGGTTTGGAAATTATAATAAGAGTGATTACAAAAGTAAGTGTCTATCGGATTCAATTTTAAATTTTTGGCTACGAGAATTTTGTGATGATGTGCTGAAAGTATTAGAGGTGGGACTGGTTAATGGATAGGCCATAGTATAGAGTCGAAGGAGCCTGCGCGCATTCGAAAACTACCGGGGCAGGAATCACTACCTTTCGAACTTTTGTCTCAACGCGGGCTAGGTTACAAGCGCCTCTCCCATTTCCACCAATGCATGCCAGCGAGGAAAAGATCCTTGCGTTTTATTGGAGTACAGTTCAAACTTCAATGCCCACAATCCTGTGGCCTTATACAGGCGCTGTTCGGCTAAGTGATATGATATCAAACGCTTTCCTCTGACGCAAGTCTCATCAGCGCCATTTATATAATCTGATAAGACAGATGGCTTTCTATTACAAAGAACATGGAATAGTTTTCTGATCTTTTAAAATCTTAATTGTGCCATATAAGTAGATATGCATCTCTATTCAGAACTCTCTTGTAGACTGATAATTAAATTAGTGTACAAAGAGAGTTTTATTCGGTTATTCAGGTAAATCATCTCATTTCTAGATATGGTATCAGCTCTTCCTTTGTGCCCATATCAAATGATTTCTCCAATTTAGCCAGTTACGTCTTTTGGATGTCTCGTGGGTGACGGTTCTGTACTAATTACTGTTCGGGAAATGTTCTTAATTTCTATGTCTCTCACGCTATTGTCCAATTAATGGACCGGTCATTTTGAACTCGACTCCTGTTTTCTTTTTATCGATTTCTGTACAGAGCAGAGTTTTGTGAATAACACCTGGAAAATGACATCTCATTAAACAGCTTGATTTAGTTCGAGATCTTATTCCGATTTCACACATTTGTAACTTGTCTATGATACCTGACTTTTTAGTTAAAGTTGGTTTCCTATGTTAATTGCAGCAGTCGTCTTCTCTGGCTGTTCCTTGGAACGGATTGAAAACAGGGGCGTGACTAGCCATTTTAAACGAGTTAGGTAATAGTCGTTAAAAACCTCACCCTTTCTAGAAATCCTCAAAAGTTGTTACAAAGTGTTTTTTCAACTCAAATTTGTTTCTAATGTCCCCTTCAGTTATTATCTGGACTAGATCTTTGCTCTTAAATATGAATATCCAGATAGATCTTTCTTGGGAGTGGTCCCATCCGTGGTTACGCCATAACCTGAGAGGGGGATAATTTTAATGTTTTACAATGTCTTCGAGCTACTGCCAAGTATCTAGCTGCAGAAGGTCGATTTTGATATTAGGCCTACACATCTGAGCGGCGAAGGTGTCCTCTTTCCTCTTACACCAGAGATTACTGACCTAGATAGAGTTTCTTTGTCTGCACTGCCTTGGAGTGGACCAGTACAAATGGCTAACAAAAAACCGTTAAAGATGCCTGTAAGATAAAACGTGCCGCATGGATATTATGTGTTTCACTTTTTATTAGTAACAAGACGCCATAGTCCAGTGTATGTCTCTCCAGCCGTTCACGGAACGGTATACGGTACGGGTATGATTACCCGACGAGCCACTGTGGCGTCAAGAAAGTATTCGATCTTAAAGTGCTGCTTTAAGTCCCATATTCGTAGGTAGCGCCCTAGGCCCCGCAAAAGGGGATTGAACCACGTAAAATCGCATCACTTAATTTTAGCAACACGTAGTATGATAGGAAACTATTGATGTTTCTTTTTGTTTGACACAGAGATAGAAGCTTTACTATACAAAACTTTAAACTTGCCATCAATATTCTCTAATTTATAGACAACCCTACTCAAGTTCTTTAGACAGCATAAAACACTTTCAAGCAACAGAAATCCTTATAGTTTAGTTGCAGTCATTTTATTTATATTCTTCTTTTTTGAAACATGCTCTATTGTTGTCTAGAAGTATGCCTTGTTGTCTTTGAGTTATTCAAGGGAAGTGGGGCATCACTATTTAGAGCGACCACAGAGCAACTCTGAATCTTATATCGATTCTAATCTGTTGCTCCTAATACAAAAATAATCACGATGCCACAACAACAATAGCACATAGCACAGGGTAAGGCCCAGTGACCGAATATGGAGTAAAATAGACAATTATGTAGAATGCGAATGTACCATGAAGATTCAACACATCTACCTCTCCAAGTTTCATAATCACTTCAGATCATCGCTCCTACTTCAAATCTCCATACTAGACCCAGTTATCCAAAGTGGCCCTTTGCTTGCGTATTGGGTGACTAGTTGGAAGACAAAAGTGCCCTAGAGCGGAATTGAAATGTGCTAAGACGAAAAGAAGTGTTGAACTTTGTTCTGAAAGTGAACAAAAGAGCGCTGTTTTAATTGGAAACAGATGTAGGCAACGCCTTTCCTTAAGACTTTTTAGTTTTGCGATTAAACAGCTTCTTAAAATTTTGATTTGTCCTAACTTGCTTCTTAAAAATTTTGATTTGTCCTGACTTTGAGTATCGAATACTGTTAAAAATGAGTAGCCTGTACACTCCTACGTCGCCACCTAATAAAAATTGCTCTGTTCTTCACAGCAAGGCTTACTTCTTAAAACAATCCAAAGATTTAACGCCATTTGCGTTAAAAAATGCAAAGAAATTATGGTTTTCCGTGTACCGAGAGAGACATTTGATTTCATACGCTCTCCAATTTGCCACAAACTCTACGAACATCCTTCACGACTGGCGGCATTTTACCCTAGTGTGCAACGATGGACCCCTTCGTCCGGCACTGGAGCGCCACAGACATTGTATATCGGAATGAAACAGGGTTATCGTTTCATGAAAATTGAATGGTCAAAAGTGAATTTTTCTGACATACGACGCCATTTTATTGCTATCATGAGATGGCAAACAGCACCATGTGAACGACGGTTAGGTGATAAAACAGCTGTATCTACGCATGCTTTGCCTCGTTTTAAGCTGAAACACATTAACTAAAATGATTGTATTAGATTCGGCGTATGAGTAACGGAGACGTTTCACTTGGAGTCATGAATGAAAGGTGAATAGTCCACCGACAAGTTATCAAAAGTAAAACACCAAATGTGGAAACTTTATTGACAACGTTTCGCCTAACAGACTTCTTCAGGTCACTACTGAAAATTGGCTAAACCTGTAGTGACCTGACGAAGTCTGTTAGACGAAACGTTGTCAATAAAGTTTCCACATTTGGGGTTTTACTTCACTTGGAGTCGCTCTACTATCGCATAATTCGACTGGTCGACAGGAGTAGTCGCACCTTACACATTCTGCTGCACCAAACAAATTTTGCCGAAATTAATAAGGTCAAACGTTGCTCTTCTCACGTGCCTTATTCAACTACTAGGTTCGGCAAATTTGAGGGCGACGTTTGACTTGGGCCTAAGGATACGATGTGCACTAGATTTGAATTGCCCTTTGAATTTTATCCTGTGCCATCAAATCGGTTGAAAGAGCTCCCCCAAAATGTTTTTTGTCACATTGTCGTCCTTTTTTTCTACTTCAGCTTGTTTTTACTTTGCCTGTTTGATGGAAAATGTCTGCTATTAATGAATTATTTGTTATTCTTTATTATACAAAATTTCATCAAAAACAAAAATCCATGTTCATGAGTTGTCAATTACTTTAAGAGCTGTTGGTAAAGAACTCTATTGTCATGTATTGAAATCAAAGAACATTATATGTTATTGCCTTGTCAAATAAGAGCAGATGGAGATGTATGCTTCGGAGAGAGTTTGTCTTTCTTTTTGTAAAGTGTGGTTTTTAGTGTTCACGCCAGAACGTGAATAAGTAAAATGAAGGTAGAAAAGGTAAAATAAAATGCTTGCATCAGCATTGAAATTTGAGGCTAAAAGCTGTATGAAGGAAGTGCCAAATCATGGACACAATATGCCCATGATATTTCATGCACATCTTCACAATACGAAGGCATATAAAGGATGCCTTGCATTCAGTGGCGGTTGGCCCCTATATTTCAATATTTAAAAGAATCTCTGAGGAACCAATGTTGTCATGGAAAATCTCTTATTTTTTTCTGCTTCTGTGGTAAGTGAATTATCCCTCGTTATCTGTTATGATCCGCTGCAGTAGCTACGTAGTCTAGCAAAAGTGTAATTCCTAATTAGCAGGAAAATCTCCCCATTCCCAACAAGGTGGAACGGGTGAGGGGGTTCCGATACTCTTTGCAGAAATTATCATCAAAATAGAGTATGATAACATCGGAGGTCACCTAGCTTAATTGGTAGAGAGCACGCTGCGAAAGAGTGGGTCACGGTTTCGATCCCTGGTGTTGACATTTTCTGTTTCTCTAGTGTTCTTTTCAACACTGACTCTCTGAAGAGAGAACATCAAAACTGAAGAGTAAACTTAACATCTATTTATAGATTAAAAGGAATATTTAATTTGCATTGTTCCATATGAATAAGAGCATTTTCCGGAGGATCACAACGGTATCAAGCAGTGATGTACTTTAGCGAAACACCCTGATTAAAAACATACTATACATTGGAGAATAAATATAGAAATATGAATTGGTTACCATGTAGATGGAAACTATGCAAAGCAATAATAAGATAAATGACATAAACTCTACCAGCCCTTTCTATATACACCGTAGGTCTATGTGTGTACTGATTTGTTTCATCTTCTGAATTTCTTCTTCACCACATCAATTTTCCATTAGAGTTTAAATAATGACATAAGCATTTATTTGATGAGGATACCTTATTCCTTTCAAATTTCGTCTCCCTTTAATTTTTGCCCCCAGGGGAGCGAAAATTAAAGGGAGCGAATTGGAGGGTCGGCAGGAGGAGGGGGACGAAAATTAAAGGGAGTAAAAATCAATCAATTTTTAAAGTTCAGGAGGGGGGGGGCAAAATTAAAGGCAATCAGGTAGGCAAAGACATAGATACATTAGCATTGTGAAGAAGGTAGGCATGTCTACTTCAAAACCACAGATAATAAAATCACATAGGAGGCTGGTAGTTTTTTCAAGGGGTGCGTTTGTTTACAGCGTCATATAAGTCGTAATTTCCGCGGTGCCTTGCCTTCGCTGCGGCGTTTTATATCTAATTGCGCGGGCTGTAGTATGGGCAGGTTTGCAGGGATATGCTGTTTTGCAATATTTCTTCGCCAAAGGAAAATTCAAAAACGTATGGAAAAAGCAAAGAAGTACTATGTACCCCGAAATTTTGTCTGCCTCTAATTTTCGCCCCGGAGATGGGGCCGAAAATTAAAGGAGGCCAAAGGAAGGATCAGGGGGCGAAAATTAAAGGGACAAAAATTAAAGGGAGCGAAAATTATAGGGAGGCGAAATTTGAAAGGAATAAGGTAGAAAACAACTGAGAAAATTAAGGCAATATACAGCCGCGGTTCTAAGCTATTTGAAGTCTTTGTAACGAGAGCAGCTAATTAAAACAGCATGTACTAGAAGAATGAAATATACTGTATGCATCTGAAGTGCGTACCAGCTAATACAAATTTTTGTTTGTTTGAAAAGAACGCTAGAGATATAGAAAATATGTCACCACCGTTGATAGAACCAGTGACCCACCCTTTCGCGGCTTGCGCTCTACGAACTGAGATAGGTGACCTCCGATTTAACATACTCCATTTCTCTAGTCGCCACTTTAGCTCTCAATCATCCATCGGTAGACATCGACATCCAGTTCATGGCAATTGGAGACCAGCCTCTCCGCGCCATGTGACTTGACCAAGGAGGGACTGCCCTCCGGCCCCTCAAGAGAAGAACAAATGTGACCTATTTGCTATTTATCTAGTCTCTTCTCCATAAAATTTCTGTTTCCGCAACAACATCATTAAATCTAAAGTAACTTTAGTTCGCGCATTATCGATCACTTGTGGTTACGTGATTAATTGAGTCTGTGCATCGTTTTCTTGAATTATTCAAGGTGTAAAAGATACCATAAAATTCTCAAGTAACACGTTTCTACCAACGTGATTTTCCTTTTTCAGAAGAAGAAAAGATCAAAAAAGCACTGGGGTCAAGACTCCACTCTATTCACAAACTCATAAATCCCCTGACACTTGCCCTGATTTATTGTCGTTTGCTGCTGATTTGTTGGTTAATAAGGACACGATATTCTTATGTGTACTACAGTCTGCCAGTTGCCATGGATTTCGTGTACTATCTACTTGTGCTGTTTGTTTATTTACGTCGATATAAAACAATTTTTGATGTTATTCTCGCCCAAACTTTTTGAATGGTTCGGTTTACCACTGATTAAACAATTTGCCAGATCTTGCGCGGGCAGTTTGATTTTATAGTGACCCCAAAAGTTCCCATCATCCCGCCCCCCCCCCCTGCTACTTGGTGGAATAGCCTCAGGCTAGTCGAAGCGGAGTCACGACTTGAAATTAATAGTCAGTTTATATTTCACAAACTTTGATTTCTGTACAGTTATAAATTACTTACAAATAAGGCCACTTTGAGAATTTTGATGCGGGAATTTTCTTGGAAAACAGGAAGCAGGAAACACAAACCAGATTTGTCTGTGGGATATACAAGCAAAATATATTTTATGCGCCGTCTGGTTGGTAAAATCTTGATATCAGATAACAGGGCTCCCTTGTAAGTACATTTTAAAGTTCGTTCCTCTTAAGCCTTTGACTTCTGTTGTGGCGAAGTTCGTACTGAGCAGTTGCAGTCCCGAGGGGATATATATCCGTGTTGCTATTTCCGAACAAAACCCGATAAATTATCGATGATCGTTTTCGGTCGATGAACCAGAGATTTTCGCGCATGTTTAATTATCTCGGGTTGGCCTATTAACTTGAAAACTGCCGCTTTTGTCGGGCTTTCCTTGTCTTGAACTTGAGGACGGCGAAGCGATCATGGAATGGTCAAATCACCCCTTAAATCACTTTATTTTATAATTTACCTACAATGGATTGAGGAAATTATGAGTACAAGAGAAACAGAATAGATGTTGCGTTGTTTGGCTTGAAATGACAGTGATTCCACCGATCAATCAGGTGAGGTTCGATTGCTACCGTGCTGTGGCCATCAAATGACAGTTACAATGTGAAGTTGGTTTACTCTAGTACATGTTTGAACCTCGCCTATCAAATGTCATGGAATGTGGTGTAAGGGTTATTTCCCACTTTGGGTGTTGTCTTTGCTCCTTGTTGATGTCAAGTGATGGTAAACCTTGATGTAGTCGTAGAATAGTAATAGTAAGGGAAGTACAGGAGGCCCTGCTAAGATGGAGCAAGCGTGCATACAATTCGCACATGAATTGAGATGAACGACCAAGCTACTCATTCCCCTCTCACTTTTTCAAAGGATTGCAAGAACTGAATGAAGAAACCAGCCTGGCAATAGGTTTGAAATTGATCGTTTACTTTTGGGATTGTCCTCAGCAAGCTCCTCGTTCTGAGGCTCGCAGGACTTTATCGTGACCATTTCGAAATGGTATGCCTACAAAATTGAGATACAACTCTTTGATTAGTGGAAGGGATCGTTTATATGTTCATTCATCACAGATGCACTGCAACCTGTGACCCACTTTTTCTTTGAAGTCATAGAAAGCGTGAATGACTTATTGGTCGTATGGCCCGTGACTCCTCAGGGCCTTTGCTCCGACCCATTTACGTTGTATATACTTACTTAAATCCCTCCATATGCTATTTTGATTCTTGCCCTTGAAGTCATGTCGCTTTTGAATGAGCTCTTTAAGTATATGTATTCCACGTTTAACAAGAGTATTAAGGTAAATACATTTATTTTGAGCAATCGTTTTTGCCAAAGCCTCACCCCATCGTATTGAGTTTTTGAAAACTGTGTTGACGTATTCGTCGAAGATTTGAAGTCACATCTATCACTAAAGCACAGGATATATTCTTCCATCTCGTTTCACATAATCCTAGAATGTTGATGCCCATTCGTGTCATTTCTTGTTTCACATTTTCGAGTTTCCCGTTTTGGAGCAATGTTCTCACATTCCATACATCAACTCTGATTCCTCTCTTAGTCTTGATGACCTCAGTCGCTTGATGACGGTCTGGCCCCTCCTGAGGTCTCGAGGGATTGCTTACTTGGGTAGCGACTCCCTTCAGGCCGTTAACTGATTCCTTGGTTTTCTTACTTTTCATCATCGTGTTCTTGGCAGAGTGGTCGACAGTGGTTTGCCATTGCCTTCTGTCGAGGTGTGGACGGCCGTTGGCTCCTTAGAACTTATCCACCCTTTTACAGGTCTTGTTTTTAGTCCTGCTGGGTGTCCACACACCCTCCTCACCAGGTCATCGGGATGACCCAGTGGGGGAGCCGGTTTAGTCGCCGACCACCCGACCATGGAACAGGTATTACAGGTTTACATGGTACCCGTAGCAGAGAGAGTCTGACCTGACCTAGTTCATCTGGTTCATAAAGGTTTATGTTTAGTCAGTTGCGCGTACAAAATTTAAAACTTGGCAAAAATTTCTTCCCTTTCGACTTACTTGGTTGAATACAAAATTCTAACCATTTTTTAAAACAAATTCCTCGCAGTCGGAAAGTGAGTAGTCAGAGACATTTTAAATGTGATTTTTCGTATCACCAATCATGCCGCAAAAACGTTTCTTCAGAAGAAGATTGACGCTTTAAGGTGTTGTAAATGAGTTTTCATCTTCATCCGTTGATTAATTTTGCAAATGTAACGGGTGAAGGGAAACCTATCAATAAACGAAAGAAACTGTCGTACCTTGTTAAACTGCTGCTTGTGGGCATTTTGGAACAAATGCATTTAATTTTGGTCTTAGCAATCTCATCCGCGAGAAAAGTGCGTTCCACACAATGACTGTATCTAGCACGTAACCTAGCAATATACAAAGAAATAAAATTAAGAACTACTCGGTTCGAAAACATAACTCATAGAAAGAAATTGAGAACTTTGCAGTTCTTACCTTACCTCTTAGCTTGACTACTTTGTTCAGATCTCCAAGCTGATCTTCAGTGTACCGTCGGTTTAGGTGATCGAATAGTTTGCTTGTGGTGCAAAGTAAGAATATTGGACGAAATAGCGAAAACGTTATGTATTTAAAAGCTTTTTTCGTCTGACACTCCTTAGAGTACAATCGTCAAAATGACCGAAGTGAAACGATGGATCAGATTATAACCAGAGCATTCGAAAAGCATTCGTATGATAAACAAAATCTCACAATCTGACATTCTATTAGTCACCAGATGCTATTTAACTTCTGATGGCATGTTAAATGGTCTGACTTTTGCCCCTACGGATCTTAAATCCTGGAATTAACTGTTGAATATTGCATGGATGAAGATAAAAGTAGATGAGTTTTTTTAGCAATGTAACATCTGATTGTAGAGATTACGTGTTGCTTACTGTGGAACAGAATGTTGGACTGTGTATTTTTATTGGCGGAAGTTGACTTTATTAGGACAAGCACGACTTTTCACAGAGAATTTGTGGTGATTTTATTACATATTTGTAACAAATTTGATTTTTCGACATTAACCTATTGTTGCATCATCTTGAACTCGTTTGTACTTTGTGTTGGTATTTTTCTTAATTTTTTTTTTAATATCTTCTTGTATATTCTTTTTCAAGAGTCTTTAGTCGTCTCCGCATTTGTCATTTCTATAATGATGAAGCTAGCCTTTTGTTAGTTTCATGTTGCATCCGTCCCATAGAAGCCATACATAATGATCTGAAAAAAAGGAAATAAAAGGCATCATTGTCACACACCCTTGGAAATGGAAATCCGTGTTTGGTGCTACTTTGAGGTACCTAATAGATGGGGGGGGGTCGGAATAAGCGGGGGCAGTAAAAACCTTGGAAATATCTAATAAGCGGAAAGTCATTAAATCCCAAAGAGTGATAGAATGAAAGTCTCCGAGAACGAAAAGACAAAATACATCTGAAAAACACTTTACTACAACTCATATTTTGCCAACGTCTTTCTACTCTCAGTAAGATTCGTTAAGTTATCCATGACAACTTATAATAAACACGTTTTAGACTTCAAACTTGGTTTCGTTTAGGTGATACAAGTTTCATGATGAATAAAAGGTGAATAGTCCACCGGCAAGTTATTATACAAGTTTCCTTTGTTTGTTGGTTGAAAGATACACGCCATCAGTGGAGTTTCTTAATCAACGGAAGCAAATACTGTATGAGCACCATTTTGAACCTCCCAAATTTCAGCAACACGTGGTACACTCTCTGTATTTCAACAGGGCCTATTCTCAGCAATTAGTGTCTCGGGTACCTCCTCTTTTCTATGCATGATACTACTCTCTACCCCACGATCATCACAGTCATGTCAATCTGTGTTCAAAGCAGCTTTAAGGCTTAAATATATAGCCTTGGTCTGTGTTGTTATTATCTCATAAAATCGATAAAAAACTCGCAGTCTTCTTTAATTTGGGGATCGCTCGAAGATAAAACTACGCTAACAGCCGTAGATGCAGGACACTTTCCTTCCTAAAACTCCCGGGGGTAGCGTCATCAACATTTTTGTTCACCTGGCAATCATCATCATCAGGAAGTTCTTTATCAATATATGATTCCATGGTCACCTCTTCACATTCACAATAAAAAGCTCAACATTTCTGTGTACACCTTTTCGGTAGATGAAGGGACCGAATAAGCCTGCTAAAATGTTTTAGGGGCACTATTTTGCACTATTTTTTTCGAAACTCTACCATGGCCGAACCAATAAATGCAAACAAGCATGTCGAAAACTCAGTGGTATTCACTACTATCTAGGGCATTGGTTTAGAATAACATCTTAAATCCTCTTACGTTGTCAACTTTAACATCCTTCTATGTGTTTACTGGCATGGCCATCATTTCATCGCCTGAAGGGGAAGGGATTTTTGATGGGTTCTCTGACAGCTTGTTAATTCCATTTCTTTCCCTCTGTATCCCACTTTTAACGGACAGTCTTAATGGGTGTCATTCCTTTGGATATCCCCGGTAATACAACCACCGATAACGATGAGAATGTAAGCCATCTTTTACAGAGCAAACTGCGTACCTCTGGTACCAGGTGCACAAAGTAATGGTCGAGCACGTAAATTACGAACTCTTTCTGAGTAAACATGTTGAATCGGTTATGTAACGTGGCTATCATTTGGAGTGTTCGCCCTAGGCGGTATGATCCTTTAGATACCCAGTGGTAGTTGACAGGGGCTCTCAGTACCGTATGGGTTTCTTTGCCTTAAAAATACGAATTCAAGGGAAAAGATTGATTTTTGGATCACAAGACACTTGGTCGTAGCAGGTTATTCTTTCTCTCAAAAGCATATAGTTTTCTTTCACACATGCATTTTTATTTTTCCAGATGCCCACTGCTTTCTTTTCAATGCAGTGGCATCTGCTTGCCGTTAATGATTGGTGGGTCTACACCATACGTGTCAATAAAAAGGTTCCAGATAGTTTGGAGGTAGTCCTTCTAACGAATTTCCCGATCTTCCTTACTCACCGCACAGCCTGTCGCAGACTAAAGTGGTACTCCTCCATCCATCCTTTTATCCACTTCTTGCTGAATACCAGTCGATCCTCCTCTTGAACATGTTCTTTTTGCTGTTGAAGCCATTCGTCGTAGAAGGTTTGACATTACAATTTAAAGACTTTGCTGGGCAACTGACCTTTGAGTTCACCTGTATGACTATGAATCACTCCTTACGTCCACCACCACTTTCCCGAAACCCTTTTATCGAGGGTTGACCGTCCTGACCGTCCCTGATAATAAGAGCTAAACTCTTTTGCCAGACACTTATCATGGCATCTCGTAGCCAGTTTTTAAAAGGTTGGCGCCATTTGCCTT
The DNA here is from genome assembly GCA_010016025.2 of Alatinidae sp. Z8VKAUB7J3. NCBI lineage: Eukaryota > Metazoa > Cnidaria > Cubozoa > Carybdeida > Alatinidae > Alatinidae sp. Z8VKAUB7J3. The sequence goes on along the minus strand of JAAAKM020006971.1, from coordinate 146,837,670 downwards.
GACATCTTGCAAGTCAACATAAAAAGACCTGACAGCCTTCGTGAGATGAGGTAGCTAAGGCACAGGACGTTTTTATTTGGCATATAAACCTTATTTTCCCTTTCAGAGTATCCACCTCAATGCCATAATCAATTTTATTCTTGTTCCCATATTCTCCGAGATTCTTTTTTTCTTCCAAAGCGTAGAAATCTTTCTACAGGATAAAAATTTATCCACATTACTTACTTCTGCACAAATTTAAAACACAGCTATCCCAAATTTGCGCTGTCAGCTTTTATTTGAAATGTTCATTCACTAAAATTCAATTACTTGTCGCCACAGGATGTAATCCGTTCATGCATTCCCGATAATCTGATTTCAATGGGGATCATTATTTTGCGGTTCAACAAGAAAACGCCCAGCGTGGGCTGCTCACGAATATCTCTGAATGTCAGAAAATATCAAATAATAACCATAGAATATAATCGTCCGTTTCCCGATCACTTTAGATATATTATGTGATTGCCAAAAATTTCTCCATTTGAAGCAAAGATTAAAGAATTTAGCATGCTAGATTACTATTGATCAAGTTTATGCCGAATAAGCCACAACACCAGAAAAAGCTGCAAATTACACTTATTTTTTATACAAGAAACTACCTCAGCGTCCAGCCCTCAAAGTTTCTTAAAATATTGGCCTTTTGCGCCCTCAGTTTCTTAGCAGTTTCGTATTCTCTGGTACCAAATAGATGGGGTTGGAATACGCGGAGAGGGCTATAAGACAGCGGGGGGTTCAATAATATTATAAAGGATGAAGTCAGGGGCGGTTTTCCGACGTTTGGGGCCCTTTGCACTTTTCCAACTTGGGGCCGTATTAAGGAGATGTATATTTGTCAATATCTCACCCAATTTAGCTCACATAATATGGGGCTTTTACAGTGCCTATCGTTTGTAGTAATTACTATATGCAGTGCAGCGTGTGTATACATCAAGGAGTACGAAAAGAGAAGCTGACTGGATGGCCGATAGAAAATTTTGGCTGTGATACTCAAAAGTCCCGAGGGACGGGGTTCTAATAAGCGGGGGTGATGAAAGATCATTTGAGTACCCTCTGTTCCAGGTTAGTCTATTCATGAAATAATCCGTTATCAAACTGTCTTAACCACTTTTAGAGACTTAAGGTTTCTTAGAGCAGCCCCATCGAGCCCTGGAGTTTCTCAAATTTTGTAGAGATTGACCCCTGGTTTGTTATAAACTGGTTTCTTATTTAAAAAAATAAGTGTACTACAAAATCCTAGAGCACGAGACAGAGACATGTACGATTTTTCAAAGTCATTTTTTTAAAGACGAGCTAGGTCAGAATTAAATAAGCGGGGGTGGGTTCTACTAAGAGGGGCGGCGTTTTTACGCTTATTTACCTTTTTCACAACCAACAAGGACACTTTAGGCTATTTACAAGATTGACAGATCACGTGTCTACGGAAGTAGCTGAATGGTACAATTTCCCCCTTGAGTCAAGTCATTTGAACTCCTAGTGTATTAATAACTGTAGCCTACTCGCTGGAAAATAATACTATGGTAATAATAATACAGGGACGTGCCGTAAGTAAAATAGCTACGCATGCAATAAAAAATTACAATAACGTACGGAAGTTATCTCTTGTACCAGAAGATCATAAAATTAAAGATACTATCATATTGTACCCTTTTTTTCTCGGGGGGGGGGGAGGTACTCCAAAGCCAAACTTTCTTTACCTTCTTGGAACTTAATGTGTGCGGATATTCACTACCTTAGAACGTACGTTTTCCATCGGGGAATCCAAAGCTCGCCCCCCATCCTCCAAAAATGAAGCTAGTGTAAGGATTAAGACGTGAGCGCTCCAGTGTGCGAATATAGCATGTGGCTATCTATCCTTACAACATCTGTGTAGCCGACAAATCTTTCACAGATTTTATTTCCGGTGCCAATGTATTTCGGAATAGTACAGTTAAACCATCGCTAATACATATGTTAACCAAGTTTAGAACTTTTGCTACTCAGAGCTGAATAATATGATGAAATGTGAGAAATTAATATTGATGTTAGATACCATAATTATACCAGCATCATCATCATCATCATCAGCAGCATCATCATCATCATCATCCTCCTCCTCCTCCTCCTCATCATCATCATCCTCATTATCATTACCATTATCATCGTTATCATCATCATTACTATCATCATAATCGTCGTCATGTCCAGTTAATTAATTCATCCATCAAACAGCAAGTCAGTAAACAACTTAAAATCTAACATCCTAGCTTCAATACGCAGGACCGATACATTGATATATAAAACACGGGGTGACGGGCATAGGAGCGGTTGTCTTATATATGGTTATGATCCCAACTATTTGAATGCTTCTTACATGTTAATTTACTTAATAACACATTGAAAAAGAAAGAGCTAGTGTACTTATAACCAATATATTCAAATAGTCAGAAGCATACAAATTCTTACCTTCGTCCAAGCATCTCTTTAACCGGTCGCTTAAAACTGTCGCTTTTCTTTAAGAAAATGAAATAAAAGTGAGAACTTCCGATTATTTACAGCTAAACAAACACGTCTGAATAAAGGGCATTACCTCTTATAATATTTCATCTTCGTTGTAAGAACCGAACTAAAATTGTGTCGTATCTGTAAAGTAAAGTGAATAGTGTCTCTACTTTAACAAATATATAATGATTAAAACGATCTCACCGATCCGCGTGATCTTTAGTATCGCCAAGGATGTATATCATAGAAAATAAACTTCGAAAATCTTCACTCTCTACGCTCTAAAACAGTCTTCTACAAATTGGTGTTGTTACACGGGTCATTAGCAACGATGTGCTAAAAGCTGGCCGGATGCCATTACACTACATATCCTAGTCAACTATTACACTGAATTTTATAACTTGGATTTACTTCCTTGGACAGGAATTCCAAACATCTGAAAAATATAGAGTGCTTAAGTGTGACATCAGAATTTGATAAATATCCGAAATCTGATAATACTTTCACCTCCTTGCATTATTCTTGTTGATATAGATAACATGTCCAAATTTAAGAACACTATCTTAAGTAATTGTTGAGATACACCCTGTCAAATTTAGATCATGTCTATCAAATCTTATTATTTGAACCCAGCGCATAAATTTATGAAGTGAGCAAAATTAACAGTGTTTCCCTCAAGGAGTCTTGCAAATTCAAACAGCCGTTTCTCTATGTTTGTATGAGATATGAACGTGATATCTTGTATAAAGCATTTGGGGGAGGGTAAACAATGTTATGTGGTTATAATTAGGATTTTTTGGAAAAAGCATCCTTTGACCTCATCACCTTAGTATTCTATTATGAGGCAGATCTGGTTTTGCATCCGGCTGAGTGAACTGGGGAAAAGGCTTCGGGTCCCAAACTCCGGATCGGGATGCATATGTTACAGTCATTAAGCGAAATTAGCCATTAGATGAAATGCCTTAAAATTTCACTTATTACACGTAGTGACTAATTCACTCAGTCATTTCCCGTAGGCCCTAATGCCGAAAATTTTGTAGCCTTTTTACGTAATTACTGAAATCTCTAGGCATTTCATGTAATGACCACATTTTCGATACTCAAATTAAAGGAAGTTCCTGAACTAGTACAGGTAGCAAGTAAAATAATTCAAAAAACTGCAATAGCTCACATATCAATGGACTTACTTTGAAAGACAACTCAAAGGACGCGGACTCAGCAGAAAGTTTAGCTCGATTGCACAATCAAACCACCAACTGGCTTATTCCACTGGCAAGTAAAGAAACTGAGGTTGAACTCAAACTAACATAAGCCTTTGTAAATTACTGTGTCATATGCATCGTACGTCTGTGATTAAATTCTTGAAATCAAATATGTTAGAACAACAAAAGCCATGTCCACTGCTGAAAAGCAGTGAATAACAGCTCGAAGTCTTATACACTTGTTCGCAGGCACTTGTAACCGCAAACAGTGCAACTGAGTGTAATACCGTGTGCCCAAAAATGTCTGACTTCTTTAATATTACGGAGTATATAGGCATTAAGTAAAATGCCTGACAATAATTTGTAGACAATACATGAAATGCTTAGAGATTTCAGTCATTACATGAAATGACTCAGTGAATTATTCATTACGTGTAATGACTGACAGTTCTATTGATTAGAATTATTTCTGTTTTAAGAGTTTAGGAAACTATATTATCCATATCAACTTACACTCCATTCAATACAAATGTATCTTCTTCCAGCTTTGAGCAAACTGCCAACTTAGTCTTTGACGCCAACTAATGAAGAAAGGTGTTTATAAATATTAGTTAAATACAAATACACTGTAACAGTATATATTGGAGGTAATTATGGTAGATATGTATGGTATATTGGAGGTAAGTATGGAGAGATCATTCCTGGAGCTACCGAAGTAACACCCTTTAATATTGCTACTAATATTGTTCATGAGAAGTTGTTTCTCTATGTTGAAAACCAGTCAATTTACAATTCAGATATTTGCAAACCTTTCCTTGCTGCCGCAAATCATCTAAGTGGATACAGGTGGGAAATTAGTGAAACAATGTACATGTTTTAAAACAGCTGCAACTTATCCAGGAGGGAGCCACTACTAGGAAATTCACAGCATTCAAACTTTACAAGAGAAATGACAAAGACATGTGTTATCCATAAAGTAATCCTCTAGTACATTAGTGTACTATCCAAGCAATAAGATCAAAACATTTTGTTTCCCATAGCTTCTGCTTCATTGTCTCATTACCATTATTTCAATATCTTCAATAAAAAATTTTTTTACCCTTAATAATTATCTGGAAGTATAAATCAATCTTGGTTACATCAGACACTTCCAACATAGAAAGATGAACCAAGACTACATATCAATACTATGTTGCTGTTGGCATCTTCAGTCGTTACGACGGATGAGCATCTCGACACCCATGCCCTCTTTGATGGGTTTTGAGGCCACTAAGTGATAGCCATTTTTGGCTGCACAGCCTGCACTCAAACACCTTGTCAAACAGGGCGGTGCGGGACTTTTTTGCAGCTCTTCTCTCTTCGGATGTAACAGCATGAGTCTCCTCAAATTCATGCACTGCTGAAAGGCACCTGCTACACCATAAGGAATGATGGAGTGCCTCTGTTTCCCAGGTGGCCGGATTTAAGCAACAGCAATTAAAGTTAGATTTGACGTTATCCTTATACCGTTAACGAGTGCACCCTTTAAGTTGCCCATAGAAGAGGGCTTTTGGAATGCGATTGTCATTCATACAAACGTGTCCAGACCAGTGCAGCTGTGATTTAACAAGCAGTGCTTTGATACTAGTTATGCCACGCTTCTGTAAGATAGCAATATTTGGGACACAAACTTGCCACTGGATATTGCAAATGCAATAAAGGCGGGATAGCTACAAACATATTGAATATGCAGTCCCAGACCAAATTAAAGGTTGCCCTTTGGCAAATAATAGCACCCAAAGCCATCCTTGCCTGGGTAATTGGTTGAAAGGTGCTTGCACATAGCTAAAGTCCTTTCAATCAGTACTGTTAGGTGCTAGAGTGCTCCCTCTTTCCTCCCTAGCTGTCTTTGACACTCTCCTATTATATCCTCTATCTGCTCTACTTCCTTCTTTGTACTTTTCTAGCTCTGTCATCATCTTTCTCTGTGAGGAAGAGGGACTCATTAGACTAAGCCCTCAAGGGTAGATGGGCCTCTCAGATTTTTAGCAACCCATCAAGGAAAAGGTCACTCCAAATTCAAACTTGTGACCAGACTTCCTAGCAACCCTCTGGCCATCTTGGCACTGATTGATTTAGAATTCTGGTGGGGAGGGTGGATCTTGCTCTGCACAAACAAATTCCACCTAGCACCAGTGCAGGTCATCTCGAACAACCAAAGACCTGCGATGATAGAAGAAGCCCTAAACATCCCCTATCCCACTTGTCCCAACTGGGAGACTGCACCCAGCTGGGCATCCAAATTTGTGGTAGAAAAACACAACGTCTTCTATGACTGATTTTTGGATCATGGAATGCTCGCATGTTACTGGGGAACAAGAATAGGTAAAAGAGGAGAACTGTGATTATCAGGTGCATTCTTCCTGAGTACCGCACAGACATAGCAGCTCTGAGTGAAACCAGACTACTGGGTAGGATACACCTACTTCTGGAAAGGTCAACAAGATGGTGTACCTCACACCTCAGACATTGGCTTTGCAATCTGTACTTCCTTGGTGCATAACCTAGAATCATGACCAAGAGGAATCTCTGACAGGATCATGGTCCTTAGGCTCAAGCTAAGCCATGACAGTGATGCCACCATTATCAGCACATATGCACCCACAATGACTAACACTAATGAAATCAAAGATGCTTTCTATGAGGCACTTGACAGGGTCAAGGAAGGACAAACTAATTCTTTTGAAAAGAACACTAGAGAAATAGAGAAGATGTACATACACGGGGATCCAACACATAACCCACACTTTTGCAGCATGCTCTCTACCAACTGAGCTAGGTGAGCTCTGATGTTAACATACTTTTATTTCTATAGTCGCCACATTAGCTTCCAATCATCCACTGGTGGACATTGACATCCAGCTCAATGCAGTTGGAGCCTCTATGCACCATGTGATATGACAAAGGAAGGAACTGCCCTCCCGCCCATCGTTAATCCAAAGCCCACTAACGTTAGAGAGTATCATCGAGAAGAGTGGACTTGAAGAGCTAGTTTTTGAAAAGACCACTAGAGAAATAGAAAATGTGTTATCACCGGGGAACGAACCAGTGACCCACACTTTCGCAGCGTGTGCTCTCCCAACTGACCTAGGTGACCTCCAATGTTAACATAATTTTAGAGAAACAAAAGACTAAAGAAATAAAACTTCCTGCAATACAACACTCAGGTTGCCACTGAAGTGCTTGCAAAAAGAAAGCGCCAGGACTGGTTTGATGAAAATGATGCAGAGATTGAGGGGCTCCTCGTGGCAATGCATGACACTCATCACAACTACATGGCAAACAAATATCCGCACTATAGATTACTGGGAAAATGGTTGTTTTAAATCATCTCACTGCAGAGGCCATTAAAAAGGCATATCTGGAATCACGGTGTGGGTTTCACAGAGGATGTGGCACAGCTGACATGGTCTTTGCATGCAGGAAACTCCAGGAGAAGTGCTTTGAACAGAATCAATCCTTCTATACCATTTTTGTTGACTTGACCAAAGCATTTGATACATGAAGCAGAGAAGGGTTTGCAAGCTACTCAGCAAGATCGGCTGCCCAGAGAGACTAATTACCATCATCAGGACATTCCATCAAGGCATGACAGGTCACATATTTGATAACAGCAATTTCTCCAAACAATTCAGTGTACCAAATGGTGCCAAGCAAGGCTGCATACTAGCTCCAATGCTGTTTGGCATTGTGTTTGCACTCGTGCTTCAACATGTATTCAGCCAGCTAGACTTAGGGGTATGCCAACACATGAGATCAGGTGGTAGCATTTTCAACCTCAGGTGCTTTTCCACTTGCAAAAAGGTCATTGAGTTCCTGATAGGAGACATACTGTTTGCTGATGACTGTGCACTCTCTGCTCACAGTCTTGAGAACATCCTGGCAATAGCTGACAGTTTTGCCCGTGCAGCAAAGAAGTTTGGACTCACCATCAGCATAGAAAAGACTGAGGTAATGTTCCGGCCCCATCCAAATGATACTATGACCCTCATTAATTTAATTGTCAAGTTTGTGCTGGCTTTACAACAGAAGGTTAGGATAAGTGAAATTGAGGCTGTTATAAGTACAATAGCATAACAAGGTAACAATGCCCAATTGGTCAGGTAGAAGGCGCGGGCCAAATCGTCGGCCGGCAGGCCGTGTCCGGCGATCACCAGGAACCCGATATCGCGGCAGGCGGCGCGCACCGCCGCCACGGTCTGGCGTTTGCCGTCCGGATCGCCGTTCAGGAAAGGGGCGATGTCGATGGCGGGGACCTGCAGGGTCATGTCGGTGTCTCCTCATCGAAAGCGTTCGACAGGCCGGCGTCGACGAGTCGTTCATAGGGCGGGTCCGAGGCGATCAACCCGCCCGAGATCAGCGCCGCCTTCAGCCGGGTGAAGGCCTCCGCCGGCAGCGCCGGGGTGCGGGCCCACAGGCCGGAGTCGCGATAGCCTTTGATCATCCGGGCCAGCGCGGCCTTTTCCATGTCCGGAAAGAACCCGCCGATCTGGTTGGCGATTTCGGTTGGCGTTTCGCAATGCAACGCCGCCTGTGCCTGGGCAATCCCTCGAATGAGGGCTTCGCAGGTCTTGCGGTTGCGCCGCGCGAAATTCCGCGTGGTGTAGAAGCTGGTATAGGCGATGTCGCCGCGCGTCGCGAAACGGTGCCAGATATGGCCCTTGCCCGATTGTACCAACGCGTCGGCGTAGGGTTCGAAGACTTGCACCACGTCGAGCCGCCCGCGCCGGAACAGCGCGACATTCTCCGCCATCGGCCGGTCTTTCAGGCGGCGCAGGCTGCTCGGGTCGATGCCGGCGCGACCGAGATCGTCCTGGAAGGTCAGCCAGGGGGTCGGCGCCTCGATGGCGACGGCGAGGCGCCGCCCGATCAGATCGGCGAACCGGAAATGCCGCTTGCGGGTCCGGCCGACCAGGATGAACGGATCGCCGGCGACGACCTGACCGAAGCAGACCAGCGGGCTTTTCGGATCGGCGTCGTGGTAGGTCATGACCCGCATGGGCCCGCCCCAGGACACGTCGGCGCGGCCGTCGAGCAGGGCTGCGGCCGTCTGGTTCATCGCCGGCGAGGTTTCGACCCGAACGTCGATCCCCTCGCGCACCCAGTCGCCGCGCGCGATCGCCAGATAGAATGGCGTGTAGGGTACGGCGCGCAGGTTTTCGAACAAGGTGATCGGGCGGGGCATCGCGCTTTCGCTTCGTCGGTTCTACACTTCCTGAAAGCTTAACACAGGGAGGGAAGCATGGGCCCCATCGGTATCGCGTTTTCCGGCGGACCGTCGCCGGCCGAGATCGTCGATTGCGCCGTGCTCGCCGAAGATCTCGGCTACGAATCCGTCTGGGTCGCGGAAGGGCATGGCGGCGATCAGTTCGCAACCCTGTCCGCCTGTGCGGTACGGACCTCCCGGGTGCAACTCGGCACGGCGATCACCAGCATCTATGTGCGCTCGATCCCGACCATCGCCATGGCGGCGGCGTCGGTCGACGATCTGTCGGGCGGCCGCTTCATCCTCGGCATCGGGTCGAGCCACAAGGTCCAGGTCGAACCGGAGCACGGCGTGCCCTTCGGCAAGCCGTTGACCAAGACGCGGGAGACCGTGGAGATCACCCGCGCGCTGCTGCGCGACGGCGCCGTGCAGTATGACGGGGAGACGGTGCGGATCGAGAATTTCGACTTCTGGTTCACGCCGCACCGGCGCGAGATGCCGATCTATGTCGCGGCCGTGTTCCCGAAGATGATGGCGCTGTGCGGCGAAGTCGCGGACGGCATCATCCTGACCCGCAGCACGCTCAAGACCGGCGCGGCGGTGCGGGCGACCATCGCCGAGGCCGCGGCGACAGCCGGCCGCGACCCGAAAGACGTCGCCATCACGTCGTTGTTGCCGACCTCGGTGGCCGACACGCGGGAAGCGGCCTTCGACGCCATGCGGCCCGGCCTCGCCTTTTATTGCGGGTTCTTCCCGCGCTACAACCGCCTGGTCGCCGAACACGGGTTCGCCGACGAAGCCGCCGCCATCGCCGAGGCGTTTGCCCGCGACGGTCTTGAAGCCGCGATCGGTTTGGTGACGGACGCGATGGTCGACGCCACCGGCGTCGCCGGGACGCCGGACGAATGCCGCGCAAAAATCGAAGCCTATCGGGACAGCGGCATCGACCTGCCGATCATCAGCCCCTTCGCCCGCGGCCCCGGTGCGAAAGCCCGCTTCGAAGCCGCGATCCGCGCCTGCGCGCCGCGATGAATAACAGTGAACGGAAGGCATTGATCCCATGAAAACACTTCGCGTCAATGATTACGACATGGCCTATCTCGATATCGGGGCGGGGCCGCCGCTGGTCTGCGTGCATGGCTCGCTGAACGATTTTCGCGCCTGGTCGGGGGTCCTCGGCGGGTTGTCCGCCGACCGGCGGTTGATCGTGCCCAGCCTGCGGCACTACTTCCCGGAACGCTGGGACGGGCAGGGCGGCCGTTTCAAGATGGCGCAGCATGTCGACGATGTAATCGCGTTCCTGGAGGCGTTGGCGCTCGGGCCCGTCGATCTGATCGGCCATTCGCGCGGCGGCCATCTCGCCTTTCGGCTTGCGTCGAAGCGGCCGGATTTGCTGCGCAAGCTGGTGCTGGCCGAGCCGGGCGGCGTCCTGGAGGACGCGCTCATCCCCGACGGTGTGCAATCCGATGGGCCCGCCGCGGGGTCGCGGGAGCATGTGACGCAGGCGTCGGAGATGATCGCGGCCGGCGATCTCGAGGGCGGGTTGCAGGCCTTCATCGATGGCATCAACGGGCCCGGCGCCTGGGAAAACCTGCCCGCCACCGAGCGGCAGATGCGCGAGGATAACGCCTACACTTTGCTTGCCCAGGTCGATGAAGGCCGCGCGCCCTTCCGGCGGGCGGAGGCGGAGGCGCTGTCCCTGCCGACCCTGTTCGTCATCGGCGGGGACACGCCGGGGATGCTGCCGGTCGTCTCGAAGGTGCTGGCGGGGCTGGTGCCGGGGGCCGAGACGGCCGTGATCCCCGATGCGGGGCACAGCATGTTCCGCCAGCAGCCGAAGGCGTTCTGCGCGGCGGTGCTGCCGTTTCTGGCGTCTTAATTTAGCGCGGGCACTGGAAATGTTGTTTCGGCGCGTCGCCGCGCGCCCATTGCCATAGGGAACCGTCCTTCAGCAGGGCGATGCTGCCGCGCCGGTCGGCTGCTGCCGCGGCGACGCCGTCCAGGACTTTGACCGGTTCCAGCCCGATATCGCGCCCCCAGCGCCAGAGCGTGCCATCTTCCCTGATCGCCAGGCTGTGGCTCGATCCGGTGGCGATCGCGATGGCACCCTGAAAGATCGCGCCCCAGGCGATCGCCTTGTCGCCGATACCGTGACGGCCGAGCGGCCCGTAGATGTTGCCGCCGGTGCCCATGACGGTCCCGTCGCGGCTCAAGAGCAGGGCGTGGCCGGTATGGGCCTTGACCGCGGCGACCGCCGTCGCCACCGCGACGAAGCGGTCCGTCGGTTCCAGCTTGCCGTCGCCATACTGCCCGCGATGGGCCAGCCCCTTGACGAACAACGTCCCGTCCTGCCGGAGGTAGTAGTTGGCGCTGTCGCCGATGCTCGCAGCAATAACCGCGTTGGCGATGGTTTTGGGTTGCGCGACCGGGCCCTCGCCCAACCAGCTTTTCGGCCGGTCGAGATACAGCAACGTCCCGTCTTGGTGACCGGCGAACACACCGGTCCGGCCGGCCGCGAACCAGGAAACGCGATTGAGGAGACGCCGCTTTTCGTCCGGATTGTCCTGCCAGGTCAGCAGGTCGCCGATCCGGGTCAGGGCATAGCCCGCATCGCGGCCGACGCCGACCTGAACGACACCGTCTGCGACCGGCTGCGGTCGGTCGCCTTCTCGCCATTGATAGGCCGTTTCGCCGCACAGCAACATTCTGAGATCGTAATACGCCGCGAGGCGCGGTGACGTACTGTCCGCGTAGACCGGCCGTGTCGCGCAAAGCGCGCAGAGGGCCAGAACAGCCAAGGCGGCCGAAATTGCTTTACATCTCATCCTGCGGCACGGTCTTCAATTGAGGTAACCCGGTTCCTAAATATACCGTCGCAGTGCGGTGCCCTGCATTCGTTTCGGAGGTGGAACATGGCGGATCAGGACTCAAACGACATCATCATGCCGAAGGCGGAGATCATTCTGCCGCGTTCGGACGGCGGGGAGAGCGAGGCACACGACCTGGTCGTTTCCGACGCAAGCTTTCCGCGGGCGCTGCACATCCTGCCCGTATCCGGCCGGCCCTTCTTCCCCGGTCAGGTGATGCCGATCGTCGTGCCGGAAGATCCCTGGCGCGAGAGTATCGAGCAGATTGCCGAGGCGCCCAACCAGACGGCGGGCCTGCTGCTCGTGCAAGGCGACAACGGGGCGGACGTACCGGACCCCGACGACATGCACACGGTCGGCACGATCGCGCGCCTGCACCAGCCGCGTGCCGCGAAGGGCATGCTGCAATTTGTCGCCGAGGGTCAGGCACGCATCCGCATCAAGGACTGGATGTCGCGCACGCCGCCTTTCACGGCGCTGGTCGATTATCCCAAACCCGGCCACGAGGACCCGGACGAGATCCGCGCCTACGGTCTGGCGGTGACCAATACGGTGAAGGAGCTGCTGCCGCTCAACCCGCTCTATGGCGAGGAACTCAAGGTCTTCCTGCAGCGCTTCGATGCCAGCGACCCGTCGCCCTTTGCCGATTTCGCCGCCAGCCTGACCTCGGCCGACGCCGTGGACTTGCAGGAGGTGCTCGAGACCGTGCCGATCCTCGAGCGCATGCAGAAGGTGTTGCTCCTGCTCAAGAAGGAGCTGGAGGTCGCCAAAATCCAGGCCAAGATCCACGACTCCGTGCAGGAGAAAATCAGCGAGGATCAGCGCAAGTTCTTTCTGCGCCAGCAGTTGGAGGAGATCCAGAAGGAACTCGGCATCTCCAAGGACGACAAGACGGCGGAGCTGGAACAGTTCCGCGAGCGTTTGAAAGACGCGGTCCTGCCGCCCGAGGCGGAGAAGCGTATCGAGGAAGAGATGCACAAACTCTCGATCCTCGAGCTGGGCTCGCCGGAATATGGCGTGACGCGCAATTATCTCGACTGGGCGTCGCAACTGCCCTGGGGCCGGTACTCCGAGGACAAATTCGACCTGACGGCGGCGCGCACGATCCTCGACCGCGACCATGAAGGGCTCGACGACATCAAGCAGCGGATCATCGAGTTCCTGGCCGTCGGCGCCAACAAGGGCGAGATCGGCGGCTCCATCGTGCTGTTCGTCGGCCCGCCGGGGGTTGGCAAGACCTCGATCGGCCGTTCCATCGCCGAGGCGCTGGGCCGCGAATTCTTCCGCTTCAGCCTGGGCGGTATGCGTGACGAGGCGGAGATCAAGGGCCACCGCCGCACCTATATCGGCGCCATGCCGGGCAAGTTCATCCAGGCGATAAAGGATTGCGGCGTCGCCAACCCGGTCATCATGCTGGATGAGATCGACAAGGTGGGCGCGTCCTACCAGGGCGATCCCGCCTCCGCGCTGTTGGAGGTGCTCGACCCGGAGCAGAATCGGTCCTTCCTGGACCATTACCTGGACCTGCCGTTCGACCTGTCGAAGGTGCTGTTCGTCTGCACGGCAAACCAGCTCGATACCATCCCTGGGCCGCTGCTCGACCGGATGGAGGTGATCCATCTGGCGGGCTACATCACGCGCGAGAAGGTGGCGATCGCTAAGAACCATCTGTGGAAACGCCAGCTCGGCCGGGCCGGCGCGAAACCCAGTCAGATCAAGCTGTCGGATGCGGCGCTGCGTCAGACCGTCGAGGGCTATGCGCGCGAGGCCGGCGTGCGGAACTTGGAAAAGCAGCTCGGCCGCATCGTGCGCAAGGGCGTGGTTGATCTGCTCGGCGGCGCGAAACCGCCGCTGCGGGTCGGCGCGAACAATCTCGCAGACTATCTCGGTCCGCCGCGCTTCCGGCCGGAACGGCCGAGCTACCCTATAAATTTTATTTAAATACGAATACATTATCGATGATTTTGGAGGGGGGTGCAGATCTGTATTAGCGCCGGTTTGTTTCTGTACGTATAATTTTTGTGGCACTAACTGTTATCCAAGGTAACGAACAAAGGTGATAGAAACTACTACCTAACAGTAATGTGTCATAACATCTTGATTACCTTCCTCCTTTATGGCCGGCATACTTCTTGGGACTTTCAGTACTCTTTCTACACGACACCTTCGCAGGCCTATGTCTTTAGATCACTATCATGCTTGATGCAATATATCTTCTCTTCTCTTTTTAACTGCCCTCGTGTAGGATTATGGAGTTCTGCAAACGAGGCAATGATCTTGACAACCATAGGAATCTTTTTATAAATACACTCTCGAGTACCAAATAAGCGTAACACCCCCTCTCCTTAGTATAACCCCCCGTTTATTAATTTCAAGCAATTTTCCCAGTACGCAAAATGTAAATGAGGTCTGAAAACACTTGAATAACTTCCCATGCAACATTTGACCCTGCAACAGTTGAAACAGTTGCTAATTAGTCAAATAGTACGATTTTTGCACTCATGCGTGTGATCGTTTTTTAAAACTTTCACAAAATTGAGACTGGAGTCCAGACCCCCGTTTATTTGGATCCCCCGTTTATTAACTTTAGACCGTAATGATGAACCCCCGTTAATTCACCGCCCCCCCCTGTTTATTCGGCACTCCAGAGTATAGAATGTATTTGTTCTATGCATATAGATCTATATAACATACTAGAGGTGGAACTCCCTCGCCGAGCGTGAAGCCAATGCAAAATTATTATCATCGGTTTGCACGGCAAGAAGTCACAAAGTGCAATCAAAACACTGTTTCGACATATTGCCGGTTTTTAGATGTTTAGGGGCAATTTCGTATGTCTTTCAATTTTTATCATGTCTAAACTCTGCCTGGCATATGGCTACACTAGCAGGTGGCTAGGAAAGTCTAATAGTGGAAAGTCTGGTGGCAGTGAGATCGTAGAGAATTATTCAACCGCGGGTAAGAATGCCACGCAAAGCAGGAACTACATCCTTTTCTTATTTGTAATCATAGTGAAGTACTGTATACTATAACCCCTTCAAAGCTTTCTTTTAACAACTAGCAAAAGTTTATGATGTTTCCAGATACAAAGCATGCTTCCAAAGAACTTATCATTTTGCAAACATTGCAAGGCGACCCTGTTTTTGTACTAGAGGAAGTTGTGAAGAGCGAAGCCTAAAAGGGTAAATAACACCGAAGAATCTCGTACACCTTCGCCTGTTATTCTATTGTTTTAAAAGTAATTCATAAGACGTCCTACATTTACAAATGAAATTTCTTATGTCTTTGCTAGTGTGTGGTTTACCTCTAGGTGAACAAAATGGATGTTCATAGTGTTCAGAGAGCATTGAACCATAAATCATTCAAGCACGATAAACTGTGTTTGCCAGTTTCTTTTTTAATTGATAGGCAGGCTTAAAATGAATCCTGAAAGTATTGTTTAGGGACAAGTCAGGTAGAAGACAAATACTACAATAATAAATTCGCTTAGTAGTCCTTCAACAGTGGGACATTGTACATATGATTTATAAGGCTTTAACGAAGCCACCCCCATAAGCAATATATGTTCCAGGTCCCCCAATTTTCACACGGACCATTCTTTTGCATAAAAAAATTTAATATACTATACTGAAAATACTAGTAAGCAATTCGCCTGTCCCATGACTGACGATTCTTTCATAGGACATATGTTAACATCCACAGCCCCCCCCCCCTTAAAATGTTCCCCTCTTCTTTAGGCCCTACAATACCCTTAAAATTTAACAATCTTTGATAAGGAAAGCATTTTCTTAGGTAACCACATAAAATTAGGGGGTAGACACTATGTTACAAACTGCCCTTTTTCTTTCAAGTTAATATATAAAAAACCTGGTATAGGCCTCCTTTTAAAATAGACAAGTTTAGAGGCCAAAGAAGAGAAGTAAATCCACTATTAGCAAAATAACATCAAAGCAGAAGTTGTCTCACTCCTCAATTGATCAAAATGTAGTATGCAGTCTACTATCCTCAACAACAAGTTTTTAAGTCTATAATCAACAGAAACAGGACATTATCTCAACTAAGATATACTAGACAACCGGAAACTACTTTCCTGCACATATTTAATGCATCAACACTTATTTATAGTAATTTTCTATGTACAAGTAGAGCCTTTTCTTGTATCGCTATAAGCGAGAAACGTGCAAACTCGTGTTGTTTTTGCTGTGCATAACGAAAGTAATCAATGGTAACATTGGCTTCATTTTCCTCGTGCTTTGCTTGGGGAGCTTTACCTCAAATTTTATCTATATACCTCTATGGTTCTATGTTGAAAGCCGTGAAACGAATCGCAAACGTTAATAAATTGCTTGCTATGAACCAATCATTTTTCACGCGAATTTCACGAGCTATACTAAAAATCAGAAATTTTCAGACAGAAATTGTGGTGAATCGTAAGGGGAAGCGTGGGGCAAAGCAATAAAAATCGATTTTTAAAAACTTCGGCTCAGCTTAGAAATTTCTGCGTGGCTAGTGTCACATGTGGCAGCGTGTCTCAACCTCAGACAGTAAAATTACACCCTCGACCTACCAAAATGTTTAAAAAAATATCCACCCCTGGGTAGGTAGGAACTCGCCATTGTTTCACGTTATCAATATTAGAAGAGTACACCATGACATAAACAATCGATAAAGAGTTATATCGTGCGTACAATGCATGACACGAGATTTGTGCCACGTTTTAGTAAACGAAGACAACATTTATGTATCCTCTGGTTTGGCTTTAGGATTCAAATGTAAGAAAAGTAACGGAACATGCTATTAGCTTTCCGACCCTCTAGCTGTTTGCTGGACCCCCTTAGTACCCTTTGTCTCAATTTTACATCCTTTAAAATCTTAAGTATCCCCTAAGGTAGGGGTTCTCAAACGTTTTGGCTCGTCGCCCCCCCCCTAATGGGATTTTAAGATTTCCATCGACCCCTTAGATTTTTATTCAAGAAAATTATTACAATAGTAAATATCAAGTGTAAAATAGTGGTGGTGGTAGTAACTAGTAGTAGTAGCAATAGTAGTAGTAGTAGTAGTAGTAGTAGTGGTGGTGGTGGTAGTAGTAGTAGTAGTAGTAGTAGTAGTAGTAGTAGTAGTAGTAATAGTAGAAGTAATAGCAGTAGTAGTAGTAGTAGTAGTAATAGTAGTAGCAGTAGTAGTAGTAGTAGTAGTTTACATTAATGATCCGACCATGGGGAAAACATCACTACCCCAGTATTAAACTAAAACATGAATGATTCCTGTATCAGCCCTGTCTGGAGTGGGGAGAGGTATGGGAGTGGATGGAAAGCATGGGAAGGGATGGGGAGGGCTGGTAGGGGGAACATTTTGTAATTGTTTTACTACAAGACCGGAACAAGGTTCTTCATCGACCCCCATTCGACCCCCTGGATATCCAGCGACCCCTGTTCGACCCCTTGAGTATTCATCGACCCCCTGTATGGTCCTATCGACCCCTGGGGGTCAATATCGACCACTTTGAGAACCCCTGCTCTAAGGTGTCCCCCTTTGAGAAACAGTAACCTATGGAGCCAGATGCCTCCTTCGCGCTTCTAGTAACCATGATTTAGACAACTGCAAAATATATTTCCGTCTCTCAGTAGGGTAGGATAAATCAAATCAATTTCCATTACGGGTGTTTTCTGAGGTTTAATGCATAACTAAAAACAAATTTCCTATCTACGGCCCATAATTCGATGAGTATAGAGGCGATGTTCATAATGGCGGACAGAATGGGGCACATTATTTCAATACTTCCACGTGGATTTCATCGTGAAAGCATACTTCAAACTTTAAGAACGTAATTTATGTAGGCATGTAACGAGCAGGAAATTTGCACCAAGTTGTCATCAAGTAATGCAGTATGATTAAACTAATGACGGATAAACTGAAATTTTATCTCTCAGTTTAGCCATTATAGCTATGCACGCAGTATTCATTTCTGATATGTATAATCGGAGGCGCATGTTGCTATAAGTGACCTTAGTATTATTTTGCTTGACACACTGATAGAGATATTTGAAGTGTATTGGTCATATGCTGCCTAAGTGCCGATGTTTCGTCCGACACCTTGAAAAGTCGCATTTCATGGACAAAAATAACAATCGGAAGATAAATTTTTCGACGGATTCGACTTTTCAGCTTATTTTTCATAAGAAAAACTTCTTTGAATACAAGTTAAAAAACCCCACTATTTACCCTACCCTACTCATAGAGCTCCATCTGCGTGAAGGCCACAAATTCTATTTTTTCTGCCTAGAAGTTAACAACCGATCGTAATGAAAAGCATTTCGTCAAGGCCTTTATTACTTGAGTTAATATATATTTCCGAAATCACAGTTTAATGCTCAATAGGGTGTTTAGTCCTTCACGTAACGTAGGCCTTGCAAGCTTTTGCAGGGCATGAGGAACAACTTCAAATGTATAAATTTGGTTTGTTTTGATCCTTGAACTGCGATCAAGTGTAGCTAGATTCCATTTTGAGAGCTTGCCTTTGTCAAACATTTGCTGAGAGCCCATGTGGAATACGAGTTACAACCTTCCATGACGGTTGTATAAATGTATAAATTTGGTTTATTTTGATCCTTGAACTACGATCAAGTGTAGCTAGATTTCATTTTGAGAGTTTGCCTTTGTCAAACATTTCCTGAGAGCCAATGTGGAGTACGATTTACAACCTTCCATGACGCTTCGTGGCTTGAACATCAATCGCGACTTGTTTTGTACAAAGCCAAAAAGTACGATTATATTACTTTTTAATTTTATCTTGTGAGCCACACTCACATTTGTTTAACAATACTTGTGTGATTTAGTTGTCCGAGCAATACCGAGGAAACTTACTACAGTCAAAATTGATTCTCTAGGGGCTTGTAAATGTTTATCCACCAAAATCTGCCACTAACCTTCCATTTTAAAACCACTGACTACAGTCGCCGTAGCCACCGTTCTCGTCCAAAGCGAGTTTTCATTTAAGGTTTGTTGTTGGAGCAAAAATTTCGTGATTTATTTAGTTCTTAGCAGAAAGAAGATGAACCGTTCTATGACTTTACTGATCAGGACTTAAAGTCGAGGCATAATGAATCTGAAGGTAGCGATGTTTAAGTCCATGACAAACTATCAGAGTTTGAAGAGACCCACTATGGTACAAGTTCTGACTCAGATTGTGAAAAACGTAATCGCGGCGTATGGGAGTTAAACATTTACAAATATCACTCGGCACTTGATTACCTTGGACAGCGAAGTTGGCCCAGCAAATATTTTGGACAGAATCTGTAAGAAAATTGCCTTCTTCAACCAATCTTTTGGCCTCGTTTAACCCCACCTTACATGGGCTTTTTAGCTTTTCTCATACATGGGGGGTAGGGGGGGCTAGTAGGCCCGCGGCAGTTTGACACACTATAACTTTATATTGAGCAATGCTATGACAAAGATATTTGGCCCGTTTATAGTTTAACTCTTTTCCAACAAATTGAAAAAAAAAATCTTTTAATTTGGTGTGAATGACGTCATCTATGGCTGTGAAATATTGCGCAACATTCAAAAATGTCAAAAATTTTGTAAAAAGGCCTTAAAACATACTTTTGGAATTACATTTTGATTTTTAAGGGTTTTTATTATCTCTTAAGTATTTCTACATCTCTACGTAGTATTTAGGCAAGATATTTCAGATTTTGAGCAAATTATTTTCTAAAATGTATGAGATTTGAAACGACAAAAATGGTTGCTCACTTATAATCAACCGGTTTTTGATTATTTTGAGCATTATGACTAAAAAATATCCTCCAAACATCAGCAGTATAAACTGTCCTTGCACATAATACTCTCAAACATAAAATCTCTACAATAAAATTATGCTAATCAATGTAACAGGATAGGCAAAAAAAGTAACATTAAAAAACACAAAATAGAAGTAAAGGACAGTACCTCTCGAGTCTTTGCCGCGTGGATCTGACTGTTTGATCTGTCCAACTAAATAGAGCGCTCTGAATACTTCCTTCCGAAAGGAACTATTTATTCGACAGGAATGCCTTTACAAATCGCTTTACTGGGGTTAAAAGAACATTTAACAGCAAGAAAGTATAATTTTGGCTGTAACGTAATGCCTTACTTAAAGAAAATAACTCGTCATGGAAACGAGGCTACTTTTGTAGGAACTAAAAAATCTGCTTAGTAGTCTCTACAGCAACTGCCATGTTTTTATGTAGTGTTGATGTTTTACGTCCTGTCTTTATTTATTATTTCTTGCAACTTAATAGCCTGCAAAAAGATCATTTAAAGACCCTGCAGAAATATCAAAGTCATCAAGTGAAGAGGTGAGTCCTTGTGTAATAAAGCACTACAAAAGCTGCCAGTTTCGGTGTTATCTATTTTTAATACTGCCATTGATCAAAAATTTTTTTATACTCTGTTTATTATACTGCACTGATATGCCTCCGCCCATTCTTTGTGTCGTATTTTGTCCGTACTTTTTGTAAGAGCCTGTAAAAGTTGTTAAAATTACAGTACTGGCCGCTGACATGATTGCCTCATAACTTTTGCCTATACCTTGTGGAACAGAAGGAGAGCGTGAGAACATGCTTCATTGTTCACAAGACAAGAGTGCGCGCATATTCCAGCTTTGCAAACGGTCTAGGCTATCGGCACATAAATGTTGAGTGTCCTTGAAGGTGAGGTAGGAAACAAATGGGAAACTGAAGTGGATATGATAGGGTTTTATCTCAGCTACTCACTTAATCATGGCAATGCAATATAGACGTGAAATAGGTCTGCAGGTGCCTCTAGTGTTGCAATAGCTTACAAGAGACAAGTTCATGTTGGTTGCTGGTGTAAAATTATAAGAAGGCCAGCTTCCGTGATGAACAGATGTAGTTGCACTCTACAATTAGGTTGTCAGAGACAGGCATATTTTACTCGAATGGTACAGTGAGCATTTTAATGCTGGGTTACCATGTTCTTGCAGTTGTCAGGTAACTTTATTTTATTCGGCATACCTTTAGCAAAGTTTAACAAGTACAAAGAAGAGGTCGAGAAAGGGGTGTCATATCATAAAGTGAGACTGAACAGTGAACCTTGGTATGGGACTTTTTATAAGTATATAGTTACAATTTTGACTTGTTTATGAATGGAATACAAGTTTGGGGGTACACACAGTGTCATGGTTTAGTTTGACAGAGTCGTTATAACTGAACAATTCTCCATAGTTTGGAAGGGGGTCTGGAACCCCACCTAAAAAAGTCAACCCCATCTACAAAGACAACCCCCACCTAAAACTCTAAAGGCCAACCCCCACCTAAAACTCTAAAGGCCAACCCCCACCTGGAAGAAATTTTTGGCATAAATTTCCAAACGTTCAAATCACAGCTTTCCACCTATAATGTAAATAGAAACGGAACACTAATTTAGAGTTCTCCCATTGAAACATTTCATCACTTGAAAGGTTACACAGTGCCACTTCATTTCATCACTTGAAAGGTTTCACAATGCCACGTCCTTGAAGAAAAACACCCAAACGCCCACCTTCTTGAGAGAAAATCTTTTCTTAAGTTAGGTGAACCAGAATCACTAATACAACTTTTAATTTGAAGTGGATTCCAACGTGCACAAAACTAAATTTAGACTATGTTTGAGAACCCCCACCTTAGAGGCCAACCCCATCTGTAAATGGGATTCGAGCTGACCCCCACCTAGACAAAACTTTTTGAAAATGCTGCCCCCCCACCTGCCTGTGGGATGCCCGAACTAGGTTCTCCTCAGCTTAAATGATGATAACCTTGCAACCAATTTTCCATGTGTTTTTTATGCCTTGCCATAATAAACACTTGAAATATATTCCTTTTTAGATTGTTTTTTGAAAATGCTGGCCCCCCACCTGCCTGTGGGATGCCCGAACTAGGTTTTCCTCAGCTTAAATGATGATAACCTTGCAACCAATTCCCCGTGTGTTTTTTATGCCTTGCCATAATAAACACTTGAAATATCTTCCTTTTTAGATTGTTCAAGCAAGTACACTCAACCGAAGATCGTTTAGATCTAGTATTCACAAAGTCGTTTCATTTGCTTCGAAATTTTCGCCAAAGACAATTGATGTTCGAGAATCGCTTAACCAGGTATTATCAATAATTTTAATTGCATTTTTGTAATGATATGGTATTATTGAGTGCTTTGTTGGAGTAGGTAAGAAATCAGGGCGATCTAAATAACAGGCCTGGATAACATGCAACCGGAGGCCACAACTGGAGGCCATTGGTATATCGGTCAACACTTGTTTTTTTCTGTGTTAGAATAATATATGCACTAGACAGTATTAGAAATGCAATTGTTAACAATTAAACGAAAGCATAAATCACATAATTCTTTCCACGATTTTCATAAAATGATTGCGGCACCTAAATGCAACAGAACTGTTGAGATTTGTCTAGAAGGTGAACCTGTATTTTATTCAGGAGGATAATCCGATCTAAAAATTATTGCAATTTGTGACGCAAACATTCCTCGGAAATGTTGTGTAATGCACTGTAATGAACACACATAGCTATGTGCTTCCTAGATGTGCTATGATGGAAGGTTACTGGAATTATAGTTATTGTTGATACACAATGTATGTTTGGTTAATGGCCTCCAGTTCTGGTCTTCGATTGCATGTTATCCAGGCCTGTTATTTAGATCGCCCTGTTAGAAATGCATTCTAGTGCAGTCTTCTATTTGAGACAGTTCGATACTGTTACGGTCGCCGCGGTTAGATCACTGGAGAAGAAAACCGTTCTCCTACCTCCCGAAGACGAAGCGTAGACAGATTTTAAGCAAAGAGGAGAAGCATGTAAATATGATAATGGTAACCAAAATAAATTCAATCGTCCAACTATATACAAATCATTAAAGGCAATAATTACAATGAAAACAACTTGCGACCACACGAATGTCTCTGGCGTGCTTGATGTTTTGGTGTTTATTCTGAAGAATGTCGTAGATCAAATCATATTGAGAAGTCATCATTATTTGAAGTTCGAAACTTTCAGCAGTTCGTCAAGTGAAGGCGATCTATAACTCACGAGTAATTCCTTCTTGAGAGTGACATCGTACTCGACAGGTCCAGCGTCTCGATCGATCTCTTTTATTCTTTCCTTTCCAATCCATATATCTTGATCGAATCTAACACGTTGTCAGCATGCTTTTTAGTGTTGGCCAATAGGAGTGCTTTGCATCTGTATTCATGTTCCCCTTTCTTGATTCTGTTAACATTTTACAGACGCACACAGGAGAGTTTGCCAGGCCTGCCAGCTCACCATACCACAACTTTACGAGGCAGGGAAGTAAAAAATACAAGCAGTTGCCGACTCCCATCAAGAGAAGGCCAAGCAAGGTAATATATCCAGTATTTCGTACACGGAGAAAGGTATTTGTAAATGCGTTTGTAAATTCATTGGTATGACATTTCCAATATATACTTTATGGTTGCAGTGTGATCTTAATTCTGACAAAAGTCCATCTAACTAGGAACACAATCCATGACAGTGGCCTGCAATCTCTATTTAATAATCATCATTATTAAATATAACAACTACATAGTGCTATATATTTGTTTGAATATATTCCTTTCTATGTTCTCCTCAACCTCTTCGTGATTATTTCTGTCTGCGTCATTTATGTGCATCATTACGATCATCGTCATTTTCATCATCATTCAATCGTTATCATCCTCATCCCCATCATCCTCATGCTTCACCTCCTCCTCCTCCTCCCCATCATCATCAGCATCATCATCATCATCATCATCATCATCATCACCATCATCATCACCAACATTATCATCATCCGCATCGTCCTCATCCTTCACGTCCTCCTGATCATTATAATCATCATCATCAGCATCAGCAGCAGCATCGTCACCATCATCAGCAGCAGCTGCAGGAGCAGGATCATAAGCAATACAATCAACAGCACATCTC